>CAUDMG010001794.1:759497-1221997 GCA_958450375.1 Homarus gammarus | reverse complement strand
ACAACTGAAGTCGTATAAGCGATGTCATACAACTGAAGTAATATAAACGATGTCATACAACTGAAGTAATATAAGCGATGTCATACAACTGATGTAATAATATAAACACGTGCAATAAGCACGAGCGATGTCACACTATCACGACCACAGTGGTGTCACACGAGCGACGTCCCTCAAACGCGTGACATGCAATACGCACGAGTGATGTCACACAAACACGACCACAGAGACCCCGCAATCAATGTAGGGACTCCTTACACAAACTGATGTCACACACACTACTGCAGCGCCCCTGCTTGAATACTGAAATAGATATATTCCATTGAATGTATTCTATTTCGTATTCTCAACCTGTATTGGGTCCCCACTACTCACTTACACAACGTTACCTAATTGTCTGTACGCTTTGAACACTATCTCTCCCGCGTTTCTGTCCGAACACTTTTGGCACCGAGACCAGTCTTTCCGAAATCAATTTCTCGTGGTAGCTTGTGTGGCTATCCATAATGAACACTAACACTCGCGCGCGATCGTCCGAACAATATTGAACGACATCCAGTCCTTCTGAATTAAGAACCTCTTCCTTTCCTCACCCTGCGATGACGGATCCTCAGTTGCTTCCAGATGGTCCTATGACCTAACGTTTTGACTGTTAACGCTCATAGGAGCGTTATTGATTTGTGTTGGAGAATAAGACCCACAGCAATGACGCGTACAATATAATTCGGTCAAAACCTGTTAAAGAACAATTTACATATAACAAATGCTGTTATATCAAGACACATAGTATGAATAATACAATCAATATACAGTACATAGCCTATTAACATCTTAAATATAACTCGCATGTTGCAACTGTTGATACATCAGGAGACAATTTGTATAATATGATTAAATACTGTACATAAATATACTTATTAACGTTATTTAGAGTTTTAAGAGGATTTAATAGTTCACAATCACACTCACGTCTTCAGGTCTAGGGTTTGACCAACGAGAACTGGTGTAATACCCTCTTGGTATAGTTAGTTGAACGAAGATGTTGTCTCTATTGCAGGGAGCGATAGACTGCCCTCCAGCAATTCGCAGCTTCCTGGGCTGTCGCCTATTTAAACACCTTAGCAAATTCGTTGTCAACACTGTCTCTCCTCTCACCCTCTCTCTCTCTCTCTCTCCCTCTCTCTCTCTCTCGTCCAGTTTATCTTATTGTGGCTATCCCTCTCTTTCTCTCTCTCTTCTAGTTTATCTTATTGTGGCGGTAACAAGGATCATAACTGTTATTACTTATATGTATTTTTTATAGGTTAAGTGTATGATTTTATTGTTTCACAAGTATAACATTAAACATTTACTCGTAAGTAGAGGAAACAAAATATTTCCATATTTCATGCAGTACAATATTTAAATTTATGTCCTTATTTGTATTTAGCTACTAAATTATAATAAACTATGACTATGGCAAATAATTTTAATGCAGATGAATAAACAGTAAGACCTGTCTAATGAATAATATTGCATATTGGTTCTTTGCATAACCCTTTTCCCACACTTACGTCTTTGCGAAAAATTAATAGAAATAAAAGAAATCCAATAAATTTGGGCGAAATAGGTGGTGTGGGTAGGAAAAGGACCCCTTATGTATTACATTAAGTTGGGCCAGCACGGTGTTTAAGTTGGAGGACCTTGCGTCGATAACATCGGTGGTTCACTGCATTGTGACGACTCTGTCCCCTCCTCATTCTACCTACCACCATAACCATCACTTGCTCCAATTGGACACCAGGAGAAGAAACTGCTTCACGAAGCTACTCGACCCCAGTGAGCACCGTTTCAGAACCAGTTTCCCTCCGACTATGAGACCGAGGTTTCGAGGCAAGTGTATCTGGCTGGAACTCAGCTTGAAGGCCGAGTCTCTCTTCTGCGGCTGACGGTGTTCCTCTTCTCCCGGGGTTTGGTTGAGCCGAATTGTTTTAAGGAATACTGCTGGTGGTGTTGTGATAGTTTGATGGTAGTGGACTACGGCGTTAATCCCTGGTTCCTTGTGGTAGGCCATCGCAACCCGAGCCGCCATTTCAATCAGGTTTTTGTGTTGTTGTATATAGTTTGTGTATTTAATGTTTAAAGTAAGAATAATTGGATAATATTCTGGTGTATTTTGACAAATGCATAGTTGATACTTTTTTTTTATAATTGCATATTTTGTTTTCTTGTGTTATTTAATGTACCCAATTAACTAACTTAATCATTACTTAATAAAAAATTATTAAATTACTCGGTTTACTTGATAGTCTTCTTATCCCTTTCATAACTTAAATTTGTCTGTCACGATAAGTGATTCTTGTGTATGTGCTCCTTACTTGCTGCATCCATTTATTTCAACCCCTAGATTATTCACTTTGTATTTTTACTTGTCAACTTTGCCTTTCCTCAATGTTGTGGGTAGCAAGGAGGGATATCACAACATATATTCAGCAAATTTTATTTCGGCTGGAGGGGGTAGTAAGATGTGTCGTGCGCCAGGCAGCAGTGGCAGGGATAATCATGCATGACGCTTCATGCTGCCAGACATTTTGAACATACGTCATCCTTCGGTGGTTATGCACAGATGTTTGTTAACGGCTGTTAATTCAATGTACCGTCACACCCCCACATCTGCTATAAGACTCGTACACACCCACATACCTGCTATAAAGCTCATACACAACCCCACACCTGCTATAAAACACCCACACACCCATACACTTGCCATAAAACACCCACACACCTGCTATAAGACTCATACACCCACACACCTGTTACAAAGCTCATACACAACCACACACCTGCTATAAAACACCCACACACCTGCTATAAAACTGATACACACCCACACACCTGCTATAAAACTGATATACACCTACACACCTGCTATATCACAAGCGAAATTAAGGTAATGATCAAAGAAAAACACAAACTCCAAAGGAAATTTGCAAAAAGACCCATAACTTTCGGTGATGCTTACTGAAGTATCAGAAATAGAGTAACTCAAGCAGTTAGAAATGCCAGACGTAACTATTATACAAATAAGCTCCAGTCAGCATCAGGCGACAGTAAGAAAACCTGGAATGTCATAAATTCTATTCAGAACAGGAACACTCAGATCCACAATGAAAACGTGGATAAGATAAATCTTGATAAAATCACACAGGGAAAAGGGAATCAATGGATCACCTTAGCTTTCGACTTTATTCAAGCTTGTGTGGTGCATATTTATCTATTATTATCTGGGCAATAATGGATAATTATGGTGTTAACTAAAGTGTAATATGTTCATTATAGTCAAAAGAATATTGTATTAGTGAGAGAGCATTGTATTTGGTGGAGATAACATTATTCTGTGTGAATTGATTTGTGGCCTTTTTGTATGTGCATGGATTGTGAGCACATATTCATTATATTTTGTTGTTATATATATTTTGTTGTATTGTTTAAAGCTGTGTTTTGACTGAACCAGTTTTAATGGGAGCAGTGGTATTAAAATAAATACCTGTCAGCTGTCAGGAGATTGTTAGACAGAAATAAGGTAAGGGTCTGTCTGTGTTTAACATTTAATATCTCTGTTAACAGAAGCTGTTATTTCATAGCCTCCTCTGATATAAAGGGCCTATGGGCTGACTATACATCCTCTAATGAGTCCTAGAAGAGGGTGTCATTGTAACAACACACACACACACGCGCGCGCGTTTCTGTACGACAGTAAATCCGGAACTCACTTGTGTAGGATCTTCGTGGGAGTTGTGAGGTAGAGCAGGAGAAGGTCGAGTGTGTGGTGAGGCGCACAGTGACCAGTGAGGGACTGAGTGACTGGGAAGACAGGCGCTGAGCTGCTGGTGCTAATGGGGTGCTGGGCTGCGCCTCACCACCCACCACGGTAAATCCCCCATCACCACCCACTGACACGATCCTCCACACCTACACTACACTCAACACCCACTGACACCACCCTCCACACCTACACAGGGCAGGATTCAGGAGTGTGCAAAGTGGGCAGCTGCCCAGGGGCCTCCACAATCTGGGGGCCTCCACATATTACAATATTTTATTTATTTGTTTATTCATTTGGATTATTTTTATTTTCATTCTTTAAAATTCATGTTTATCTATTCCATCACGCAAAACTATGTTCAGCAAGAAGCGTGATAGAAATTAGGCTAGCTACTCCTTGAAATTCATGAATACCTGGTTTTCCTATAAACCGTATATTTTTAATGAATGCTATTGTTTGTGTTGCTAATAATATATTTAGAATTCCACAAACATATATTGATTAAAAATGAACTACATGGAATAACGAAATTGAGATTAAAAAATATACAAATAAAATATGGCGTCAAAATTCTCCAAAGAAGTGTTCAAATTTCAAAATTTTCCGGGGGGCTTACAGCGCCCCCCGGAACTCCCAGATGTTTAGGCTCGCTTCACTCGCCACCCCACCCTCTTGGGTAGTTATAATGAAGGGGGCCTCCACAAAGAGGCTGCCCATGGGCCTCCACAGGTCTAAATCCGGCACTGCACCTACATTACCCTCAACACCCACTGACACCACCCTCCACACTTACACTACACCCAACACCACCCTCCACACCTACAGTACACCCAACACCACCCTCCACACCTACACTACTCCCAACACCGCCCACTATAACAGCTATGTGAGATAGATAGATAGATAGATATTTCCTCAGTAAAATCGTCATACAAGTTTACATTGCTTCCGCAGGTATACTGATCATAAGTGATTGTAGGTATACAATATACATAAACAATGCAGGTATACAGTATACAGACAGTGCAGTTATACAGTATTCTGACAGTGCAGGTATACAATATACATAGACAGTGCAGGTATACAATATACATCTACACTATAAGCAGTTTATCATAGTATATCAAGAGTCTTCATTGTATTCATTACTTGAAGTTTTCTGTTTGTAACCGCCAATCAGGCGGTTAAAGGATTTAGTGAAACTTGTGACTTTGGACTCAAACATTATAATATGGTCAAACCTGTTGAATACAATTCATTTTAGTATTTCACATAAGTCATACATAGGCAATCACATAAATGTCTAATCCAATATATATTTTTACAAAACAATCATAGCTATATAATTAGTTTAATCTTAACACTTACAAAGAGTACTTGCTTTGCCATATTTTTTGTCGTCACAATGATAAACGATGCAATGGACACAGTCTACCTGTGTACACAATAAATACAAGTTAAACTTACATGTTGAAAGTCTTCAGGAGAAACAGGTTCGGTGTCGGTGGTGTGATGGAGATAGCTAAAGTGAGGCTAGTGGTGCCCGGCTGGGCACCATATGATCAAGTTAGCCACTTCAAACTCGCTGTGTCAGGCGTGTTATACGCAAACAAGTTCACCTCCCACCACCCAACACCTCAACCTACTCTAGGTCTCTCATCTGCCTCCATCTCAACACTATATACTGTATACGGGCAGGCACGCCCAATAAACATGACATGAGTTACAGCCTAACATGACGTTTGTTTATGTCATCATAATTATGTGCCGCTTGCCGTAACACCCACTCCGTTGAGCGTTCACGCTCAAAACCAGATCAGGCCGTTCATACTTAATTTTGTCACGTTCATGTGACTATGCTGCCCTCAGGCTAGTAATACTTGCCAGCTCCTTAACTTTCTGTCATTTACTGGGACACGTGCATGCACCTTGTCTCACACATAAAGGGCACGTTCGTGTGCCTTTTCTCACCCATCAGGGCACGTTTATGCACCTTTTCTCACCCATCAGGGCACGTTCGTGTGCCTTGTCTCACTCATCAGGGCACGTTCGTGCGCCTTGTCTCACTCATCAGGACACGTTCGTGCGCCTTGTCTCACTCATCAGGGCACGTTTGTGCGCCTTGTCTCACTCATGTGGGCACGTTCGTGTGCCTTGTCTCACTCATGAGGGCACGTTCATGCGCCTTGTCTCACTCATGAGGGCACGTTCGTGCACCTTGTCTCACCCATCAGGGCACGTTCGTGCGCCTTGTCTCACTCATCAGGACACGTTCATGCGCCTTGTTTCACTCATGAGGGCACGTTCGTGCGCCTTGTCTCACTCATCAGGGCACGTTCGTGCTTCTTGTCTCACTCATCAGGGCACGTTCGTGCGCCTTGTCTCACTCATCAGGGCACATCCGTGCGCCTTGTCTCACTCGTCAGGGCACATTCGTGCTCCTTGTCTCACTCATCAGGGCACGTTCGTGCGCCTTGTCTCACTCATCAGGACACGTTCATGCGCCTTGTCTCACTCATGAGGACACGTTCGTGCGCCTTGTCTCACTCATCAGGACACGTTCATGAGCCTTGTCTCACTCATCAGGGCACGTTCGTGCTTCTTGTCTCACTTATCAGGATACGTTCGTGCGCCCTGTCTCACTCATCAGGGCACATTCGTGCTCCTTGTCTCACTCATCAGGCACATTCGTGCGCCTTGTCTCACTCATCAGGACACGTTCATGCGCCTTGTCTCACTCGTCAGGGCATGTTCGTGCGCCTTGCCTCACTCATCAAATATGATTAAAACTTTAAATTCATTACTCAAAAGATACTTTGAATAAGGGTGAACAAGTTAATTACCCACCCAACTATTAAACCTTATAATTTGAGCATCGTGGGTTACCACACCTAAACACTAATCGACTACTTATTCTCCCCCCACACTCCCCCTCCACCATCCCCCCACTTCACTCCTCCCTCCCCCACCTCTTCCCCTCATCCCTCCCCCAAGACTAATGTCAATCGAACATTCCATCCCACCACATTACCTTCCCCTGCATTCCCCAACCCACCTCCCCCTATTCTACCCATGGCGACGAATTGGACTACTGTAATGAACACTCACAGAACCGACGACGTGGCTCCTCCCCCTTGTATTTAGAGTTACTGGTAGTGTTGTGATAGCACCGAGTATGAACTTATTTAAGACCAGACTTGACCATCACTGGCTTAAGCTTAGATACATTCTGGAACCAGTGAATATTCTTTGTAAAAAAATAAATTTTAAATGAATTATTTATAGGAGATAAGTATGTCATAGCTGAAAATTGTCAAAGAAATATGTAAAGTAGTGGAAAACCATATATTTTGATTAACGGCGAGGCTAACTACCTATAAACAATTAATATTTGACGATTGGCAAAAGTCCTGGGAAAATGAACCAACAAGTCATAAGCTAAAAATGATAAAATCATCAGTTTATCCTTGGTCATCATCAAAACAATCCTCTCGACATAACGAAATTATTCTGAATCGTCTAAGAATTGGGCATACGCGATTGACGCAAAGCCAACTCATGTCTTCCCCTAATGGAGCCCCACCTATATGCTCCAACTGCCAAACACAAATAACAGTCCAACATATTCTCATTGAATGCTCTATTTATAATCGGTATCGAACAATGTGCTTCACTAACCCTACAATGTAAGATATTTTAGCAGACCCCAAAATTTTCCCTAAGTTCAGTTTTTACCTTCTTGAAATACTGTAATCTCCTCCAAACAATATAACACTAAATTATAGAAACACAAATATATGTTAACTAATCCCTCTGGCCAGCCCTAGGAGAGACTCAAATGGGTGTCAGTGGTCTGGTTAAACTGAATCTTGATGATGATGATGATTATCGGCGAATGTTCACTCCACAGTCGCAGGGGTGGTGGTGGAGGTTTGGGGGGGGGGGGGATTATCCATTTGCAGTTGACTATGAAGACATGAAATAGGAAGGGTTTCTTGGGCAGTTGGTCCTGAAAGATTTACCAAAACGTTATGTCAGAGTAATAATACTTAACCTAGGTATTACTAATACCATTAATTTACTCTAGTATATAAAAGCCTGCATCAGTTACCACAACATAATATTACTCTGCCATTTCAGATATGCCTGCAGGACGAGCAAATTCGTCGGCAGTGATTGCTGAGCGAGGCCAAATCATCAGGATGTGGAGAGCCGGGGCAACTGTACCGAACATTCCTTTCGAAGTGGGGAGGAGCACCAAGACGATTAGGAGGTGGATCCGCCGGTGGGAGGAAGAGGGCTCAGTGGAGACGAAACCTCGAAGTGGGAGGCCACGAGTAACGTCGGCAAGGATGGACGCCATGATCGTGGCAGCTGCAACGGCATATCCAATGTGAACATCAGTGGAGCATACAAGAAATCTGGGCCTCAACTGCCATCACATGACGACGAGACGCCGACTTCATGAAGCCGGGATCGACTTCCATATTCCAGCTCACAAAGGGTGGCTAACACCTACTCACAAGGAGTGTCGACTCGGCTTTGCATTGGAACACCCTCCACATAGAGAAGAATACTGGAGAACCATTATATTTACCGATGAAATGGTGTTCAGGTCAGTGGGAGCCGAAGCAAGGCAGTGCTGGCGGCCCCCCAACACACACTACCATGAGAAACACATTCAACATCGCGCAGTGAGTGGTAGGGTGTCAGTGTCATCCTGGGGTTGGATGTGGGTACATGTGCCAGGTGAATTGGTCAAGATCAATGGCCGTTTCACTGGTGAGCAATATGTAGACATCCTGGAGCAAGTGCTAATTCCTACAGTCTGGGCTATGGCAGTTCCAGCCCCCCACACTATCAGGCTGGATCATGACAACAGTCCCATTCATACCAGCAACATAGTGAAGGACTACCTCCAGGATCACCCTGAAATTGAGGTCATCGACTGGCCAACACTAGGATGTGATATTAATCCGATTGAACATATTTGGGCCATGATGAAACGTGATTGGGATATTGGGGAGCAGCGAACCTGTGCAGCAATAGAGGCCAAGCTTACGACGTGTGGGAGAGTATATGACTATATGTCGACGACCAGGGATGTGCCTGAAGCTGGTCGACTCCTCCCTAATCGCCTTGATGCACTAGCGTAGCTAGGGGGGCGGGGGGGGGCGGTCCGCCCCGGGCGGCACTTTTGGGGGGCGGCACTTTTGGGTCTGCTCATCACCCATATCTGCAGCTACTGGAGACGTTAATCCATCCCTTTGTATCTGCGGCAAGTTAATCCTTATCGTGTCTGACCTAACACCTGACCCACATCATCAGTTTATTCAAAAGTATAACCTTGGGAACTCGGTTCCAAATATAGTAATAATGCTGAGGATTTTCCTCACAATTGCTGTTAGTGTTGCTACCTGTGAGAGGAGTTTTTCGAAACTAAAACTGATCAAGAATTACTTAAGATCTACTATGAGCACCTTGCGGTTGAGAAATCTTGCCATACTGTCTATAGAGCGACAATTGACAGATGAAATAGTTTTTGACAATGTTTAGCCCCCATTAGGGTGTCTTAATATTATTGAAATTTGCTGAACCCTGTGATAATAGAGGTTCCAATACTCAAGTTATGGGCTTCCAAAATGAAATATACTTATCCAAGTACCCTGGGTAATGTAGTTTCAGAATATATATGGTTATGGGGGTCTATCTCCAAAACCCTAGGAGGAGTTCGTGAACAAACAGACAGACAGACAGAGGCTACAACTTCATATATATAGATTGCATATTATCACAAATATTTATTAAGTAAAGGATGGGTGGAATATATATAAATATTACCATAATCTCTTTGTCGGAATAACAACAAAATTGGGACATGGTCACTGAGTAAAACTAGCAGACCAAGGCCCTTCACCCTGATCCTTGCATATTTCACTTTTATCGTTATTATATTCCATTCTTTAATGTATCATTGTGACCTGAGTGGCAATAAGCACCCAGGGCACTGCACCTGTTCCATGAATTCGTAACCATAAAGAAACAACTGGAAGACAAAACGTAGTTAAAAAGGCAGCTTGAAATTATGGTGATATAAATAATAAATAAACTCCTGTCATACAGCCCTCACCTCCTCTATCACCCCCCCCCCCCACACACACACACTACAGTGGGCGATATCTGTTGGCCGACCATAGCATTTCTCCCAGCTGTTTCGAAACTTCAGACTCAAGGATATTCGAACCCTCACTGGCTGGGTAGAGGACACGACTTTTGTGCACGATAGTACAGCAGTTATTCCAAAGACGCGGTGCAATGTCGTTGTAGTGGATACTCTCCCCTACAACTTCCACGACGAAGTTCCATCTGACAAGCCTAGCCGCCTAGAGTCGCGCCAAGTTTCTCTGACAAGTCTTGACGTCTAGACTAAGGGGGGTGGGGGGTCGACACAGGCGACGCTTACTTCTGTTCTACGTGCATATAAGCTCCCAGTCTCGCCGTGAAGTCTACATTCTAGCTAGAGCTCTGCAGCACACAACACCCCCTCTAAAGAAGCTCCTGCACAGCAACTCCTCTGCCACGCAGCAACTTCCCAGCACCAGACTGTTTTGTATATAATATATTTATATAAGAAAACCGCCATAGCTGAGTTTCCCTTCTCACCTCCATCCTATGTGCGATTCAACAACACGAAATCCCACATCGTATTTTTTAATGACAGTCCTGAAAAGCTGATGCGTTAGCTATTCTGTGCATCTTAAAACGCCTTTAGTCGGGTTTATTGTTTTGGCCATAACATTTCAGGTAGCATAAAACATCCTTGCGGTATAGCATAAGAGATTTAGGGCTACATTTAACATCGTCTGACATACGGAAAAAACGTTAGTAACTCGGATAAATTTATAATAGTATGGGCTATGAGACGAAACTTAATCTCGTACACCTTTTGTTATTTACTTATATCAGGGTATTCCTTTGAATTATTAGTGCATAGCCTATGCTCACTTAATAGTTATATAGAAAGAGTATTTTAATCTTCAGAGAATATGATACTGTGACTGGTGAAATTACTTAGAACTGCAGTAGAGTAAGGCATAGTCTTTTTACCTCGCATATTTGGTCACAGTCGTTTCACTAATATATTATTCAGGCGTAAATCATTAATACTTTTTTTTTCTGACACCACCACCAACCACCTACACCACTACCACTATTTATTAACTTAACAACTTTATTACGAACCATGCCATCTATTGTGTCATGATCTAACTACCCAGCACTACCGAGCAACGCCATCTAGGGACGAAACCCGAGTATGACTAGTCTTAGTCACCACTCCAGGTTTCCTTTCTCTATATCCTGGTTGTTGCTTCACCTCCTTCAACTCTTCCTCATCAGCTCCGGATCGAGGAGAGTTCAGTTCACTCTGGGAAGTGACCACACTTGGATTACCTATCCTGGAAACCTACGGCACAGTGACTACCTACCATCTTCTTCAATACTCAGCCCTACTCGTCAGACACTTCAGCACCGCACTTGAGTATTGTAATCCTATATTACCTCCCACCTCCACTTGCTTCAGATTGTTGTATGTTGTATAAATATGTATATACTGTTAAGCCAATGTTGCGTATGTTTAAGTTAAGTATGGTTAAGGGTAAATTATAGAAAGCTGGATATTTTGTTAAGGAATTTATTGTACTTTATTATACACAACAAAAACTCGCATCCTTTGT
Source organism: Homarus gammarus (assembly GCA_958450375.1). Lineage (NCBI taxonomy): Eukaryota > Metazoa > Arthropoda > Malacostraca > Decapoda > Nephropidae > Homarus > Homarus gammarus. The sequence goes on along the minus strand of CAUDMG010001794.1, from coordinate 1,210,456 downwards.
CTACCCTTTTATAGTCCGATTGTCTTTGTTTTAGTTTTTTTATTGTTGTTGCCTGTTGGGATCTGGGTAGACTTTTAACCAGTTTCTAAATCCCCAACTCCTAACAACCTCCTTTGGCAATACTTGACTTCACATTGATTATCACCTGGGTTGATCTGAACACACTTTTTATTGGTCAATGTTACCTAACATTTCACTTCGTCTCACACCACTTCACTCTCTGACCACCATCCACTCTGCTCTGACTGTAGATATATGAGACGAATATGGCTGTAATATGTAACTCTGTACTATTTACCATTATTGATTCAGGTCTCTGTATTATATGTATTATAATCATACTCCCTTTTGTCACCAAGCGTTAGTTCAGGCTTTGGGCACATGCGCGCTGTACGCCCATGCGCAGAGAGAGATACCCAGAGAGATTCCAAGACAGGACGCTGTTTACCCCTGTCTTAACTCCTTTTTGTGTTTGTACCAGAAAATGAACTTACGGACTTGACATCAGTGTGTTTCCTTTACCCCTGAGTGTAATGACCACCTGAGTCTCCCACATGGCGCAGTGTTTAGCTGGGACATCACATTATTCAGAATTGGAGTGGACACAGAATCTCTCTTGGAGCCGCCATCTTGTCAACTTTCCTTGTCGAGTGGATCTCGGCGCGTACCTCAACACGATATTCCTGGATTTTCAGTGCAGTGTTGTGAAGTGCTTTTTCAGTGTTGTGTGTGCCCTTTAGTGTCTTTAAAGTGTTTCCCTGTGTTCCTGCACTTTTTACAAAAGAGGGGAGCCTTTTTAAGACCTATGGGAGAGCTCAAGTTTTGACATCCACCCCCGTTCATGTCTCGACTGGCACTGCGTGAGCCAGCCAGCAGCCCCCTAGCCAGCGCCCCGAGTACACGCACGAACGAACGCACACACACACAACAGACGCTCCCAGATATCTTCCATTTAAAGACGATTGCTCTTCTGCTCACTTATTAATTACAGTAATTGTGAGAGAAATAAACCAGGCCATATGGAAGATCAGGAATTTATTGAGTTTTCTTCAGATACCCAACAAGCTCAACTTCAGACGGATGTCGGTGCAGTAAGTGGACTCCAAGTGGATCGGAAAGTGGATCAAGCGGCCCCACCCACCCTTAGCCCCCACTACACACGTCCGCAATCTGCCACAGGTGTCGACTTCCTTCATTTAATTCAGTTTTTGGAAGAAAACCGACGACAAGACGACATCAGGAGGCGACAGGAAGACGATGAACGAAGACGTGAAGAGAATCACAGACATCAACAAGAAAATGCCAGATTCAGTGCCATTATCGAGTTGTTGGCACCTGTTAACCTTCAAGCAGCTACTACACCTGCCTCTTCGTCCACAGGTGCACCTGCAGGGTCCTCTTCAACTTCTTTGCCCCCCCCCACGGAAAGCACTCGCTCAGGGTCCACCGCCACTTCAAGCTGATGCCTCGTTCCAGGTATTCCGTGAATGGCGTCGGAGGTGGGACGATTATTCGATGATGGTCGATTTATCAAGGTTGCCTAGGGAGAAACAGCTGATCCAGATGAGGATGTGTCTCACCCTAGAGACGCAACGTATCCTGGAGCACACCCTGCAAATTCCCCACGACACAGAAAAGACTGTGAAGGACGTCTTGGATGCTTTACAGACGCATATCAAGGGTCTCCACAACGAAGCTCTCCGTAGGAGAGAACTTCTCAGTTGTAAGCAGCTGGAGGGTGAGTCGTTTGCCGATTTTTACGTACGACTCCGACGCATCGCTGAGGAGGTTGACGTTTGTCCTGGGAACTCGTTGACTTGTGAGGAAACACAGCTGAAGATGATTATCCTCATGGGCGTGCGGGACGAAGAGCAAATTCAGAAGCTTATCTCCCTCGACACTGCCTCTTCTCTACAGGATATTGTCACCACCTGCCGCTCTTACGAAGCCACCAGAAGTGCGACTTCTGCCATTCGGGCTCCATCTAACCAGCTGTGTGCCATCTCCGCATATAAGAAGAACAAAGGGCGTGACCGGACTTCAGCTTCACATCCGACTTCAGCTTCACATCCGACTTCAGCTTCGCATCAATCTTCAGCATCACTTCAGACTTCGACGCCAGGTCATTCCTGCCAGTATTGTGCTCGTCGGCATGGTTCTGAATGCCCTGCCGCTGACAGCACCTTCAATAACTGTGGCCGTCGTGGTCATTGGGCTAGGACACTGAAGTGCCCTGCCAACAACGCTCAGTGCCGCTCCTGTAGCCGCATTGGACACTATGACAAATGCTGTCAGTCAAAGAAGAAGAATAATACTACTTGCAAGTCTCAGGCGGCGAAGAATAAGCGCTGTCGTCGCGTGGGATCCTCTTCTTCCCCTGTCAGCAAGACACCTCAGCCCATCTGTGTTCACCTGTCATACGGCGACGTTACATCCCATATCCAGATGCTTCCTGACACAGGTGAGGACGTCACAGTCATCGGCACAAGACACCTCGACATTCTGCGGATACCTAGGAGCAGCTTGCAACCACCGTCAACTTCTACAACGCTCACCGCAGACGGTTCTACAATGGCACCTGCTCTGGGTACATTTCAGGCTACCCTCACCCTAGGTAAGCAGTCATGTTCTGCCAGGATTCAGGTCCAAAGGTGTTCAGATGCCACTACTGTCTTATGGCCACTGTCAAGAGTTGGCCATAATATCTTCAGACTTCCCTAAGCCAATTCTGGAAATAAAACATGTCAACAGGTGCAAGGAGCTGCACCTCCCACCCAATACGTCACCTTCTGCAGCCAGGGAGTTCTTCCTACTGCAATTCAAGGACGTGCTGGTTTCCAAGGAGGACCTCAAGACGGCTCCACTCAAGCCAATGGCTGGCTCCCCCATGAGAATTCACCTGAAGGATGACGCAGTACCTTTCGCCATCCACACACCGAGACAGATACCCTTCGCTTTTCAGAGCCAAGTTAAGAAGGAACTCGACTCTATGGTAGCCCAGGGGATCATTAAGCCTGCTGGTGACGACCCCTCGGATTGGTGTCATCCCATGGTAACAGTCGCCAAGAACATCACTGGAGTTCGTATCACCGTCGACCTCACCAAGCTGAATAGTCAAGTTTCCCGCCCGACCCACCCTTCACCGACACCCTTCACCGCTATACGCAGTGTGGACCCGAAGGCAAGGTACTTTACTACAGTAGATGCCTTATGTGGATACTAGCAGATGGAACTTGCGGAAGAAGATCAGCACCTCACGACGTTCATCACACCGTACGGCCGATTTCAGCACTGCAGAGGACCTATGGGTTTTGCGGCTACTGGCGATGCTTTCTGCCTCCGTGGTGACATGGCCCTTCAGGGTGTGGCAAACTGTGTCAAGGTCATCGACGACGTGCTCCTATATGACGAGGATTACTCCACGCATCTTGAGCGTATTCACCAGATGCTCACCAGGTGCCGCAAGTACGGGATCACCCTCAACAAGGATAAGTTTGTGGTCGCCGAACCTAGTGTGAACTTCTGTGGGTACACCCTCTCAGGCAAGGGCATCTCGGCTGATCCTGGAAAGGTCAGCGCGATTCGGGACTTCCCAACTCCTGCCAACCCGACCGACCTCCGCTCGTTCATGGGCCTGGTAAACCAGTTGGCTGAGTTCACCCCCGACATCGCCGCTGCAGCACAGCCCCTACGCCCCCTGATGAGCCCCAAGAGAACATTCACCTGGACAGCTGACCATGATGAGGCATTCCGTCGCTTCAAGACAGCTCTCCTTAGCCCACCTGTTCTCGCTTTCTTCGACCCGGCCCTGCCAGTTGTCCTCCAGACTGATGCCTCTCGCCTCTATGGGATTGGATACGCTTTGCTACAGGACCACGGCAATGGACGCCTTCGTCTGGTTCAGTGTGGCTCTCGGTTTCTCACTGACGCCGAGACTCGCTACGCCACCATCGAACTGGAGCTGTTAGCCGCCGTCTGGGCCATGTCCAAATGTAGGTTGTATCTGATCGGCCTACAACACTTCAACCTCATGACGGATCATCGGCCACTCATCCCGATCCTGAACCACTACTCCTTGGATGCGGTCGAGAATCCCCGCCTCCAACGCCTTAAGAAGATCTCGCCCTACCTCTTCACAGCTGTGTAGCGTGCTGGCAAGCTGCTCTGCATCCCTGATGCTTTGTCACGAGCCCCAGTCAGCCACCCCACACCAGAGGACGAGATCGCATGTGCTGATGCTACTGCACACCTCAGGACTGTAGTGACCGTGAACGCCGTCATCTCAGAAGAGTCTCCACCGCAGGACGCCGACAGGACTCTTCAGGAACTCCGAGCCGCGGCAAGAGCGGACCCTTCGTACATCCGTCTACTGAACTGCGTGACCTCGGGATTTCCCTCCAACAGGTACGACTTACACAGCTCTTTACTCCCATACTGGAAGATGCGGGACGACCTCTATGCTGATGGCGACCTCATCTTATATGGAGCAAGAGTTGTGGTTCCTGCCGCCCTCCGCCGCCGCACCCTAGCCCACCTGCACGACAGCCACAGGGGTGTGGAAGCTACGAAGCGCCGGGCGAGACAAGCTGTTTTTTGGCCAGGCATCGACTCCGGCATCGCTAGTTCCGTTCAAGTCTGCGAGCCATGCCAGGTGCTGCAGCCCAGTCAGCAGCAGGAACCCCTCAAGAACAATGACAACCCTACGAGGCCCTTTGAGTCCGTCTCTGCGGATTTCTTCGTTGTGGCGGGAAAGTCCTTTCTCATCATCGCCGACCGGCTCTCAGGGTGGCCTGTTGTCGTTCCCTGCGGAGGCAACACTACTGCCTCTCATACAGTACGTATGTTCTGTCGCTACTTCCGGGAAGTTGGTGTCCCTCTCCGCCTGAGGACTGACGGCGGGCCCGAGTTCACCAGCAACGACTTCCGGGACTGCATGGAGCGATGGGGAATTCATCATGTGGTGTCCTCGCCACATTATCCCCAGTCCAATGGACATGCCGAGGCTGCCGTAAAGTCCGTCAAGCATCTCATCCTCAAGACGGCACCCTCAGGCAACATTGACTGTGAGAAGTTTGACCGGGGTTTATTGGAATTGCGGAATACCCCCAACTTCACAGGTCGCTCCCCAGCACAGATGTTATACGGCCACCCACTATGGTCATGTGTCCCTGCCCATCCTGAGTCCTTCTCGAGGGAGTGGCAGGCCAAGACCGAGGACTGCGATCGTCGTGCAGCCGCCCGTGCTGACCAGGTAAAGGCACAGTACTATCAGCACGCCCGACCCCTTCCCAGGTTGAGTATCGGGCAAACAGTTCGGATTCAAGACCCGACGTCTCACCGCTGGGACAAGGTCGGGGTTGTCATGGGCTGTGGCAAGACCAGGGATTACGAGGTCCGTCTCCCTAGTGGTCGGGTATGGTGGCGGAATCGCCGCTTCCTTCGTTCAGTACCGTCCCCTAGTGGTGAACCCCTCCCCCACATCCCTGTGAACCCTTGCTTGGACGAGAAAAGTAAGTCCTCATTTAGTGACCCCCCAGTTTTCCCACGTCACTCTCAAAGGCTCCTGGAAAAAGAGTCCGCTCGAGATTGCACTACGAGCGTGAGGGGGAGGGAGGTGTAGATATATGAGACGAATATGGCTGTAATATGTAACTCTGTACTATTTACCATTATTGATTCAGGTCTCTGTATTATATGTTTTATAATCATACTCCCTTTTGTCACCAAGTGTTAGTTCAGGCTTTGGGCACATGCGCGCTGTACGCCCATGCGCAGAGAGAGATACCCAGAGAGATTCCAAGACAGGACGCTGTTCCCCCTGTCTTAACTCCTTTTTGTGTTTGTACCAGAAAATGAACTTACGGACTTGACATCAGTGTGTTTCCTTTACCCCTGAGTGTAATGACCACCTGAGTCTCCCACACTGACAATCAGCGACCAGGCAACCATTCCACCCGGTTGTCCTATTGTGGTATAGAGTACACTGACTTGCTACCAGTTGGATAGTAATGCTCGATGGTCAGTGTCTTTATTTTTTTACCAATGTACAGTCCTGTGATGTTACAGTTATTAATAGATAACAATTATCGTCATACCTTACGAATGGTCTAAACGTATGTCATGACAAAAAACTCCTGCTAAGATTTCCTGGATAAATTCCAGAAATAAAGAAAATGCCGTCTTTCCTATCTCTTAGGTAGTAGGCAGCTACCAAACAGGGAGGTACTGTAGGGTTACGTGATATTATGTGTCTAGCACTCAGGATGGGATGGATGGAAACTCTAGGTGGTGGTTTTCTTATATAAAATATATTATATACAAGACAGTCTGGTGCTGGAGATGCCGTGTGGCGAGGAGCTTGGTCAAGAGACATGTTCAGTGAGTAGCGTGCTTGAGGAGGTATCTGTGCAGGAGCTTGGTTAGAGGAGATGTTGGATGTTGCTGTCCTCCAGGTTGAATGAGAGCTGGACAGCGATGAGCTTGCTTGGAGCAGGTGTTGCGTGTTCAGGAACGTAGGGTAGAATGAATCTCAGTGGAGAGAATGCGAGCTTATATACACAGCAGCCGGAAGTAAACCCGTGGGAACTCGCCGGTTTCTTGGCTCTGTTGCTAGGGAAGACGTAGCAGGTGGCGATTCCCCCCCCTCCGTGTTGCTAGGATACTGTAGCAGTTGGTGACCCCCCCCCCCCCCCCCGTGAACAGCTCACTTGGTTGCTAGGATACTGTCCCATAGGAATGCGGATATGCAGTTGTAGGGGAGAAATCCACTACAATACTCCCCTTCCCCTCCGGGCTCTGCAAAAGACTTGTTGCCGGCAGGATTGTATCTCACATGTGAGACATAACGGGCAGGGGTGTGGACGACTCCGCCACTACGGGTGACGACTCCGTCTGGAGGCACGAGATCTGTGGGAGAAGCAGAAGGGGAGGGAGGGTTGTGGATAGGAGAAGGTTGTACTGGCGAGGAATGTGGTGCTTCCATTGCCGCAGGTGGAGGGGGGGCGGGTGGGGTATCTGGGTCATTAGGGCCGGCTGCGGGGTAGTCAGGAGCAGTAGGTACCTGAGGATGATAAGAGGGTATGCAGAAATGTTGTGGGCGAGGTGGTGCTCTACTGCAAGTGGCAATGGTGGGTAGACTGGCGGAGGAGGTGCGGAATGAATGTTTTCAGGGCGGTGGGAAAGCTGGCGTGGGGCAGTGGCCTTGAATGCAGAAACCGCCTGATGTAGTGTTTGTAGTAGGTCGTGACGGGCAGCAGGAGTGAAGTGGTCAAGGTCAGAAGTAAGGCGTGTAATGTGCTGCTTGATAGTGGCGAAGGTTATGGCACCTACCTGTCTTCGTCGATGTTGCTTCGTCGTGTAGTTGCAGGGAGCCTCACAGCGTCTAGCTTTAACGCCAAAACATTGATGATACCAACAGAAGGTAGGTACATGGTGGAGGCAGAGGTGGCTTGGGTCGACGACGCGCTTGTGGAAAGTGTGGAAGTCAAAGCCAAGGATGGGTTGAGAGACGTCTGCCACCACGAACGACCAGGGTTGCCAGATGGTTTCAGTTGCTTATGGCCAAAAACACAGGAATAAAAGGCCAAAAAAGGCCAAATGGTAAAATTGTCTTTAAAAACCTACATACTCTCCAAATTAAACTTAGAAACCTTTAAAAACAACAAAGTAAACACAAAACGTTGAAATATTTCTAAATAAATCAATTTAACAATAATAATAGGCATAAGGTAAAATAACTCACCTCAATCTTGTTACAGGAACATCGTTATGTCAACTTCTTCTTGTGCGCTTCGTGCAGTCTGTTGTGAGTGTGAAGTTGATGCAACACCAATTCTACCACCATACGAATAGAGAATATCAGACTTGAAGTTCGTTATCATTTGATCCGTTATACGCATATCCTTACAACAGATTGGATTCTCGAAGAGATGCGCTCTGATTCTGATAATTGCATCAAGAAGATTGATTTGCATTCTGTTTCTTGGTTTTGTTTTGATTGCAGTTACCAGAGAAAATATTCGTTCAACAATAGCATTGCTTGCTGGTGTGACTAGGCAATTAAGTGCATAAGCTGCCAATTCCTTGAAGTTTTCATGATGATAGACACCAAGCCAAAATTTGGTTGTCATCTGGAATTTCATTGTTTTCAAACACATTTTTTAGTCTCCAATCTGTTACAGTAATTTCCCGATATTGTTGTTCTATTTCATCTGAATTATTTTTAGCTAAATGCATCATAGGTAACCTGAAGAAACACCTTCAGCTGTTTGGTTTAATACCTTCGAAGGATTAAGTAGTGAAAGATTTTTGAATGCTTCAGCTGCATTGAACAACCTGGAACGCACTTGATCGATGGCCTCAACAATAAATATACGGCATCTTCTTTTAACATCAAGGACTTTGCTTTCTTCTTCTTTAACTTGTTGTCTCTCCTTGAACTCCTTTAGATGACTATTAACTTCTTGCTGAAATTTGGCTCCAAAATCAATTTTTTCAATGCCTTTGTCTGTACCATCATTATTGTAAATTCTAGTGCAAAGAGTTTTTCTGAGTAACCCTAATTCATTAGATAGTTTATGTGGATCCATGTTAGTGGATTGAAACATTGAATTGACAGCTTCAAAATCTTTAACAATAGGTGTAGCAAATACAAAATATAAATAACTGACTTTATCATAAAGGATTTCTTTTAATAATCTGGCTTTGAACTTTGTATCTGTTCGGCGGTCGTTCAGTCTACATGTTGTAAGCGCATTCAATACGCGTTTAGTACGTACTTAAAAAAAATGGCTAAATTTTGAATATGGCCAAATCGAAATTTTGGTGGCCAAATACCTTCCAAAAAGGCCAAATATCTCATATTTGGCCATAAAAAGGCCAAATACCTTCCAAAAAGGCCAAATATATCATATTTGGCCATAAAAAAGGCCAATCTGGCAACCCTGCGAACGACCAGGGCAGAGTCCTGGGAAGACCGAGGTCTAAGGCGAGGGTGCGTGCGCTGTAGGAGGCGATGGGGGTACCGTTGGCGGCGAACGAGTCGTAAGAGGATTGCCTTGACGTGTCTTGTCGTGAGGGAGGGATGATACTGACCGATGAACCTGTGTCGACGAGGAATTTCGTGCCGGAGGTGCGGTCGGTGACATGTAACAGTGAGACGCATGAAGGGACGGGGGCTGAGGCGTCTACCAATCTCCGTTGTTGCCGTTTCCCGCGTAGGTGCAGTGGGGTTCCCAGCGTTGAGCATTGGGGCCGAAACGCCGGTGATACCAGCAGAGGGTATATTCGTTGTGCTGGGGGCTGGCGGCGGTTTCCGGGGCAGGAAGGGCTCGTCAGGGATTGTAGGGCGCGGTGCGTGGATTAGGAACAGGCCCAGCAGCAGGCATGGAGGAGCAGAGCTGTTCAATGGTGTTCATACTGCGGCTCAAGGTTTGCAACAGGTCCCTGATGTCTTGTGAGGTATTGCTCGGCTGAGGGGTGTTGACCCGGCTTACAAGTTCGGAGGTAAACACTGGTGTGGTCGTTGGGTTGTCCGCGGCCGCCAGGCACGCAGCTGCGCACTCGTTGAATATTCTATCTGCCGCGGTTGCGTAAAGTTCAGGTGTCGACGAGTAATCTGCTTGTGTGGGGAACTTTGGTGCTTGAACCTGGCGCAGGATAGGTTTGGGAAGTCTGTCTGCATGCCGGGAGTTCAGCCTACACATCTCCTCCCAGAAAGGTCCCGGAGTTAAGTTTCCAAGGGAGATAGAAGATAGGTTCTGCAGGAGACTGGGGCGGGTCCGTCGATAATGCGTTTTTAAGGCGTCCGGCAGGGTGGCGAATTTTTTTTTTTTTTTTTGGAGGGTTGGAAGTAGCCCGTGATACATGCGTGGCGACTTCCGTGGGCAAGGAGGAGAGCAGGGCACCATACTTTTGCTCGTCAGTAGCTTGTGAGCAGATGAGGATTGCTTCCACATGATCTAACCGGTCCTCGACGTTGTGGTTGGAAGTCGGTAGAGAGATCCGTCCGTCCTCCATCCTGTGTGAGTGCGTTTTTCCGGGAATCACCATTTGTAGGGTTACGTGATATTATGTGTCTAGCACTCAGGATGGGATGGATGGAAACTCTAGGTGGTGGTTTTCTTATATATAATATATTATATACAAGACAGTCTGGTGCTGGAGATGCCGTGTGGTGAGGAGCTTGGGCAAGAGACACGTTCAGTGAGTAGTGTGCTTGAGGAGGTATCTGTGCAGGAGCTTGGTTAGAGATGTTGCGTGTTGCTGTCCTCCAGGTTGAATGAGAACTGGACAGCGAGGAGCTTGCTTGGAGAAGGTGTTGCGTGTTCAGGAACGTAGGGCAGAATGAATCTTAGAGGAGAGAATGCGAGCTTATAAACACAGCAGCCGGAAGTAAACCCGTGGGAACTCGCCGGTTTCTTGGCTCCGTTGCTAGGGAAGACGTAGCAGGTGGCCACCCCCCCCCCCCCCCCCCGTGTTGCTAGGATACTGTAGCAGCTGGTGACTCCCCCTCCTGAACAGCTCGCTTGGTTGCTAGGATACTGTTGCATTGGAATGCGGATACGCAGTTGTAGGGGAGAGATCCATTATAGTACTACCGCCTGGGAAGATATTGGAAGCATAATGTATTGTCTAATGGTAGACCCTGCTGCCATATGGCACCACGAAAATTGTGACTAAGTCCCAGGTTGCTGATCTGACTTTCTGCCTCATTTACACACAATTGCAGGGACTCAATTGTTTCTCTTAACATTGACAACACAACATACATATATTGTTTCTCACTTTTGATCTTTTATTATTTTATTTCTTTATGGTTCTTTATTATTATCATTGCAGTTATTATTATTATTATTATTATTATTATTATTATTATTATTATTATTGCAGTGTTGTTATTAATATTATTATTATCATTATTATTTTATTATTTGTATTTTTTAATTTTTTTTAATTTTACTTATCTGAATTATTATTATTATTATAATCATTATTATTATTATATTTTCGCCCTCCAGGCCCCGATGTGGGTCAGTGATCTGTGCCCAGGTGGGCTAATCCCCCCCCTCCCCCCCCCCCAAAAAAAAATATCTGTATCCCTTCAAAAGGAGGTATTATAACTTAAGGGTTCCTTGGGCCAGTTAGTTGCCGACAAGTTGTATTGCATAGGCCAGTGAAAGCCCAAATAGCATATTTAAACCATTGTGATCTGAAAATACAATTTGAATTAATTCGAGATACAATAATCGATCACTTCTAAAGCATTTATTGAAGTGAGCTCTACTGATATTTATGTCTGCATTAATCCCTACTGTAACAGCACGTAGCTTTATGTACAATGGAAACGTGGATAAGATAAATTTTGATAAAATCACACAGGGAAAATGGAAACAGTGGAGAACCTTAGCTTTCGTCTTTATTCGAGACATCTTCAGAGGCAACTGAAGATGTCTAACGGCAACCCTATTTCAATGCCTAACTTAATCACAAGGTATAAACATGAAAAGTAAGCACATAAAAATATTAACTCACAACGCCCCAAAAACTTCCATCTGGCGGATAAGTTCAACTTAAGAATTGTCACCAGGAGAATAAGTCATTTACCACAGCGTCACAGCAATACTGCAAGATATTGAACTGAGGTAATTAACTCTGAGAATACCGAATTGGTTCATTCGAATTAAAATGTAATACATAGCACAGTAAATCACTTTTCAATTTCTTGACATTTGATACTCAAGATTTTACCTCCACGTTGATAGGTAGTAGGTAGTAGGCAGCTACCAAACAGGGAGGTACTACCGTCTGAGAAGATATTGGAAGCATAACACTGGTCTACAAAAAAATATTGTTTTTTTCTGGCATGAAACCTTTTAATTGTTTTTTACTAACTTTAAGGTGCTGAATCCAAATCTGATCTCAGATTTGCTCCATCACGTAACGTGCCAGAATTTTCTGAGCTACCAGAGATTGAGGATATAGACCGGAATTCACCTGTTTCTACTGATGAAGATGAAGAGACTGATCTTTTCAAGCCGTCTGGTGAAGATTGTGAAAAGCCAACGTTGTTTACTCAGTCAGAATTGAATGATCTGGTCAGAGATCTAAATTTGCCAAAACAGTCTTCTGAATTGTTAGCTTCCAGGCTTCAAGAGAAACGACTCTTAAAACCTGGCACGAGTGTCTCCTTTTATCGCAACAGAGAAGAGCAACTGCGGAAGTACTTTCATTCATATGACCAGCTTGTTTTTTGTAATGATGTAGAAGGACTTCTTCTCTCCATGGGGCTACCAGCATATGATAGTAAGGATTGGAGACTTTTTATTGACAGTTCTAAAAGGAGCTTGAAATGTGTTCTTCTTCATAACGGAAACAAGTATGGTTCAATTCCAATCGAACATTCTGTACAAATCAAAGAAGAGTATGAAAACATTAAGACTGTTCTAGAGAGGTTGCAATACCATGCTCATGAATGGTTAATTTGTGTGGACTTGAAAATGGTAAACTTTCTATTGGGCCAGCAAGGAGGGTACACAAAATACCCCTGTTTTCTGTGCTACTAGGACAGCAGGGCTACAGCAGACCATTGGGTGAAAAAGAATTGGCCACCAAGACATAGTATGACGCCTGGTGACAAGAATATCATTAACGATCCTCTGGTTGACAGGAAAAACATTGTCCTTCCTCCTCTGCACATAAAACTTGGTATCATGAAACAGTTCGTCAAGGCTCTTGATCATAGTGGAGAGTGTTTCAGATATATATGCTCAACCTTTCCAAGTCTTAGCGACGAGAAGAAAAAGGCAGGGATTTTTGATGGACCTCAAATAAGAACACTACTCAGAGATCCACACTTCCTTGCAACAATGACTGAGGCACAGACAAGAACTTGGAATGCTTTCTGTAATGTGGTGCGGAACTTCTTAGGGAACAAGAAAGCGGACAACTATCAAGAAATTGTGGAAGACCTGCTCTTGAGTTTACAAGCACTTGGATGCAGAATGAGTATCAAGGTTCACTACTTACACAGTCACTTGGACGAGTTTCCAGAAAATCTGGGAGAAGTGAGCGAGGAGCAAGGGGAGCGCTTTCATCAAGACATTAAAGTAATGGAAAAACGTTACCAAGGTCGATGGGACTCGAACATGATGGCGGACTACTGCTGGAGTTTGATGAGAGACATTCCAGAAGCTGTACATAAGAGATCGGCCAAAAAGAGGAAGTTTATGTAACTGTAACTTGATCTTAATACTTGCACTATTTCTACCGTACATTAATTGTTTTTTTTCACCCTTCAATGTTACATTTAAATATTATATGTGCATTAACTTTCCAATTTGATATTAACAATTTTTGGTTATAGAAAAATACAAATTATAATGCTGAAAAAATTTATGTATACATGTTTAAACCGTCAATTTTGATCCAAAAGTTTACGTTTCCCAGCAAAAGTGCAATATGGTATATCTCAAAAACCTGATGTGATAGACAAAAACCAAAGTCATATTTGGATTCTGCACCCTAAATTTACTTAAAATCCGTTTAAAAACCTTGTGCCAGAAAAATTGTGTTGACCGGTGTAATGTGTTGTCTAATGGTAGACCCTGCTGCCATATGGCATCACGAATATTGTGACCAAGTCTCACGTTGCTGATCTGACTTTCTGCCTCATTTACACACAATTGCAGGGTCTCAATTGTTTCTCGTACTATTGACAACACAACATACTGTACATATATTGTTTCTCACTTTTGATTTTTCACTTTTGTATTTCTTTATTATTATTATTATTATTATTATTATTATTATTATTATTATTATTATTATTAATGATACTATTATTATTATTATTAATATTAATATTATTATTATTATTATTATTAATATTATTATCATTATCATTATCATTATCATTATTATTATTATTATTATTATTATTATTATTGTTAATGTTATTATTATTATTGTTATTGTTATTGTTATTATTATTATTACAGTGTTGTTATTATCATTATTATTTTATCATTTTATTTTCAATTTTGTATTTTTTATGATAAAATTTATTTACTGTGAATTATTAATAATAATAATAATAATAATAATAATAATATTATTATTATTATTATTATTATTATTACATTTTCGCCCCCAGGCCCCAATGTGGGTCAGTAACCTGTGCCAGAGTGGTCTAATCCCCGTTAAAAAAAAATATATATATATATCGGAAACCCAGCATCCACCGCTGGTTACCAGCGGCTAGGTCGTACGTACAGGAGCAGTAGAAATATCACAAGTGTCGTCGAATTACCACTGGCTGTCTTGCCAGTCTCTGATAATTTCCTGACAATCTGTATCAGTGTACAGACAACCAACAGGCAGGTAGATTTCCACCAGGTCACAGAAACACACTTGTGAACTGTAGTCTGCTTTAATAAACAGTAATTCTTTTCAACACTGTTCACAGGGTATGTCTTTACCACTGGACTTCTCACTTCGAATTTATAGTCAGCACACTACCAGTGTACAATTCCTTAATCTTTTCACTTTATATTGCTGACAACATTTCCACAATACTTGCACAACAATTATCTTCAGCTGTCCTACTAGGCTTGTACTTCACATTCTGAGCAGAAACGGTCGACTGACTGACTAGGCTTGGCTTGTTTGAAGATTACTGGCCACTTTGCCTTTAGGCTATTTCAGCCGAAGCTGGTTTTTTTCCGCCCGAGTCATTTTCTTTGGACTTCTCCCCATGTTCTTTTTGCTTTTCAATTTTCATTCTTCTTGGTCATGTACTGGTATATTCTCTTAAAAGTAAAAAAAAAAAATGCTGATATTTTAATGTTACTAAATCTGGCTTTTTTTTGTCTTCTCTTCGGTCTTGTTTAATTCTGGCTTCTTTTCTGTGGTCTTGATTTTTCTTTTCTGTGGTCTTGATTCTTCTTTTCTTCGGTCTTCATTACAAGGAGAGCCTCCTTGTAGCTCAATTTTTTCTTGCTTCGCAGCTTAGCCACCCTACACTCCTCCCTCCACTTGGAACACTCCCGGTCGGAGGAGTGAGGGCCATCACAAGCTGCACATTTCTTGGCGGCCGCCGAGCTGTTGGTGTGCTGGTGCCCGGGTGTCCCGCAACTATAACAGACCTCCTGAGCTCGATACTTCCCTGCCAGATGGCTATACCTCTGGCATTTGTAACACCTTGTTGGTCTTCTTTCATACGGTCTTACTGGGATGTTCTCCCATCCCAGCAATACGGTGCTTGGTAGATTCTTTGGGTACCAACCAGTGCAGTTACTTTGGTCAGCTTCCGTACTATTGAGAGCTGGTCTCCGATCAGCTCGGCCAGTTCTTCTTTTTCAAGGTGTTCTATCTCGGTGTGGGAGATGACTCCGAACGCCAAGTTATCCTCTGTGTGATCTTCCACTAGTATCTTGATCCCGTTAATTTCTGTTATGTTGGCTACTTGCTGGGCCTGTCCCCATTCGGCGAAGGTGACGATAAGGCCACCACTCACTGGTCTGCGGACGACCCTTGTCACCCCTCTGATTCCTAAGGAGCTAAAAAACTTCCTTAGGACAAGGAGGTTTAGTTGCTTGCACGAAGGGCATGTGATTGGAAACAGTCTTACGACCTTCGCCTGATCACAGGTCAGCCTCATCGTCAGGTTCACGTAGTACCTCGGGAGCAGAGAAGATCTTGCCTCGCCGAGGTGCAGTTCTGAGTCTGTCTTTATAAAAATGTGGAACACTTCACGATTTTGCATGTCATTCGCATGCTGCCGCTTATATACCGCATCAGGTGATTCTACAACACTGTAGCACAACCCAAACAGGTCTGGGAAGTTCTAGTATGCTCTACTCTGATCGAGGTTTGCAATTGGAATTAAATCATAAAAAAAATTATGCAATATAATCCATAAAATTCTTAAATCGGTAATACATCAATATATACAAGAAAATCTCCCTAAACTTGCCCAAATAACTGCTGCTTGGAATAGAAAATAATCAAAACACTTAGTTTACAAACATTATAATACCAAATTATGCGTCGGCATAACAACACCGTAGCGGCACTGACTCACAGACACCGAATCAAGCCATCTCTACTTTTTCTACCTTAACGCTGTTAACACCGACACTGAAACATTCACGACTCAAAATAGATAGATAGATGTTCAGTAAAATCGCCATGCAATTTTACAGTGATTCATCATGGATGTAGTCAGTATCGACATACAAACAATGGTAAACAGTAAGCCGATTCAACTAAGGATAGCCCAAGAAAACCGTTAAAAGATTCTTCCATTGGGTAACCCTCATGTGGTGTTGGGGTGACTAATCAAATTACATTAAAATATATTCAAGCCTCTCTAGTCGAACATGACATCATTACCTTCCCAGAGTTTCTCCAGTCTTTAATTGAAGTTCAGCATGTTTGGAGACGTGACCACCTGTTCAGTTAAGCCGCTCTATATGTCCACAGCACGCACCGAGAAGTTGTTTTGTCTCATCTTGGTGTACGGACGAGTCTTAAACAGTTTAAAACTGTGACCTCTGGTGTTGCCGTTATGTGGTGTCAGTGGTGGGCTCTAGTCTTCATGATTTGCCTCTTATATTATTATGAACATTCCATCATATTTCCACACATTCTGCATTACTGTAAACTGTTGATGATCTTCAGCTTCCTCGGATGGTCTTTGTAGCTCACGCTTTTCATTCCGGCTAATCAGTGTCGTCGCCCTCCGAGGAACATATTCGTTGCATGGGTCTCACATTGTGGGATGCCATTTTGCATTAATATACTTTAAATATGGTAACTCCAGGAGCTGTACAGCCATCTCAATGATGGCTGGAAGGAAGGTGGGATGTAGGTTAAGTTTTAGATGACTAGAGATTCACCATTATTACCGGATGGGGGGGGGGGGGGGCAATTAGCTTTGAAAAACTCTTCAGGGCTTCGAATACAGTATACAGTATAATGATTTATTTGCCAATCTTTTTTTATATTGTCTATTTTTCAGTTAATGAGGTTCATATTGTCTATATGACACGACAAATGAGGAAGAATTATTGTAGGCTGCAAAACCTGAGAACTTGACACGTAACATTAAGATCATCACAAGGCCGAGAGAGATGATGATGGTGATGATGATGATGATGATGATGATGGGATTGGTGGTGCCAACAAACATACTGAACGCTTCTAATAAGAAGCGTCCACAATATAGCAACCAGTATATTAGGTGACAGGTGTACCATCAGTGAATCAGTCAATATACAATACTGTATAGTTTGGTGAATAATATCAGAGATATACTAGTTCATGACAAACTCATAGTATCCAGTACAGTGCCGTTACCTCTGCTAGTCGACCATTATATGGCTGGTAAGCAGTTTTCCAGAGTATCTCAGCTTTTATGGGGGGGTTGGGGGGGGGGGGGAGAAAGTGTAAGACTTGATTATTTCATATATATCACACTCGATATTCACGTAAAAGATTACTATAAGAGGAAACTGTTACAAATATCATGAAAAAAAAAATTCTGAGCACGCCCAACCTTCACAGCGAGCGGACGCTCCTGCCGGTCAGGTTCAAATTTGCTGACCGTTAAGACTGTCAGCCTTCTTTTCACGTTGGGTTCACTCTAGCTGCTTTATCTTGTAGTTGTACATGGACATTATTATTCTTGTACACTGCGCTTCTTCCCTATCCTACCCTTTCGCCTAGAGTCCCTGCTGTTTGGTAACGACGCGAACCCTAAGGGCAGAGCCACAAGGGGGGCCCCCAGAGGGCTGCTGAGTCGAAACAGTGAGGGTGGCAACATTTTCTGTTAGGGATTCGACAGTGCTTCATAACCTGTCACTATTAGGTGTTAGGGCTTGGTTAGGCTCCCGTCAGGGGATTGTCTGTTCATCCTACCCCTAAACCCGTCTTTACTCGCCCAGCAAGCGGACAGAAGGAGCGACATCAATGGGGCTTAGCTGAGGTGAAAAGATTAGGTAGGATTTTCATTCATGTATGTTACTGACCATGGCCAAAGTGAGAGTGAAGACCTCCGCAACCACGACCCAGGGGTCTCGGATAGAGCTAAAAAGGCTATTAAGTGACCTAAGGGTGAGAATAAACAGATTCGTGGTTCTGAGAGATGGTTACATCATCCTCACAGAGACAGATGAAGATGCTGATAAGCTACTTATGTCTGGTGCCATGGACAAAATGAAAACCAACGGACAAAGATGTGGTGGAAAATAATGCAGAAGAAATAAGAGATGAAATAGAAAAGCAAAGCAATGTCAAGGTTGTGGAGGTGTATCCTATGTATGCCCATAATATAATCAAGGTTCGCTTTGCAGACACAACGGATGCAAAAAGATTGAAGGAGAAGGGGCTCTATGCATATGGCACTTCCAGCTCCTTACACCAAATAGATTATGAAAAGTATACGCCCATCCAACAATGTATGAAGTGTTACAAATACAATTGAATTGAATTGAATTGAAACAGCTTATTTAGCCAGAAAAGCACAGATACAAAGTGGATAATAATAACAATATTAACATGGCTGAGCCAGTTGAGAACCTGAGCTCTCTTTCAGGCACCTGATATATACTATACATATAACTCAAGGAAGTGTTATGTAGCATTTAGTGTCATCTGGAATAGTACAATAGCATGGTGGTCATAAGAACATCTCATAATGTTATCATGGTTATCACTTCAATATTTATTTATTTTATTTATTTATTATTATTTTTTTAGTTTTCTATTTATATTATAAGTATATACATAAAATACAGTGGAATTGAAAAACATAAGTATAATGGGGGAGCAGTACAACATGGGTTGCACAGTAATAAGGTTGAACAAGAGGACAGAGCTGTCAGGATTATGTCCAGTTGGCAATTATGTTTATTGCAATGATAATTTCTTATCTATTTACATGATAATTTCCGATAAAACGGGTTTGATGGTACAATAAAAGCAGGTACTGTAAATATAGTAGGTATTATAAGAAATATTAATACTTAGACAATAGATATTTTTTAAGAGATGATTTAAAAGAAGCGAGCGTAATCTTTGCTCGGATGGGTGGGGGTAAGTTGTTCCACAACTTTACACCATGATATTTTATGGAGGTCTGGGACTGAGAGGAGCGCATGGGGGATGGTCTTAGTAGCTATGGGTGCCTTAAGTTGTATCTCTGATTATTCCGGAACTGGAAATAATTATTTTCAAGCAAGTGATTCATAGATTTGTAAACAAAGGGGGCACAGCAGTAGGTGTTAAAATCTTCGAATTTTTAAAATTTAAAATTTAGCAAATTTTTCGTTTGTGTGATCTGTTTTTTTTTTAAAGTAGGTCATTGTCCGTACAACTCTCTTTTGTGCAGTAACCAGAGATTGTGTTTTTGAAGAGCCAGAGGCCCCCATAGTGTGTGACAGTGTATGAGGTGTTGGTAAACAAGATCATGATAGATTTCTTTCATTGCTGTGAGAGTGAGTGACTGTCGAGTGTGATACATGATACCGCACTGTTAATTGACTTTACTGTGAATGGCTTGTATGTGGTTTCTCCAGTTAAGTTTCTTAGGAACAATAACTCCGAGGAATTTAGTATTTTGTTCGCGTTTGAGGACTGTATTACCAAGGTACAGGGGGTCCAAGTCTGGGGTTAAGTTTTTCCTTCTGTGAAAGATCGTGTGGTGGGTTTTCTCAAGGTTGAAGGTCAGTTTATTACGTATTACCCAGGTCCTAACTTTAGTCAATTCAGTGTTCCTAGTTCTCATCAAGGAATGGAGGTCTGAGTTGCTGGCATAGAGATTACTATCGTCTGCAAATAAGTTGTATTTTATGAGTATGCTGGCGTGGACAATGTCGTTTATGTACAACAAAAACAGTCCTGGACCGACAATGGAACCTTGGGGGGACGCCATACAAGATTGGCGAGGAGTCAGATTGGTGATTATTATAGCAGACATACTGCATCCAGTTGGACAAATATGAGGTAAACCAATTGTGGGACAGGCCCCTAACGCCGTAATGTTCAAGCTTTGAAAGGAGGATGGTATGGTCGACAGTATCGAAGGCTTTAGAGAGGTCCAAGAATATACCGACTGTGAACTGACTGTCATCAAAGGAATTTAAGATGTCATTAGTAAAGGATAGCAGAGCACTCTCAGTCTACCTTCTAGCTCTAAATCTAAACTGGGAGTCTGTAAAGATGTTATTGGCATTGCAGAAGGAATTTAGTCTACTACATGCTAGCTTTTCCAGTATCTTACTCAAGGCTGGGAGGACTGATATGGGGCGGTAATTCTTGAAGAGATCTTTGTCCCCAGATTTTTTATATGCTGGGTGAACTTTAGCAATGTTCAGTTTATCCGGAAAGACACCACTAGTGAAGGAGGAGTTACAAATGTGTATGACAACAGGTAGTAATAAGTGGGCTACTTTCTTAATGGTGTTCATTGGTATATTGTCTTCGCCTCCTGCTGCATCTTTGGACATTTTTATGATGGCCAGTAATTCATCGGCTGTGACAGGGGATAAGAACAGCTCATTTTGCTGTCTGTTTTGCAGGTAGGCTCTAAATTCCTCACGGTGATCAGGGATGCTCTCTGCAAGATTTTTGCTAACATTAATAAAATATTCATTGAAGTGGTTGGCAATGAGGGAGGGTTCCGTTACAACTGAATCATTTATCATAAAAGCTGAGTGGGGGGCCGAAGGCTGAGTGTTCCTGTTCTGAATAGAATTTATGACATTCCAGGTTTTCTTACCGTTGCCTGATGCTGACTGGAGCTTATTTGTATAATAGCTACGTCTGGCATTTCTAACTGCTTGAGTTACTCTATTTCTGATACTTCGGTAAGCATCACCGAAAGTTATGGGTCTTTTTGCAAATTTCCACATGACCAAGAAATGCCTCCTGCAAGGGGTCATATGCTTTGATTGTTCATTTGATCAACAATTCTACAAAGACTGCCGTAGCACCATCAAAAAGTGTATCGTTTGCGAAGGTGGCCACAGGCCCTACTCTGCCACCTGCCTGGTCAGGAAACGGGCAATTCAAGAAGCAGAGAAGAAACTGACTGAAATAACCTAGCAAAAAGAAACAAGGGAAATTTCTAACACCATAAAAAAGACCACTCAGTTTACGATCGTAGCTTACAGCCAGACCCTAAAAGACGCTCTGAAAGAAACTCCAGCAGATTCTCAGAAACTCAACAATGTCAGCGAGATCATGGAAGTCCTACAATCAGAGATACGAACATGAAGGACTCAATAAAGTAGGCAGTTACTGAGTCACTTGGCGCCATGAGGGACGCAGTGGCGGAGAGCATCAGGAGCGTCTCCTCTCCACAGCTGGACTAGTCCAACGCCACTGCTATACACTTGTCTTTCCTGCAAATCACATGAACATGGTTCATCCAGGTTCATTCTTGAAACACTTCGACGAGACACTAACCAGGAACAACATTACACCTGTTGAAATAAGCGACGAAGTCCCTTCAAAAGAAATCCTGAAGGCAGTAACCCACTCAACGACTTATCGACGACCTCAACCCACGCCAGAAATGGATCATGACCTCCCTGACTCAGGCCAAAGTCAACCCCCCTGGGATCACAGTTCCAGCGACAAGGTAAATCTCCGTGACCCCAAGACATGTACTCCCAGCGACGACAGTGACCATCGAACTGCAACCACTGTCAATGGATGGGACCAGGCGATGGCGACTTACTTCACAGAGGAACAAGATTCTCGAGCTTCAGCGTCAGTTGATGACTTCGACACGCAGGCCCAGGACCTGAACATTCTCCTGTACACGGGTGACGAGAAGTTCGAGGGCGCATCATTAACTGACAAACAGATGTTCGAAGGTTCTGCTAAGAAATTCCGACTCCCCAGAAATGGCAGAAGCCGAGCAAACAGTTCAAGCTACAGTCTCTGAAATGGCAGTCGTTAGCAGGATGAAAATTGTCCAACATAATGTCCTATACTGGTCCCTTAATAGACGTAACGAACTGTCTAACTTATACTATCAATTAGACCCAGACATCATTCTGTTAAACAGTACTGGCATAAAGGACGAAAGTAAGGTGAACATTTTTGGCTACACTGTATACCAGAGGAACATGACGGGTGAGCTGAACGATGGTGTCGCTGTGGCCATCAGGTCACGGCTGAGTCACAGAGTGTTGCTAGAACTTCGGGGATTCTAGTCTAGGTGTCATGATCGTGATGACGGCTAACCTGAAAACCTTAAGGATTCATATTACGCTCAAACGTCCACAAAACCTTCTGAGTCCCCCAGTGGAAACGTCCCCCGTTTTCTCTGTTTCCCGGCCTTTGTTTAGAGGGAACTTTGAATATAATCCACGGATTTAGTAGCAGATGCTGTATGTTGAGACCTGTTGCCATCCAACCCTTTGTAATCAATTAAATTTTGCTTTTGATAGCTGAGTCAGAGCAGTACATAGCCTGTTAACATCTTAAATATAACTCGCATGTTATAACTATTGATACAGGAGACAATAGGTATAATATGATCAAATTGCAGTACACAAATATACTAATTAAAGTTATTTAGAGTTTCTTAGCAGATTCTAATACTTCACGATCACTTACGTTTTAGGGTCTAGTGGTCTGAACCAACGTGTTGTCTGTCCTGTAGAAATCAGTAGACTACCCTCGAGGGCAATCTCAGCCCGGAGGCGACGGCCATATGTTTTTGTATTGAAACACCTCAGCAGATTGGTCAGCAAATTCGTTGTCAACACTATATCCCTTATCTCATCCCCTCTCTCTCTCGCCTAGTTTATCTTATTATGGTTATCCCTCTCTTTCTCTCTCTTCTAGCTTATCTTACTGTGGCGGTAAAGGAGCGTGTTTACCCCAGTGATCTCTCCCAGTAAGCCCCGCCTTTGTGAAGACAGTTATCAATACGTTGTTTATTCCACTTTATCCTGGGAAGCTCACTCTTGAATTAGTCTGTGTGAATCAACCCAAGTAATTCGCCAGACCTTTGTCAACTGAGGGTCATCTTTGAATGAGTAACAGTTAGTTTGTTTGTGATTATTGTCATTGCGTGAGTAGCGATCACTGGCAACTCAGGATATATAAACTCAAGATGGCCAGGGAGAGCGTCCCCTGATGCTGTTCCGTTTGTCTCCAGGTATGTTCCGTGTTCCCTAGCCATTCAGTCAATTGTAGTGAATATCAGAGTTCACCAGTGTTCATGATTTAACAGTTGAATTGTCATTCACCCAGTGTGGAAGTAATATAACGTAAATACGTCTGTCATCTAGACAAGAGAGTTTGTTGGTGTTGTCATGCTTCTCAGTCCCCTGACGCTGCCCCGTTTGTCTCCAGATCCCATTGTGATTCTTGAATCGCTCTACCATCCAACAACGGCCTCGGATGTATTAGATGTCCAGCCGGGATCATATATGAGAAGATGGCACTGATGCGGCCTGATTAATGTGCCCCACGGCTTCGTTGGGCCAGACCCCAGACCCTCCATATGTCTGGCTACCCCACAATAACAACAGCCCCAGTGCTCTACCCTGGGTTACTCCTTGGAAGTATATGTCCACAGAGAGTGTTGTAACATGTATGTTAGGGATAATTAGTTGGAAATAATTATCCCATGTTGGGTAGTGGACCCCTGTATATGCTGGTGTCATTTTTTACGTATATGTTGAATAATCTACAAGAGTGCCATGTAATGTACCACCAGTAATGTTGTGAGTAAGAGTAAAGAAGAAAGTACTGAGTTTGCACTAAGCCCAGGAGGTGAGCCTGGTAATTATATGATTAATACAATATCTTTCCCCCATTGATTGCATATTAATAAATTTGTTTTTAGAGTACTTTAGGTGTATTCATTTCTCCCACAGTATTTTACCTTTATCCAAGTGACCTGATACCAAAATTACCATACTCACGTGCTTAGACCCTCGACCATGCTACCAAAAGAATGACCATGCAACCAAAAGAATGTCCATGCTACCCAAGCATAGGTGACGGAACTGTGTAAGAGTAAGAACTAAGAGAAGTAAGTAAGATGAGGGTAGTGTAGAAAAGGAGAGGGAACTGGCCCCCTCACATTGGTGGCAGCCCAAGAACATGCCCCTTCACATTGGTGCTGCCTCTCGCGAGTGCGACATGACTCTTTAGATTAAGGGCAAACAAATCATTCCTTCGACTTGATGGGGTCCGTTCGTCTATATCCTAGCTTGAGAAATCTATGTTAAATCTCAGTGTGTCCTGTAAGCATTTGACCAATCGCATAAAAGAAACTTTCATGGCCTATGAACATTGAAATTTGAGTTCTGTAAGGAAATTTTGAGTGTGCACTTTATCTACCGATGTGAGGGTGTATTTTGTAACATGTAACCCCATTTATTATTATTATTATTATATGATATGAGGTATCTAACTCAATTCATTATTATTCTATGATGATGTACTTAACCCCATTTATTATTATATGATATGATGTATGTAACACCATTTATTATTATTATGATATGATATGATGTATTTACCGCCACTCAGTATTATTATATGATGATGTATCTAACCCCATTCAGTATTATTATGACATGATTTACCTAACCCCATGTGCTATTATTTTTGGTGCTATTATGTTATATGAATCCCAATATATTTTTTTATGAAGGTGTGTCACATTCTAGTTGTATGTTAACAGATTTCCATTTCTTTTACCCAATTCTGACCACCGGTAGGGAATTATTTTTCTATTTTATTGATATAATTTGTGCAATGTTTTGTATGAGGATTTATACTTTATATTAATCATTTAATGTGTATGTCAATACTTACGTGTTTTCTGAACGTTACCGCATAATATAAATCTTGGGGAAGGGGGAAGCCTTGTCATGATCGTGATGACGGCTAACCTGAAAACCTTAAGGATTCATATTACGCTCAAACGTCCACAAAACCTTCTGAGTCCCCCAGTGGAAACGTCCCCCGTTTTCTCTGTTTCCCCGCCTTTGTTTAGAGGGAACTTTGAATAAAATCCATGGATTTAGTAGCAGACGCTGTATGTTGAGACCTGTTGCCATCCAACCCTTTGTAATCAATTCAATTTTGCTTTTGATAGCTGAGTCAGAGCGTTGTTAGTGAAGATAATAGTAGGAAATGAAACTGAGTTTATAGTCTCAGTTTCAAAGTCAGAGTGTACAGTAAATTAATTCATCGGAATAGAAGTAGGTGGGCTCCCTGGTCTGTTTTGAGTGAGGGCCCCGCGGGCATTTCTACCGTTAGTGAGTGCCCGTCTCTTCATCCATACAGGTATGCCATTCCACGCTGTGTTGTAATTCGCCCTTCTTTAAGTGATTTGACCCAATTAATTGTTGATTGTGCAAGTGTTATAGTAACGTAGTTGATATGCTCTGAGTGAAGTCATATTTACGTCTTTAGCATCCCCTGAAACGTGATGTTGCTGTCACCGTTAGTGAGTGCCCGTCCCTTCATCCATACAGGTCCCTAACGCAGCCTAGGCCGTGTCTGTAGCGTGGATGTTGTATTCACTATGTCTGGGGAGATGTCCGAGGTCCAGTAGGATCAGTTACCTTCGTGAGACCCGGCCGTCAGACACTTCAGACTACCTATGGCCCCCATAGCTGGCTCGTCTGGCTCTAACGCTCGGCCTGCGAGGTGACCCCGGATCACCAAGCCACACACCACTACCAGCCCCCATCATTGGTGGATGAGTGTCTAACTCAGTAGGGCTATTTGTGTGGTGGAATTAATCTACTGGGATCTCCAGAGTTCGTCGGAAAGCACTCCATGGTGGCTGGACCCCATGGCTGTTGCTTGAGTATCACCTCTGACGACTGAGTGTTGTAGTGGCAGTTGCCCTGGTCTTTATGGTGCTAAGTGACTATAAGAGTTGTGTGTTATTGAGTATGTCCACCCAGTAGGGTTGGAAGTGTTATTGAATATGTCCACCCAGTAGTGGTGTGAGTATGTTGAGCCTGAGGGCCTAGTACTAGATTTCGTCTGTTGGTACAAATAAATTCTTTCTCATAATTTCATATTCATGTTTAAATAAATTTTGTATTTGTATAATTGTGTCTATTATTTATCTACAGTATTTACCGTTATATCTTCCCTATTGTTTGATACTATCATTACATCTACCCACGAGCCTCCTCTCGTCACGCTACCAATGGTAATAAGTATGAGAGTAAAAGGAATTGTTACTGACACACAGGCCCTTATAAAATGGTGGCAGCTCAGGCCCTCATAAAATGGTGGCAGCTCAGGCCCTCATAAATGGTGGCAGCTCAAGCCCTCATATAGGAGTGCAGGTGGAAACAACCAGGGGAACTGTACTTATTTACCCGAACAAGACCTCAACCAGTTGCTGCGCCCCAGAAAACCAACATTCATCATAGGGGACTTAAATGCGCGCCACGCCATACTCGGACAAGGTAATGAGAACAACGTCGGTGTGGCGCTGTAAGACAAAATCAGAAGGGGAAAACTGCAACACCTCGGGCCAGATTTCCCTACATTGATCAGAGGTGCCAATGCCACAACACCCGACATAATCCTCTCTAACCTTCCATATTCAGGATAGGTTAAAGAAACTAAACTTGCATTCCCTAGAAAGACGAAGAGTGCGGGGAGATATGATAGAAGTATTCAAGTGAAAGAAATCAATAAAGGGGATATAGATAAAGTTCTTATAATATCCGAGCAGGATAGGACTCGAAGCAACGGATTTAAGTTGGATAAGTTTAGGTTTAGGAGGGAGATAGGAAGGAACTGGTTCACAAATAGGGTGGTGGACGAGTGGAACAAGCTTAGCAACTATGTAGTAAGTGCTGGAACGCTGGAAAGTTTCAAAAGGAGACTGGATAGATTCATGGATGATAAAGAGTGGTAGTAGCTCTCGACAGGAGCTGCCATGCACAGGCCAACCGGCCTATGGCAGGCTCCTTATTTTCTTATGTTCTTATGTAACAACGAGGCCGTCCTGAACAAGCACGTTACCGCCGGACCCATCTGTACCAGCGACCACCTGCCAGTCGTAGTGATGCTCTCATCGAATCCCATTATGATCCCCGCCAACATCAGGTCAAACCTCAAACGGGCAGACTGGGACTCCTTCAAGGAGTCTTTCAGTCTTAAGCTGGGAAAGAACCTGGAAGAGGCCAGCCCCAATGACATCGACAACTCGGTCGAACAATGGTACACTGATGTGAAGACGGAGATGGACAACAACATCCCGACCACCACCCACAGGACCATTCCCCACCCTCACACTAG
Organism: Homarus gammarus; assembly: GCA_958450375.1. NCBI lineage: Eukaryota > Metazoa > Arthropoda > Malacostraca > Decapoda > Nephropidae > Homarus > Homarus gammarus. Next base: position 1,183,147 of record CAUDMG010001794.1, on the reverse strand, counting down.
TCACCAGCTGAGGCAGCTTAGTGTCCAGTACAATCACGTGAGACAGCTAGCCAGTATCCGCGGGTGGACGTAAGAGCTGAGAGACCGGGACCTAGAGTTACAGACGGACATCCAGCATAAGAGCAAACGTCTACATCAGTGGTTCTTAACCTGGGGGGGAGGGGGGGGGGGGGGTTGGGCACAAGCCCTAGGGAAAAAGTAGGAATTTCTCTAATTATAATTATAGTTTTTATTCTCTTAACAAGAACGTGGGCTAATATTGAGAAGTTTATGAAAAAATGCAAAAGTATCGCCTTATAACTTTAGTTTTCTATAGGCTACTTTTTTGGCTTAGGGCTTACCATTTTCTGCACTTATTGACTCCCCTCCCTATCCTTTGAAACCCATGGGGGGGGGTTTACCTCGTCCTGGACCTGTATACTGCTCGTTGGTGACTGGTGAGCCCCGTTCTCTCCCAGTCTTCTGCACACGTCCGTGGCAATAATTCCTCTTCTCTCACATTTGTTCAGTTAAGGCTGTTGAGGTATGTTTTATCCCAGTTGTTATATTTACCTAAAAATAGTAAGCAGCCATAAGTTTATTGGTGAATTGTGAACACGCATGTGTTGCTCTGTTTGTTATTCGCAAGTTTTGAATTCCGTTTGTATTTTATCAGAAGTTGGTGGTGCTGAAAATCATGTGGTGGTAACAGGTGGTTATGGTAAAGTTGTATTTATGATGATATTGATTTGTTTCTTAATCATGTGTTTATGATCATGATGTCTGTTACTATAATGTTGTGGTGTTTGTTAATATTTACTTAATAATTATGTGGTGGTGTTTATGATCATGTAGTGGTGCTTATGATCATGTTGTGATCATTGATGTTTGTTAATAATCATGTGGTGTTTATGATCATGTGATGTTTGGTAATGATATGGTGGTGTTTATGATCATGTATGATTGTAGTCACTTGTAGTGTTTACGAACTTTACGATCATATGTTTATTATTGATCATGTGGTTGTGATTATAATAATAATAATAATAATAATAATAATTAACGGTTTATTGAAAAAGTTCTGCTGCCCGAAGGCTGAAAATATACACTGGACATAAATGACTTATTACATACATTGGTGGTTTAACAAAAGCCTTCATTAGAGAAAGGTGAAGGAACATACAGTGAACATACAGATTAATGTAGGTGTTGAACAGCAAAAACATAGTGTAGTAACTCCCTCCCAGATGGTGTTAGGAGGGACCTCACGTGGTGTAGTAGTTCCCTCACAGATGGTGTTATGAGGGGCCTCACGTGGTGTAGTAATTCCCTCACAGATGGTGTTATGCGGGGCCTCACGTGGTGTAGTAATTCCCTCACAGATGGTGTTATGAGGGGCCTCACGTGGTGTAGTAATTCCCTCACAGATGGTGTTATGAGGGGCCTCACGTGGTGTAGTAATTCCCTCACAGATGGTGTTATGAGGGGCCTCACGTGGTGTAGTAATTCCCTCACAGATGGTGTTATGCGGGGCCTCACGTGGTGTAGTAATTCCCTCACAGATGGTGTTATGAGGGGCCTCACGTGGTGTAGTAATTCCCTCACAGATGGTGTTATGAGGGGCCTCACGTGGTGTAGTAATTCCCTCACAGATGGTGTTATGAGGGGCCTCACGTGGTGTAGTAATTCCCTCACAGATGGTGTTATGAGGGGCCTCACGTGGTGTAGTAATTCCCTCACAGATGGTGTTATGGGGGGCCTCACGTGGTGTAGTAATTCCCTCACAGATGGTGTTATGAGGGGCCTCACGTGGTGTTGTAGTTCCCTCACAGACGGTGTTCTATGAGTGAGGTGTGGTCCCAGGCCTTCCTATCGTAGACGGATTAACACATTGCTGGTTGTTGGGTCGGGCCGTTATCACTGGGTACCTGGGACCTCACTGTGTGAAGGTCAACTTGGGTACCACTGTTACTGTTGAGTTGTTCTCACTGACTTAAGCACTGTTCACCACTGTTCACCTCTGTTTAACACTGGTTCCATTCCTTTCCTAAATGAAATAGTAACTTCTGGCGTGAACTTGTTGATATTCCGGTGGGGAGGAGGGTTCAGGGGAGGGAGTTGGTATGGGCCAACTTAACAGTTGACCTGGCTGCTCCGAGAGGAGCGCCAGGTACGTCTTGACCCTTCCGTGGTCAAGGATGAAGTGATGTTGTGGTGTTCATGAGCACATGGTGATGTTTATCTTACCTTACACGTGCCTTATGTTTTGTTCACAGATTTGTGTTGTCCACTGCACTTCAAATAATTCGCAATGAGTGCAAAGAAGCGGAAGTATCTTCACGAATATATTCGATTTGGATTCGTGTCTCTCCAAAAGGGTGACCACAGAGGTCCCCCAGTGTGTGATATGTTACAAGACTCTGAGCAATGATGGAATGCGGCCTTACACTTGGAATGCCACTTGAGGACAACACATCCTGCTCTAGCTGACAAGCCCAAGGCATTCCTTGAAACAAAAAGACACTCCTTGAAGCAAGTTAAGTTGGACGGCAGTGGGGCATGTAGGTTATGTATCTAAGCTACTGTGCCGAGTAGCAACCCTGTACATAAGCTACTGTGCCGAGTAGCATTTATATATATAATCACGTGGCAACACTGCACGTGTTATGTGGCAACATTGCCCCGAGGGTGCCATATGGCAAGGCAGCCTCAGTCTGACTGTGTGAGCCGCGCATGGCACACGCGAGTCACCACTTGTATTTCTCTGATCTACAATAAACGGACTCAGTGTTACTCAGTGTTTCCCTAGCCATCACTGCATTCTTCAGGGCACACTAGTAACCTTCATGGCGCAGTGAGTAGGATCTGTGGACTTACAAAGTGTGTGAACAATGCCGACAGTTACGTCTGCTGGTGATGCGCGTCAATTCAGTGTGTTGTGTTGTGTTGCGCTGTGTTTCGCCGCGATGTGCAGTGTTGCTCTGTCACAGTGCGTTTTAGTGACGGTGGCAGTGTTAGTGTCAGTGTATTAGTGTGTGTCTAGAGCTGAGTTGTGCATTGGCCTGTTTTTTTTGTTGTACCCACGGAGCACGCAGGCGCACACCCTTCTCGTGCGACATCCGGGGGACACTGACGGTCTTGCCAGACCATGCAGCTGTCCACGCTCCCTCCGCTCTCTCAGACACACACACGCACGCACGCACGCACTCACTCACTCATGGACAGAACAGCGGACCTGGACCATATGCATGATTTTGCGCTGTTTATGTCATATATATGTGGTTCGAGCTGTTGAGGCGCCACTTTATACATATTAAACAGTGCAGTCCATGCACACACAAAGATGGGAGGTAAGAAGGGACGTCAAGATGGGAGACACGACTCCCCACCACCTTCCCCTCCACCGGGCGCAGACTCTCATCCTCCACCTCCAGTGACGGACATCGCCACATTTCTGAAGTGGATGGACGACCGGGACGAGAGACGCAGAGAGATGGAACTTCAGAGGGAGGAGACGCGAAGAGAGGAGGAAAAGTTGCGTTTTGAGGCGCTATTGGCGACCCTGGCGCTAACCCACCCTCCCTCACTTGCAGGTAGCGCGCTTCAAGGCGCCAGTACACTCCCTCCTCCACCACACCAGCGTCCTCCATGTACTCTTGCTACCCCAACAGCTCCCAAGGCATCTGTTCAACCCCCACCCGCCCTCTCACCAGACGTCAGGTTTCAGCTTTTTCGTGAGTGGAGGCGGCGTTGGACAGATTACTCCACGATGGTGGACCTGGACAGCATGCCTCCAAACAAACAGCTCATCCAACTGCGGATGTGTTTGTCGCTGGAGACCCAGAGAATTTTGGAGCACACGTTGCGAGTGCCTCCCGATTCTACCTCTTCAGTGACGGATGTGCTCGACCTTTTACAGGAGCATGTTAAGGGTCGGAACAACGAGGCTTTGCGTCGCTGTGCCTTTACCAGCTGCAAGCAGGCGGAGAACGAATCCTTTGACGACTTTTTTGTACGTTTGAAGAGTTTGTCTGAGGAGATCGACGTCTGCAAGGCGCACAGCCGGGAATGTGAGGAAGCCTGGATCAAGCACGGGATCTTGACAGGTGTCAGGCACGAAGAGTTGATGCAGCGACTCATCCCCCTGGACGCTTCCTCCACACTCCAGGTGGTAGTGACTGAATGTCGGTCATACGAGGCCACCAAGTCCGCCACCTCTGCCTTACGGGCCCCACCTGCTGTGAGAGCTATCTCACAATACAAGAAGGAAAAGAAGGCGGCCAACAACGCGAAGACTGCCATACGTTCTTCCACGCCTTCGCCTAGTGCTTCCTGTGGCAGCTGTGGAAAGCAGCACAGCCCCAAGACTTGCCCGGCCTCCGATGCACTGTGTCGTGGATGTGACCGTAAGGGCCACTGGTCTAACACAGACAGGTGCCCTGCACGAGGCCACAAGTGTCAGGCCTGCGGTCGCTATGGACACTACGACAAGTGCTGCCGCCAACCCAAGCCCAAAAGCCCGAGACGAGGAGGACAGCAGCGCACTTCCCTCGGGGTGGTTCGCACACAGCCCCCTCCAGATGGCCCACGCAGCCCCAAGCAGCAGCGGAGTCACATCAGGAGGGTGGAATCGACCACACGCCCCAGGGCTACCCCTTCCCCTACTATCCGCGTCGCCATCACACACGGTGATGTGTCGGGTCACATCGAGGTGATACCGGACACCGGCGCCGATACTACAGTGATTGGGTTGAAGCACCTCCAGAAACTGGGCCTCACCAAACGTGACCTTGGACCACCGCCGCAGCTGCTGCACTACAATGCGGACGGTTCCCAGATGCCGGACGCTGTGGGCTCCTTTCAGGCAGAGATCACATATGGCGACAGGTCGTGTTACGGATGGATCGACGTGCGGCCTACTCTCGCTACACCCTTGTTGTCGTGGGAGCACTGCAAGGAGTTAGGCGTGGTGCCCAGAGACTTTCCTGAGCAGATCCCAGCTGCTCGGTACACCGCCAGCAGGGTGCGTGAGTTGACGAGCGACGCGCCTGGCGCTGCCACACGGAGCTGCCCAGAACCCGCGTCCACTCCCACCCACACAGGACGCTCCCATGCCCAGATCCTGTATGGTCACCCTCTCCGCTCTTGCGTTCCTACACACGCCAAGGCCTTTGCGAAGGACTGGCAGACCAAAGCCGAGAGCTCCTACTGCCGCACCGCTACACGTGCCCAGGACGCCAAGGCTCGGTATGACGACCGTGCCCGCCCTCTTCAGCCGCTGGAGATTGGTGCCCTTGCCCGCGTCGAGGACCCGACGACGACACGTTGGGACAAGGCGGGCATAGTGATGGGCGTCGGCCGGTCGCGGGACTACAAGGTCAGGATGCCGAGTGGCCGTGTCTGGTGGAGGAACCGCCGCTTCCTCCGGCCAGTCCCACCCCCTGCTGCTGTCCCCCTGACCGAAGACGAGTCACCTACACCTCACGAGGATCCGCCCCACAGTGCACCTCACGAGGATCCGCCCCACAGTGCACCTCGACGCTCGGAGCGACTTAGAACTAAGAAGTCCGCTCAAGACATAGACTATGAGCGTAAGGGGGGAGGGAGATGTAGGTTATGTATCTAAGTTACTGTGCCGAGTAGCAACCCTGTACATAAGCTACTGTGCCAAGTAACAACCCTGTACATAAGCTACTGTGCCGAGTAGTATTTATATATATAATCACGTGGCAACACTGCACGTGTTATGTGGCAACATTGCCCCGAGGCTGCCATATGGCAAGGCAGCCTCAGTCTGACTGTGTGAGCCGCGCATGGCACACGCGAGTCACCACTTGTATTTCTCTCATCCACAATAAACGGACTCAGTGTTACTCAGTGTTTCCCTAGCCATCACTGCATTCTTCAGGGCACACTAGTAACCTTCAGGGCATTTCGGCAACAAACTTCAAAGGTTGTTGAGGCTTCCTATGAGATCGCCATGTTGATTGCAAAGAGCAAGAAGAGCCATAACATCGGAGAGTTTCTCATAAAACCAAGCATACTCCGTGCAGCAGAACTCGTTCTGGGGAAAGATAGTGCAAACAAGCTTTCCCAAATTTCACTATCAAACGATACAGTCAGGGGAAGGATCGATGAATTGTCTCAAGACATCAAAGATCAAATTCTCGACCAAGTAAGAGATTCTCCTGTTTTTGCCGTCCAGTGTGACGAAACGACTGACATCGCTCAGTGTTCTCAGCTGCTGATGTATGCTCGTTTCGTGTCAGGCAACAGTGTAAAAGAGGAAATGCTGTTCTGTCACCCCATGGAAAGTTGTACAACAGCAGCAGCTATTTTTCATGATGTATCAAACTTCTTTCAGGAAAACCAACTTTCGTGGGACTCGCTGGTAGGGGTGTGCACTGATGGAGCTCCAGCCATGCTTGGTCTGCAGTCTGGATTCATTACAATGGTGAAAGAAAAAAATCCGTCTGTTGTAGGTACACACTGCATACTTCATCGTGAATCCTTAGTATCCAGAACTTTACCTGCTGAAGTGAGGGATGTCCTGAACGTGGCTATCAAGGTAGTCAACTTTATCAAAGCTGGAGCCTTAAACAGTCGTCTCTTCAAACTGCTGTGTAAGGTTATGGAATCTGAACATGAAACCTTGCTTTTTCACACGAACGTACGATGGCTATCAAAGGGGAGCATGCTTGGACGGCTTTATGAACTACGAGAAAAAGTAGCAATATTTCTTGATTCGAAGCAGAAGGCAGATCTCCATGACAAGTTCCAGTCTGAAGGCTTTCAGCTAATCTCTAGCTTACCTGGTGGACATCTTCGAAGCGTTGAATGCTCTCAACCTTAAACTACAAGGGAAAAACATCAACATCATCATGCACCACGACGCCATTCGAACCTTCATGGCCAAACTCGACCTCTGGAAGTGTCGAATTCAGCAGGGAAATACAGCCAGTTTTAGTAACTTAGATTCTGCTCTCATTCACGGTAACCTTGATTCTGAGTTAAAGAAACAAATAATCACTCATCTAACTGATTTGAAAACAGAGTTCATCAGATACTTCCCAGAGATAGATGAGAAGCGGGAAGCCTGGAAATTCATCAGGAACCCATTTCAATGTGAAGTAGCTGATGTTTCGGATGAAGTGCAAGAGGAGTTTCTTGAGTTGACGTTCAACTCCACAGCTAAGGAAGACTTCAAAGAACTGGATCTTGAGACGTTCTGGGTCAAGTACCTTCCTGTTTACCCTCTGATCTCACATCAGGCTCTTCGAATTCTAACTATGTTCGGATCCACGTATCTTTGTGAAGCTGCATTTTCCACGCTCGTTGCTCTCAAGACCAAGTACAGAAACAGGCTGAACGTTGAAGGGGATTTACGTTGTGCACTCTCTGGCATTCAACCACGCATTCAAGATCTAATAGCTAAGAAGCAGTGTCAAGTATCTCACTAATTTATACTCAATAAAAAGACTAAAAACACAATATTTTTCATTTTTCTTTAAAATCTGGGAGGGAATTTTATTCATAGATGCAAGGGGGCGTGGAGGGAAGGACCAATTCCTAGAGGGGGCGTGGTAGTAAAAAGGTTAAGAACCACTGGTCTACATGAACAAAAGTGGGCCGCCTTGGTGTGGGAGGCAGCCAACAAATTACCGCGATTCTGTTCCCTTCTGGAAAGGGATCAAGCGACCGATGGGTTCCACCTCTAATATGGTCCCTTACCCACTCGACCAAAACAACGTGAAAATATTCAAGGAGGAAAACCAAGAACACGTATATAGGCGATATTTACGGAAGATCTTTACCATTAGTGAACAGGAAAACGAGGACTTCGACAGGGAGTTTGAGGAGGACATTTTAGGTCAGTTGCAGGACCATGAGCACCTGCCCCAGCCGCTCCCACGGACTGACTTCACTAGACTGGTGGACGACAGCTACCTGCGGAGAGCATAGTTCCTGCAGATGTGTCATCCATCATAAAAGGGTTTAAAAACAAGTCACCTGGGCAAAGTCATATTAACAAGAAGATCCTGGCCCAACTCCTCGACAACGTGATAGAGAGGCTTGCTCATATATGCAATGCCTGCCTCGCCTCTGGATACCTCCCCAAGATGTTCAAAATCGCCGTTATCCGCCTCATACCAAAAGCAGGGAAGCCTGCAAACAAAGTCGAAAACTTTCGGCCAATATCGGTGCTAGAGGTACCAGCCAAAATAGTAAACAAGAGGTTGCAGATGTATCTGGAGGACGAAGACGTGCATAATCCCCGCCAGTTCGGCTTCCGCCAGTACCGAGGCACATCCACCGCCATAGCCCAGGCCTACAAGCAGACCGCCAACGCCATGACTGGCCGCCTGCAGTGCAACGTAGTGCTGAACGACGTCAGCAAGGCGTTTGACAAAGTTTGGCACGCGGGGCTGCAGTATAAGATCATACAACTGGGGCTACCCGAAAACCTGACCTGCCTGCTGTGCAACTTCATTACGGATCACAGAGCCAAAATCAAGATGCAAGAACATTGTGGGGAAGAATTCTCACTCTCGAGCGGCGTGCCTCAGGGCTCTTGTCTCTTACCAACCCTTTACATGTTCTACACGGCTGACCAGCCATCCCCAATCGTCGACAGCGAGTACGTCATATATGCCGAGGATGTAACACAGATTGTCACCTGACCAGTTAGGTACACGGCAAGGATGGCGCGACTCACTGCTCAGACAATAGAGGATATCTCGGAGTATGAAAATAAATGGAAAATAAAAACAAACAAAACGAAATTCGAGGTCATACCCATAGCCAAATTCAAACCGGCGCCATTGATGATCGACGACGAAGAGATTGAGTACTCTAAACAAGGCAGGTTGCTCGGCCTCATCATCTCTCGGACGGGCATCATTTCCCACGTGAAGGACAGACAAAAGAAAACCAAAGTCGCCGCCGCCAAATTAAAACGTTTTAAACTGATGCCCAAGGAGATACAAGTCCACCTGTACAAGGTGCTGGTGAGGCCTGTGTTGGAGTACCCACATATACCACTCGTCACACTCGGGAAGACTAGACTACAATAACTACAGAGCTTCCAAAACAAGTGTTTGAGGTCAGCCAGTGGCCAAGCGCCACCCTACCAGGAAACAGTGGAAACCATCCACCTGAGAAATAAAACGGAGGCCCTCAACGTCAGGTTCTATCGCCTAGGGGAGAAGGTTTGGGACAAGCTCCTAGACGACCCTCACAGCCCAGACCACCTACGCGGGGAAGACATCAACGGAGGGCGACCCCACGCCTGGTGGCCCCGGAGTCTGCCCGCAATACAACAACCCAACCCGCGACCCATCTATGTCCGCCACAGTGATCCACCTTAAATTAAAATTTAGATGATATAAATTCACATTTAACAAGTCACAGTCTAGTGAGTCCATAACGTAATGCAATAATAAGATTTTAATAAATATGTAATTGTAAAATCAAACTAGTCATTGTCTACCAAAGTAACCATTGTGCAACCTCATCCTGAATCATAGGTTAGCTTAGTTAGCCAACAAACTCTGTAATATGTAAAACAAGGGGTGTCGTCCCCCTCTGCTTTTTTTTTTTTTTTTTTTTTTTTACAGGGATTAGCCCACCCGGGCACAGGTCACTGACCCACATTGGGGCCTGGGGGGCGAAAATGTAATAACAATAATAATAATAATAATAATAATAATAATAATAATGATGATGATGATAGTAATAGTAAAAGTAATAGTAGTAGTAGTAGTAGTAATAGTAATGATGATGATGATGATAAAGAACCATGAATACAAAAAAAACGAAAAAAAAAGGTCAAAAGTGAGAAACAATATATGTATGTTGAACTGTCAATACTAAGAGAAGCAATTGAGACCCTGCAATTGTGTGAAAATGAGGCAGAAAGTCAGATCAGCAACCTGGGACTTGGTCACAATTTTCGTGGTGCCATATGGCAGCAGGGTCTACCATTAGACAACACATTATGCTTCCAATATCTTCCCAGGCGGTAGTACCTCCCTGTTTGATAGCTGCCTACTACCTACTACTTGCAAAGTTTAACTCATTAAACTTCTTTTCCAACCTTTCCTCCACGACTATCTGTCGTGACTTCTCTACCCATCATGTCTGGCTCTTCCTTGAGCCCCAGCATGCCTTCCATCCTTCCCCCACCTTAACCTAAAAAAAACCCAATAAATAAGTAGATAAACTCTCTCTCTCTCTCTCTCTCTCTCTCTCTCTCTCTCTCTCTCTCTCTCTCTCTCTCTCTCTCTCTCTCTCTCTCTCTCTCTCTATATATATATATATATATAAATATATATGTATATATATATATATATATATATATATATATATATATATATATATATGGTATGTACAAACTGGATAATATCGTAATTAAGAAGATTTGTAACCAGGTGAGAAGGTTGGGTCAGCTTACCCTTTGACCTGACTACCGACTGCTGCTGTGCTTTTTGAAGATTAGTAGGGTCATTACCTAATACCTGACCATTGTGGATTTGATCTCACCCTCCTCTGTATATAAATATATACCTTGTTTTGTACTTCTCCTTAGTCTGTACTCACCCCTGAAGATGTGAATTACACGAAAGCGCTTGGGAACTTCGTCTTTTCTTTTTCCTTGTGGTTATCAGCATATACCTGGATCACGCGCACCTACAGTGATTTATTTGCATATATATATATATATATATATATATATATATATATATATATATATATATATATATATATATATATATATATATATATATGTGTGTGTGTGTGTGTGGGGGGGGGGGGGGGGGAGGGGGAGTGCAGGCTGCAACCACACATCCTGTCTCTTCCTTTTCCTGATTCAGTGTGTGTGCAAATATTGCAACGACTGGGAAGAGGTAGAGTTTCAATGGACTGCCGATAGCCTAGTTTGGTGGGTTTCGCCTTAGTAGCCTGTCCATCAGGCATTACCTTCGGCCACCGGTGTAGTTGTTGGGTTCCTATGGTCGTCACCTCTTCCCCCTAAACCGCTGTTGGGGGTCTTGTTGGAGCTCTGTAAGCATGTCTGCCTCATGTAGGGCTCCATGTGCAGCCATCATCCAGCTCATACATCTCATCATCATCAAAACCCCTATACCCCCAAAAGTCCTATGGCGACAGATGAGTGTTGACGGAGACAGGCAGAGATGACTGCCGGGAATCTCAAGTCACAACTCTGCACATGGGCGGCATAGATAAGATGGTCATTTATGCACTGGGATCTAGGCAGCAGTGTAATCCGGTCCTGTCTGTGCGACTGAGCAGCCCTTTCGAGGAGCCACTCTGCTCACCCTACATGGGGAGGGGGCTAGAAAAGGTGACCTAAACATAGCCTGCCTATAGAACCAACCTGACTGGGCAACCGCACCCAGTAAGGTCATTCTTATGCAGTCGAAAACAATCAAAATTGAATCGGCTGTTTTGTACAATTAACCAGGCCGTTCACATATATTTATTATTTGGGTTTAAGTAACGAAACCCAAACTGTAGTTCCTTGCTTTAATATAAAAGGTTTGTATCTATAATTCCTGAGTGTAGATCGACCGTAAGTTCCACTGTATATGAGTGAATGAGAAAGGGACGGCGTTTTTGTAATATATACGTTTGGTCACGTCCTTACGATATAACTTGCTGTGAACGACTACTCGAGTAAGGGCCTCTCTGTGCGGGCTTACAGATATGCTGACGATGGGCCTCTACCCTCCTGGGAGAGTTGCCCTCTCACGTGTACAACTCATGTCTTACTCATAGACAGTGGAAGGTTACAGGGTGGTGAATCTGAATATAATATCAGGTGTATTGACCCATTTATATAGCATGTTCTGTTGATGAGACAGGGGCCCATTACATAGCTCGGTCACCTACTAGCCGAGCTCCGTGAGGCCTAAATAACTCACAAAGTACAGTACATCTTAGACAACCCTAACCATGTTATAAACAGATATGTAGACACTAAGCCGGGGATTCTACTACCGGAGGGGTATCAGCTACTACAGGGGACCTATACTTTAGTGTCGTACGGGTTAGTATGTTATGAACAATGTTGAATTTGGATGACATTGCCCTGTAATAACAGAACAGGAACATAATTGCTAGAATCAACAAAATTGAAGGAATTGTAAGACTTGGTAGTGCAAAGTCCCGTGATAGGTAAAATGGCAAGTTATTTTTCAAATCAGTAAAATGTGTCTCGTTCAAGAAAGCTAAAACTTTTAATTTCTCTGATACTATTTGAATATCCTTAATAGTGAAATTCATTACAGGAAGTTGAATTAAAGCAGACTTGAGTTTTATATATAAAGCAAAGTGCTGATGAGTAGGCAAGGTCCGGAATGTACTACAAGTGATTTCACAGTAATCAGGAGCCTTGTAATGCCCTTCACAACTAGCTGCCTAACACCATCATGGCATTTTAAAATGACAGTAGTGAGATTGGGAAAGAACAATTACTGAACATTGTGCAGATGAGCGTGAAACACAGTTTTAACACTAACTGGCCTATAGCTGCATTGCGCAAGTGCTGTGCGTACATTTGGTTGTATGACTGCCAATTCACATATTCCCTCTGCAGCAGGAATAAACGCGAACATGTAGGCTGGACATACGTGTAGGTGTAGATAAGACGACTTACACCGTGACAGTACCTCAGAATCCTCTATTGATAACAAAGAATACTCTTCATCTACTAAGAAAAGCTCTTTAGGCCTATCCAGGGTATACAGTGTGTCGTTTACAAACCAGGGGGAGGGTTATAAATGCCATGCATTAAACTCATGTTGCCCTAGCATAGGAATGTGGATCAGAATTGCATTGTGAGTGAGGTTTGACTCCAACAGTGGGTAATAATATTGAACCTCATTGTCATTAAAAATAGGAGTTAAATGATACTGCAACTTGGCTATCTTTAAAGCTTCAAGAAGCCTCTGCACAGGCACAAGCTTCGCGTCCATACGTCCTATCCTGGCATCTACAATGCTGTCTATTAGTTCATTTTTAGAGGTTACAATTTTACGAACTGAAATTTCTGCAGCATGCAAATATTCTGTGAAATAAAGGAGCCATTCTAACGTCGGGATTGCTTTCTGTAACCTAGTAACAATCTTTCGAAACTTGGTTAGACTCCACTATGATTGCGTTAACCTTTGATTCTAGAGCAGTAATCGCGTGAAAGGTTTGAGAAATAACACGATTCTGTTGAGATGCAGCCTGAACGACAACGTTCATTCGGTCCCCCAATTTAAGAACATAAGAAAATAAGGAGTCTGCAATAGGCCGGTTGGCCTGTGCATGGCAGCTCCTGTCGAGAGTTACTACCACTCTCTATCATCCATGAATCTATCTAGCCTCCTTTTGAAACTTTCCAGAGTTCCCACACTTACTGCAAAGTTGCTAAGCTTGTTCCACTCGTCCACCACCCTATTTGTGAACCAGTTTCTTCCTATCTCCCCCCTAAACCTAAACTTATCCAACTTGAATCCGTTGCTCCGAGTCCTATCCTGCTCGGATATTATAAGTACTTTATCTATATCCCCTTTATTGATTCCTTTCACCCACTTAAATACTTCTATCATATCTCCCCGCACTCTTCGTCTTTCTAGGGAATGCAAGTTAAGTTTCTTTAACCTATCCTGATATGGAAGGTTTCTAAGTCCCGGAATCATTTTTGTCATTCTTCACTGCACCGACTCTAGTGAATTTATATCCATTCTATAATAGGGGCACCAAAACTGAACCGCATAATCGAGGTGCGGCCTGACTAGCGCAAGCTATAGTTGCAATAAGACCTCTGCACTCTTGTTACTTACACTTCTACATATAAAACCCAATACTCTGTTTGCCTTATTTCGAACATTAACGCACTGTTTTCTAGGCCGTAGGTCCGGGCTTACAAGTACCCCTAGGTCCCTTTCACAAGTCGACTTCTCTAGGTTGATGTTGTTAAGGCTGTATACATTTTAAGTATTTGTTCTTCCAATATTAAGTACGCTGCAATTGCTGGTGTTGAATTTTATTGGCCATTTTTCAGACCACCCCTGCAGTTTATTTAGATCCTCCTGTAATGCATTTGCATCCTGCCCTGAATTAATTTGCCGCCCTATTTTGGTGTCATCCGCAAACTTGCTTATGTCACTGCTGATCCCAGTATCTAGATCGTTTATGTAGATTATGAACAAGAGTGGGCCTAGCACTGACCCCTGGGGAACCCCACTGGTTACACGGCCCCACTCAGATTTAACACCATCTACGCTGACCCTCTGCGTTCTATCGGTGAGCCATGATTTTATCCAATTTAAAACTTCCCCTCGATACCATGAGCCTTAATTTTTCTCAGAAGCCTCTGATGCGGTACTCTGTCAAATGCTTTGCTAAAGTCTAAGTAAATAACATCGTAATTTTCGTCATTATCTATTACCTCGAAGACTTTCCTAAAAAACGTTAGCAGATTTGTTAGACAAGGTTTTTCCCTTTGTAAACCCATGTTGAGAGTCGTAGATTAATTTAGCTACATCATCGGCCGTTGCCGTGCCAAACAAGGCGCTTTGGATGAGACCCACAAAATTAAAGAGACCCCTTTTTCGTCGTGCCTGAGAAAGCACTTCTTTAGCAAGATCCGCTTGAGACGCCGGTAGATTTTTCCCAACATTGACGAGAAGCTCGTGAAGGTTCTGGAGACGAAAGTGTAGAAGTCTATAGTTTGTGAAACTATGGTCGAATTCTTAGAAGCTGTGCTGAGACCATGAAGGATGTCCAATGCTGATTGTAGTTGGCCGTCGACGTTTTCCATCTGACGCGGAAGTTGGAGTAGTGGATGTAGTTCATACTTGATGTTCACCACGTCCTCAACTATGAGAACGCGTCCGAGAGGTGCCACAAGTGCACCTGGTTTGAGGACTGAGTGGACATGTCTGTTAACACAACGGTGCAACAACACAGTAGAAGCAACACACTGATGATCCAAGCCATTCTGTAAGGAATTACAAACGATTTAACGTCTACTCGCAGAACGAAGTTTCATACAATAGTCATTTGGGACACTCTGCTTCTGGACAATCTGTAAGGATGTATCAATCACATTATCATCAACTGGAGGTAATACATTTATCTGGGTCTTCTTCAGACGATCCGCGAGCACGACATCTGCAATCTGTGCATTAGACTTCCAAATTTTGAATTTGTTGCCTGATTCTTTTGAGATTATGCGGAATGGACCAGAAAATTTTGCCGAAAGTTTGGAGTTCCTTTCAGGTTCTCTTAACATAACAGCGTTCGCAACGTTTAATGCGACAGGTTTAGCTTGTTTATGTTGTTTGATGATCATTTCGGCACGTGACGCCGCTAGATGTGATCGTACTTGGGCATGAATATCTGTAAAGACATGAATTTGTTTTGCCGCGAAATCATCAGTATTATAAACCGGGTATGGCGCATCTGTAAGGGTGTCGTAAGGTAGACGTTTATCTGTACCATAGACAATGTAGTAGGGTGATTTGCCCATAGAGCTATTAACTGACCCATATAGACGCTGCAACGAGCGGTAACCAATCCTTCCATGCGTATTGAAAACCACTGACAATTGGACGCAGTATTTCTAGGATTTTACGATTGGTTCTCTCAACAAGGCCATTAGCCTGTGGATGATAAGCTGTCACAAAAGTTTGTTTAATACCATATTGTGCACATATATGCGCTACTAGCTGATTCTTGAACTCTGTGCCATTGTCAGAGAGCAGAACTTAAGGCGTAGTATATGGACATTGGACATTGGACATATAAGATTCATCACTAATGCATAGGCTACTGCTTCGGCCGTTTTGCTTTTTAGTGGGACCAAGACCACGAACCTTGAAAAATGATCCACATACACTAAGACGTACGCTGATCCCTGATGACTCATTGGGAGCTGTAACAAGTCAATAGCGACTGTGTCAAACGGACGGTCTGGTGTAGGATATTGTAGAATCGGGGCTGGTGATCCTGTTGAACCTTTATGTTGAGCACATGCCAAACAATTAGCTATGTGTAATTCTATGTCTTTCTTCATAGTGTTCCAGAAATACTTCTTTCGTAAATCCGCTGAGCATTTATCACGACCTTGGTGACCTGCCTGTGGGACAACATGGAACAATGTCATTACTGCTTTGCACAACGTGTCAGGTACGACTATTTGAGACACATTACCCTCAGGTGATTTTCTCGTCCTATGGAGTATGTTATGTCGTAATTCAAACTGACTTAATGGAAGAAATAACTTGGGGAGTTTAACATCCTCACCCGATTCGAGAGCAAAAATAACAGCTGACCAATATGGGTCGCGTCGTTGCTCATCTTCCAGCTGCGAAAGAGTGAATGATGATACAGGTATTACTGGTGCTATATTTCTTGACAAAGCGTCGGCGACAACATTCGTCCTCCCAAGTAAATACCTAAATTAGGGGTCAAACTCTTGAATTGTCAGATACCAGCGTGCTAATCTGCCTGATAAGTTTCTGCCATGGAACAGCTCGGTTACTGCCGCATGATCAGTAAAAACAGTTATCTTGTAACCAAAGATAATGTCTTTGCACTTCTGAAGTGCCCACACAACGGCTAACGTTTCTAAATGCGTTACCGAATAACGTGTTTCAGCATCAATTAGTTTGCGACTTGCAAATGCTATCACTCTATACTTCCTACGCGTATCCTCTTGCATAAGCACTGCTCCGACTTCAATTCCGGAAGCGTCAGTACAGAGAGTGAAAGGTTGAGTGTAGTCTGGGAATGCTAGAACCGGGGCATTGGTAAGCACTGTCTTCAATGCCGTAAAACTATCTTCGTGTTCAGCGTCCCATATTAACACTGCATCTTTTTTGAGCAACCTTGTTAGGGGCGATGCCAATGTTGCATAGTTGTTGATAAAGGAACGATAATATCCAGATAAGCCAAGAAAGCTATGCACATGATCATTTGAGGTAGGACGCGGGAACTGAGATACAGCTTTGACTTTATCATTAACTGTATGTATGCCTTCACCGTCAACTACATGACCAAGGAAATGGATTCTGGATTTTAAAAACTCACACTTCGAGAGTTTTATTTTGAGGCCTGCTGTGGAAAGTTTGTCCAACACTTCACGCAGTTTAATCAGATGGGAATCAACGTCCTTACTGACTACCATTAGATCATCCAAATAAGCGCAGACTGTGGTAACAATCAATCCGGCAAACAGGGTGTTGATCATTCTTTGAAATGTTAGTGGGGCATTTCTGAGACCAAATGGCATTCGTAGAAACTCAAAGTGGCCTAGAGGCGTGCTAAATGCCGTGATTTCTCGTGATTTCTCATCGAGTGGTATTTGCCAATACCCACTAAGCAAATCTAAGTTGCTAAATACCGCATTATCCTTGCCTATGGATTGCAATATGTCGCTCAAGATAGGTATAGGGTACCTATCAGAGATCGTTTGATCATTGACGCGCCTGAAATCTATAACAGGGCGCCATCCACCATCCTTTTTTGGGACGAGGAATAATGGGCTATTAAGGGGGATTTTGAGTGTCTAATAACATTCTCATCTAACATACCCTGTACTATATCTTGTACTACAGCGCGCTGGCTATGAGGTAGTCTATAAGCTGGTACGTAAATTGGGTTGGTTCCCTCCTTTAAGGCTATATGATGGGATGTTAAATCTGTCTGACCTAGCGTTTCCCCTGGCAAGGCTACTATATTTCTATAGTCGGCAAGCAGCTCTAAAAGGCGTGTCTTGCCCTGGCGATGATCGATCACCTTAACATGTGGTGCTATTTGATCTATCCTGGCCTGTCGAGTCTGTTGGCATTCCGCAACAATACCTCGAATTGGGAATTTAGTAGGCTGTACTTCGACATTGTTGTGATATACTAGAAAATCACACAAATAACATCCTTCCTTTAAGATTCGCTGAACGCCTGTTTGATTTAGAATCAGTACGTCGGTCAAACCATCAGGGCGTATAGTGAACAGGGTAGATTCACATGACAGCCCTTTTACCTTGCATGTTTCCGGGAGACACACAACATCTGTGCCCCTGTACACGTTGGGTAGTTCGACAGTTGCTTTGGTGATTTCCTCATTTTGGTAATGGAGAGTACTCTTCAACACTGCTGGTACGATCGTCCAACTCTTGCTGCTGTAATCACGCTGGGAAAGTGTGTGGTTGAGGTCAAGAGGTATCTCTGACGCATGATCCGCCTTCCTCTTAATAGGATTGGTAGACAACAATTTCGTCCTAGCTGTGAGCATAGGTTCAGAATGACTCATTGCTTTGTAGGAAACACCTTTAAACGTAACACTATTATTACGTGGAAGAACATCTATCATGTTCTTTCGAAGAGTTTTTAGACCAAGTAACCCGTCGGCTGGCAAATTAAATTGCTGGACTATATAGAAGTCCGCGTAGAAGGGCGTACCACGTCTTGAGAATCTGAGTGGCAACGTCACCATTCCTTTGATGCTCAGCTGAGTACCTGAAACTCCTTCGAGCTCAGCGTTACTAGGCCTCCAATTGAAGTTGCGGTGAGGGAATTTACGTTGTAACTCGTGATATGATGTCAAGGCCAATACATTAGCGCAAGCACCTGTGTCTATATCAAGAGCCAATCTGGTATTATCCACTCTCACCGGCACTGACAACACTTCAACTTTCCTTAGCGCCTCTACTAACGAGGCCGCTATAGAAGTGCTGTAAGGAGGGGCGGGAATTACCCTATCTATCCCTCTCCCTGGTGTGATATGCGTTTGTCTTCCCCGACGACTTGTCCTGGGGACGTTTCTGCCTGCGCCTATACGACACCTCTGTTTCACTAAGGTCCACACCCCTAGCCTTTATTAGCACATCGCACTCATGTGAACTATGAGATGTTGATTTGTGAAGTGCGCACCATTTGCGGGCTTTCAGGTTAAGAGGAGGTGCTGGTCTGGCTGCCTCACTGTATGACCTTGAGAATGACTTTGCACCGGGTGTGTCCTTAAATTTTGCACTATTACCTCGGAGCTGAAACCAATCTTCCATTACGTGGCCACGTTTATTACAGTGTGTGCACCGTAAAGATGTTTTTTGTTTATAAGTCAGGCGGGGAGGTGCAATCGGAGCTAAGTGTGTCGCATAAGGAGTCTGGGAGGGAGTCATGTGCGCCATCTGAGGCATCTGGGGTTGCACTATAGACGTCAAGGGTTGCGGTGTCGTCACTGAGGGCTGTGCCATTAAGGAATTTGTCATTAAGGGGCCCGTAGCCTGGGGACAGAGCTTATTTGCGTACTCCACCATATCCGAGGGTGGTTCATACTGTACGTCTTGTGCCCGGCTATATAGAGGACGACGGACCGAAAGCAGAAAGCTTATTAGCTCTATCAACGTTTCCACATTGTCCGTTGACATATTACCCTGATCGTCGTACCAATCTGAGGTCCAGAATGTCGCTTGCATGTCCTGGCGAACCTCGCCTGCGATGTCGACAGCGTCGACAGGCGTTTCATTGCGTATCCCTGGCGTACAACGATCCATCCATCTGAAGATCCATTGAAGCTGGCCCAGCTGTGACCTACCCCCAAAGATCCCAATTAAAGTTCGCTTAAATTTCTCATAATCAGGGCTCTGCAAACCAAACGCATTTAAACGTCTACCGGCATAAGAACCCTGCGTAATGTGGGAGCGTACATATGCCTTTTTGTCTTCGTCAGTCGTTATTTGACCAGTGGGCATGTTATCTTCACGTGCACGAATGAAATGTGCGACCCGATAATCATCTTGACTCGTAAAATTTAGAACATTGTCACCACGCTGCATAATATTAATAATATTATCAGGTTTAGGTGTGGTAGTAGTACTGGCGTGAGAGTTAGAAGAAGTCATTGTAGTGTTAGTATTAAGCAAGTTAGTGTTCTTACCCCTAACAGAAGGCTGGGTTAATAAAGTTGTTACTGATTTAGCAACAGACGCACTATCACCTGTAACAGGGGTAACTGTTTTTGCATACTGAGGTGAAGTACTATATTGATTACCAGATAGTAAAGTACGACGGTTTAAGTCGTCAAATGATTCCTCAATTACCTTCTCACTACTTCCTACCGAATCGTCTAACTGTGTTCCCGACTCAAAGTTAATGTCAGTCTGTGCTTGATCATCGACGAGTTGGTTATAAGCAAACAGTTGGGCTAGGTGTGCAATGTCATCATCACTAGACATTGGAAACTTAGAAAATTATCTATGAGTCTCTTGTGCATCAATGAATAATTAACAGTAAAAGCAGATTACTTGCCTCTCATTTACAAGATAAATGAATATGAATTGTAGTTAATAATTAAACTATCAATAAGGAAACAGACACTTATAAACCACTGTAAATTATAGAATTTCAATACAATAATTTTACATTCGACACTTTATCATTGAAATAATCCTATCCGACGAACCTATAGATGTGAAGATATCTCTCGAAGGTGTTCATGTGTGTATAATTATGTAATTTTAATACCTATTTAGACAGAGTGTTACGTCTGTATAGAAAACGTCATCCTTCAAGCCGAGTTCCGAGTCAGTCTTGTGTGGAGAGTGGGCGGGGCCTCTTCCTGGTGATGCGCGCGTTGCTCTTGGTTTCCTTGGCAACGAAGAGACGCTTCTACCTTGGCGAGAGACGAGCCCACTTCAAACTAGGGGAGGTTCTCCACAGTCGATCAGAAACTGCTGATGATTTGGATATCGCTCTGTTCGTTGCTAGGTCACTAGTGAGACTGCCGTGTGCCAAGTAACTTGTATTGGGGATTACTGGCCACTTCGCCGTTAGGCTATTTCGGCCGAAGCTGTTTGTTTGTAGAGTCATTTTCTTTGGACTTCTTCCTTTTCTTGTTTTTTCTTTTACTTTTCAATTTCCATTCTTCTTCTTGGTCTTGTTCTGGAATATTCTCGTACACGTCTATAAACGGGATTACTGATAGTGTTATAAAATCGGGCTTAATTTTGGCTTCTTCTTTTTCCGTGGTCTTCTTGGGGTCTTGATTTTTATTTTTTGTGGTCTTGTTCGGGTCTTGATTCGTCTTTTCTTCAGTTTTCACTACAAGGAGAGCCTCCTTGTAGCTCAGTTTTTCCTTACTTCGCAGCTTAGCCACCCTACACTCCTCCCTCCACTTGGGACACTCCTGGTCAGAGGAGGAGTGAGGGCCAACACAAGCTGCGCATTTCTTGGCGGCCGCCGAGCTGTTGGTGTGCTGGTGCCCGGGTGTCCCGCAACTATAACAGACCTCCCGAGCTCGACACTTCCCTGCCAGATGGCCATACCTCTGGCATTTGTAGCATCTTGTTGGTCTTCTTTCATACGGTCTTACTGGGATCTTCTCCCATCCCAGCAAAACGGTGCTTGGTAGTTTCTTGGGGTAGCCAACCAGTGCAGTTGCACTGGTCAGCTTCCGTACTATTGAGAGCTGGTCTCCGATCAGCTCGGCCAGTTCTTCTTTTTCTAGATGTTCAATCTCGGTGTGGGAGATGACTCCCAAAACCAAGTTGTCCTCTATGCAGGCTTCAACTAGTATCTGGATCCCATTGATTTCTCTTACGTTGGCTAGTTGCTGGGCCTCTCCCCATTCCGAGAAGGTGACGATAAGGCCACCACTGTCTCTGCGGACGACCCTTGTCACCCCCGTGATTCCTGAGGAGTCAAAAAACTTCCTCAGGACAAGGAGGTTCAGTTGCTTGCGCGAAGGGCGCTTGACTGGATACAGTCTAACGACCTTCGCCTGGTTACAGGTGAACATTGTCAGGTTCACGTAGTACCTTGGGAGCAGAAAGATCTTACCTCGCCTAGGTTCAATTCTCAAGTGTGTGCCAAGTCTTCACAGTCTTCTTATATATGGAGATCTGTATGATGACACCGGAACTTCGTAATCAACGCTGGAGACACAACAAAACTGTTCAGCTACTTGTGAAATATCAATTGTTAGTCCAAGTTATGAAACCTTTCTTCAACAGTGCAACACTGTGTCAAGAAAATGCTGAGTGGGGTCTACTTCAACCGGCACAAACTGGATATTCACCAACAGGCTGTAATATATATATATATATATATATATATATATATATATATATATATATATATATATATATATATATATATATATATATATATATATATATATATATATTACGAATTCTGCACGTTTTGTATGTGACAGAGATAAGGAGCACTCACTAAATATCGTCTCGATACGGGATATAGTTTTAAACACTCGGATTATGTAACGCGTCACTGTTGTGTGTTTACTGTTTTTCACAAAACAAGGACGGTCTGATACGACTACCAGTTTAAGAATCCGTACACACAGCTTGCCACCTATATGAATCGGCTGTTTTGTACAATTAACCAGACCGTTCACATATATTTATTATTTGGGTTTAAGTAACGAAACCCAAACTGTAGTTCCTTGTTTTATTATAAAAGGATTGTATCTATAATTCCTGAGTGTAGATCGACCGTAAGTTCCACTGTATATGAGTGAATGAGAAAGGGACGGCGTTTATGTATTATAAACGTTAGGTCACGTCCTTACGATATAACTTGCTGTGAGTGACTACTCGAGTAAGGGCCTCGCTGTGCGAGCTTACAGATATGCTGACGATGGGTCTCTACCCTCCTGGGAGAGTTGCCCTCTCACGTGTACAACTCATGTCTTACTCATAGACAGTGGAAAGTTACAGGGTGGTGAATCTGAATATAATATCAGATGTATTGACCCATTTATATAATATGTTCTGCTGATGAGACAGGGGTCTATTACAAAATCACAAATCCAAACAAAATAAACAATACAATCTCTTACGGTCGCTGCATGGAATGTCAGGACCCTTCTGGATACTGGCACAAATGAGCATCCTAAAAGAAGAACCGCCCTTGTGGCAAAAGAGCTGGCTAGGTATAACATCGGCATAGCAGCCATTAGTGAGTCCTGGTTCCCAGACGTCGGTCAACTCATAGAACGGGGGTCTGGCTCTACCTTCTTCCGGAAGGGTAAACCTGCTGTCGAGACAAACTGCATCAATGGAGTAGGCTTTGTCATCCGCCAACGCATCCTACACAGGCTAACTGAAATGCCCATTGGGATCAACGAGCGCCCCATGACGCTCCGAGACCCACTGAATCACTCACGTCATGCCTTTTTCATCAGTGCATACGCCCCAATACTGGATGAAAGAGGATGACATCAAGGAGGCCTTTTATGCCTACCTCGACAGAGTGCTAACGTCTATCCCTAGAGAAGATAAGGTTGTGCTCCTTGGTGACTTCAATACCGGAATTGGCAGAGATGCTGACATTTGGCAGGGAATCATAGGGAGAAATGGACTAGGCAAGTGTAATCCCAACATCCTATTCCTCCTCAGCAAGTGTGCTGCACACAACCTCACTATCACCAATACCTTGTTTAGGCAGGCCCACAAGTTCAAGGGTTCGTGGCAACACCCATGATCCAAACACTGGCATCTCATTGACTACATGTCCTCATCACCCGAGCCATGCGTGGGTGATTATCGGCTAGTTAGAGCCAAGCTCTCACTTCATCTCGCCTCAAAACGGCGAAGGCAGCTAGCCTCCAGAAGAGATTTTAACACTAAGCGTCTGAAGGATCCAGCAGTAGCATCCTCAGTCTCGAACTAATGCTGATATCTTCTTCAAGAAGAAAGCGGCAGCCCAACACGAATTTCGCAATTTAAAGAACGATTGGTTTTAAAATAAAGCATGTGAAACACAAAAATTTGCAGATCAGCTCAAGATGCGCGAATTTTTCAATTCCACTTAAACATTTTATGGGCCAATCACTCGTGGTGCAGCCCCCCCTCCACTCATCCAATGGCAACTCCATAATTAAAGACGATGAAGGCGGGTACAAGTTGTCTTAGGTAAGAGTTCTCATAAACCCGACAGTTACCATACCTAATATCAGTCGGATTTTATAAATAGGTCTTCCTTCGAGACAATAACAGTTCAAATATATGGGTGCTGTGAGAGACAACGCACCAGATATGGTGCCCATTTGAGGTTCACGGTGCCATAAGCTCGTTGAACAGGCTGTGTGTGAAATATAATAGAGTCTAGGACTACTTTTAGTGTCCTGGTGGCCCAGAGGTAGTGTTCCCTGGTCACAATTATAAGATCGTGGGTTCGAATCCTGGATCATGCGCACCTACAGTGATTTACTTACATATATATATATATATATATATATATATATATATATATATATATATATATATATATATGAGAGGTAATGATATACAGAAAATAGACAGAAAGGTAGACTAATTGATAGATCGGTAGATTGAGGCAGGAATAATTCAATAGATATAGAGATCTAGGTGGATGGAAAGAAAATAGAGAAGAGAGCAGAATTGAGAGAAAGATCAGTAAGCAAGGGAAAGGGTTCATGAATAGGAACAGGAGACAAGAAAATATGTAAATATTGGGAGAAATGTAAAAAAAGGATTAAGTGTTGTTTCCATTTATACCCAAAACGATGTCTGACATGCGTCTCACGTCATATTAACTTAGTGTCATGTATGAATTTGTTCATTCCCATATATCATTTCTATTGGTTTTAGCTAAGCACACACACACAAAAAAAAGTACTGAAGTCCTTGAGGCAAAAGAGGAACGGGGACGGACATGCATGGGTTATATACAAGGGGAAGGTATTCTTTTTTTTTTTTGTAAAGAAAGAAGGGGTAAAAGAAGAGTAGGGGTGGAGGAAGAGAGTTATAGTTCGGAAATTGAATAAATTTAGGAGGAGGTAGGAGAGGGCGGGTTGACCGCCTGGATATTGATACGGGTGCAACCGCAAATGCTTTGGCCTTGACATCCTATCAGGAGTTACAACGTAGATTCCCTCACCGTGATTTCCTATGGAGACCTACTGACGCTGATCTCGAAGGAGTATCTGGCACGCAGCTGAACATTGACGGAATGGTGACGTTACCACTTAGATTTTCAAGACGTGGTACTCCCTTCTATGCGGACTTTTATGCGGTTCAGCAATTTAATTTGCCAGCTGACGGATTAATTGGTCTCCCAACACTCAGAACGAACAAGATAGATGTTCGTCCACGTAATAATACTATTACGCTTAAAGGTGTTTCCTACAACGCTATGCGTCATTCTGCAGCTTTGCTCACCGCAAGGTCGAAAGTGTTGTCCACCATTCCCGCTCGGAGGAAGGCGGATAATGTGTCAGAGCAAGCCCAAGACCTCACACCCTCACTTTCCCAGCGTGATTATAGCAGCAAGAGTTGGAAGATTGTACCTGCAATTTTGAAGTGTACTCTCCACTATCAGAATGAGGAATTCACCAAGGCCACTGTCGAATTACCTGACGTGTATTCGGGGACAGATGTTGTTTGTCTCCCGGAAACGTGCAAGGTAAAGGGGTCGTCGTGAGAGTCGATGTTTAGCACGATACGACCTGGTGGTTTGACAGACGTTCTAGTTCTGAATAGAACAGGCGTTCAGAAAATACTGAAGAAAGGATGTTATTTGTGTGATTTTCTGGTATATCATAACAATGTCGAATTACAGACTACGCAATTCCCAATTGGTTGTATTGTACCTCAATCCCAACAGACTAGGCAAGAGAGGATACATCAAATAGCGCCACATATTAAGGTGATAGATCATCCTCAGGGTAAGACACGCCTTTTGGAGCTGCTTGCTTACTACAGAAATATTGTAGCCATGCCAGGGGAAAATCTAGGTCAGACAGATTTAACATCCCATCACATATTGTTAAAGGAGGGAACAAATCCTATCTATGTACCAGCTTACAGATTACCACATAGCCAGCTCGCTGTAGTTCAGGATATGGTGCAAGATATGTTGGCTGAGAATGTTATTACACATTCTAAGTCCCCTTTTAATAGCCCTTTATTCCTCGTCCCAAAGAAGGATGGTGGTTGGCGACCTGTTATTGATTTCAGGTGCGTTAATGAATGTACGATCCGAGATAGGTACCCTATGCCTGTCTTGAGTCACTTATTGCAGTCCTTAGGTAAGGATAATGCTGTATTTAGCAACTTAGATTTGCTTAGTGGGTATTGGCAGATACCACTCGATGAAAAATCACGAGAGGTCACGGCATTTATTACGCCCCTGGGCCACTTTGAGTTCCTACGGATGCCTTTTGGTCTCAGGAATGCCCCACTGACTTTTCAAAGAATGATGAACATCCTGTTTGCCGGATTGATTGGTACCACAGTCTGTGCTTATTAGGATGATCTAACAGTAGTCAGTAAGGACGTTGATACCCATCTGATTAAACTGCGTGAAGTGTTGGACAAACTTTCCACAGCAGGTCTTAAGATTAAACTTTCAAAATGTGAGTTTTTAAAATCCAGAATCCATTTCCTTGGTCATGTACTTGGCGATGAGAGCATTCATACAGTGGATGATAAAGTGAAAGCTGTATTTCAGTTCCCACGTCCTACATCGGTTGATCAAGTGCGTAGTTTTCTTGGTTTATCTGGATATTATCGTTCTATTATTAAGAACTATACAACATTGGCATCACCCCTAACAAGGTTGCTTAAGAAAGATGCAATGTTTGTATGGGATGCTGAGCACGAAAATAGCTTTGCGGCATTGAAGATAGCGCTTACCAATGCCCCTGTTCTGGCATTCCCTGACTACATTCAAGCTTTCACCCTCTGTACTTTCGCTTCTGGACAAGGAATCGGAGCCATACTCATGCAAGAGAATTCGCGAGGAAAGTTTCGAGTGATAGCTTTTGCAAGTCGTAAACTTATTGATGCTGAAACACGTTATTCAGTGACGCATTTGGAAACGTTAGCTGTTGTGTGGGCACGAAAGAAGTTTAAGGACATTATCTTTGGATATAAGATAACTGTATTTACGGATCATGCGGCAGTGACTGAACTGTTCCATGGCAGAAACGTATTAGGCAGATTGGCACGCTGGTATCTGACAATTCAGGAATTTGAACCCGATTTTAGCTATTTACCGGGAAGGGCGAATGTTGTCGCCGACGCTGTGTCAAGAAATATAGCACCAGTGATGCCTGTGTCAACGTTCACTCTTTCACAACTGGAGGATGAGCAACGGCGCGACCCATTATGGTCAGCAGTCATTTTTTTCTCTAGAATCGGGAGAGGATGTTAAACTCCCCAAATTAATTCTTCCCTTAAGTCAGTTTGAATTGCGACATAACATACTCCATAGGACGAAAAAGACGTCTGAGGGTATTGTTTCTCAGATAGTCGTACCTGACACCTTGTGTGAAACGATTATAACGTTTTTCCATGATGTTCCACAGGCAGGTCACCAAGGATGTGACAAATGGTTGGCGGAAGTAAGAAAGAAGTATTTCTGGAACACAATGAAGAGAGATATAGAATTACATATTGCTAAATGTTTGGCATGTGCTCAACATAAGGGTACTACAAGGTCACCGGCACCGGTTCTACAATATCCTACACCAGACCGTCCGTTTGACACAGTCGCTATTGACTTGTTACAACTTCCGAGGAGTCATCGGGGATCCTCGTACGTCTTAGTGTGTGTGGATCATTTTTCTAGATTCGTGGTTTTGGTCCCACTGAAGGATAAAACAACCGAGTCTGTGGCCTATGCCTTAGTGATGAATCTTATATGTCCATATACTACGCCTAAGGTTCTTCTCTCGGACAATGGGACAGAGTTCAAGAATCAGCTAGAAGCACAAATATGTGTCCAATATGGAATAAAGCAAAGTTTTGTGACAGCGTATCATCCACAGGCTAATGGCCTTGTTGAGAGAGCCAATCCCAAGATCCTGGAGATACTTCGCCCGATTGTGTGTAATTTGCAATACACATGGGAAGATTGGTTACCGCAGGTTGCAGCGTCTATTAATGGGTCGATTAATAGCTAGACGGGCAAATCACCCTACTACATTGTTTATGGTACAGACAAACGTCTACCTTATGATGTACTTACGGACACGCCGAAACCTGTTTATAATATGGATGATTTCGCGGCAAAACAAATCCGTGTTTTGACGGATATTCATAGCCAAGTACGATCACATTTAGCAGCGTCATGTGCTGAAATGATGGTCAAGCAACATAAACAAGCTAAACCTGTCGTGTTAGACGTAGGGGATGCTGTTATGGTAAGAGAACCTGAAAGTAACTGCAAGCTTTCGGCTAAGTTTTCGGGTCCATTCCGCATTATCGCCAAAGAAGCGGGCAACAAATTTAAAACACAGATAGCAGATGTCGTGCCTGCGGACCATCTTAAGAAGACCCACGAAAATTTATTGCCCACAGATGATAATGTTGTATTAGACACTGTATAGATATGTAAATACCAAGATATGTGAACACGCCTGACGCCAAGACTCTGTTACCATTCATTGTACCATTTATTCACATGTCTGTATTACTACATATTATTATAGCATGTCTGATATCTATGCTTATGTCTAATGCCTATGTTCACTTACTATGTCCCGATGTACTATGTCTGTACCGCGCTAGTCAAGTAACTAGAAGACCTCATTTATTGTCCTAGTAATGTCTAGCAACTCTCCTTGCCTAGGGAGCTAACTTCCTTCAGATCGGCTTCGGCCTGCCTACGGCACGGAGTCCCTTGTGCTCGCTTCTGTATCGGTCGGCTATCCCGCCAAGTCTTGTACTACTTATTGAATATATCTACTGCTCGTGCTCTGGAGTTTGAAGAACCTTGTCTAGGATTTCATCCCACCACAGACACCTCTTTGCAGACTGTACGGGAGCAGAGTGTGCCTAATGATTATTGTATGAAGCTTCGTTCTGCGATATTAAAACGAATGTAATCTCTTACAGAATGGCTTGGAACATCATTGTGTTGCTCCTACTGTGTTGTGGCACCATTGTGTTGAAAGATGTGTCCACATCCGTCCTCAAGCCAGGTGCGCTCGTTGCACCCCTTGGACACGTTCTCATAGTGGAGGACGTGGTGAACATCAAGTATGAGTTGCATGGACTGCTCCAGCTTCCTCGTCAGATGGAAACCGTCGACGCGCAACTACAATCAGCATTGGAAATCCTACATGATCTCAGTTCAGCTCCTAATGTATCGACGATGGTTGCACAAACTGTTGACCTTCAATACTTTCATCTCATGACCTTTCACAAGCTTCTCGTCATTGTTGGAAAAAGAATACCAGCGTCTGAGATTGATCTTGCAAAAGAAGTGCGTTCTCAAGCACGACGAAAAAGGGGTTTATTTAATTTTGTTGGTCTTATCCAAAGCACTCTGTTTGGCACGGCAACGGCCGACGATGTAGCTAAATTAGGGGACCGCATGAACATTGTCGATCAAGCTGTATCTCAGAGAATCGTGTTATATCTCAGACATTCCATGCAATTACTGCTTTAGAGTCAAAAGTTAATGTGAAAATATAGGAGTCTAACCATATATCGAAGGTTGTTTATAAGTTGCAGAAATCAGTCCCTACATTAGAGTGGCTCCTTTATTTCTCGGAATATTTGCATGCTGCGGAAAGATCAGTTCAGAATCTTGTTACTGATAAAAATGACCTAATTGACAGCATAGTAGATGCAGGGATAGGGCGTGTTGACGCAAAGCTTGTGCCTGTGCAGTTGCTTCTTGATGCATTACAGATTGCCAAGTTGAAGTATCACTTAACTCCTATTTTTAATGATAATGAGGTGGAATATTATTACCCTCTATTGGAGTCGACTCTCACGCACAATGCTATTCTTATCCACATACCTATGCGAGGGCAGCATGAGTTTAATGCACGGCATTTAGAACCCTTCCCCTGATTTGTTAACGACACACTGTATATTCTGGATAGGCCTAAAGAACTTTTACTTGTAGATGAGAAATATTCTTTATTGGCATTGGATGATCCTGGGGTACTGTCACGGTGTAAGTCGTCATATCTACACTTACACGTATGTTCAGCCTATATGTTCTCATTTATTCCTGCTGCAGAAGGGATATGTGAATTGGCAGTCATACAAAGTAATGTACGCACAGCGCATGCGCAATGCAGCTATAGGACAGTTAGTGTTAAAACTGTGTTTCACGCTCATCTCCATAATGTACAGTACTTATTCTTTCCTAATGTCACTACTGTTATTTTAAAATGCCACGATGGTGGTAAACAGTTAGTTGTGAAAGGTCATTACAAGGCTCCTGATAACTATGAAGTCACTTGTAGTTCATTACGGACCTTGCCCACTCATCAGCATTTTGCCTTGAATTTGCATCTCAAGTCTGATTTAATTCCTATGTTTCCTGTTATGAAATTTACTGTAAAAGATATTCAGATTGTTTCAGAGAAATTGAAGGTAATTTCATACTTGAAAGAGACCAAATTTGCTGATTTAAATACTAATTTGCCATTTTACTTGTCACAGGAATTTGCAATACCAGGTCTCACAATTCTCACAATTGTGTTAATTTTAGCAGTAATGTTTCTTTTTTGTTACTATAAGTCAGTATCATCCAAGTTGACAATTGTCCATAACATCCTAACCCATAAGACACTTAAGTATAGGACCCCTGTAGTTGATAAAAACCCTACAGTTGTAGAGTCCCCAGCTTAGTGTCTACATATATGTTTATAGCATGGTTAGTAGGGTGTGTCAATTTTGTCAACATGTTAAAAATCAAATTTGGTAGTCAAAATATTGTGCCTCTTTATGTCTAAACTTGAGATTAGCAAACAAAAATGAATTGAAATAACCCTCACCTACATCAATTATACCTTAAAGTTTCAAATATCAGTATTTCAACAAATTAATGAGACTTGATTAGAATTATTCACTTGATATTAACTAATCTCATGTAAGCATATGGATTATGGAGTATTTTATGGTTCTATAGCTTGTGTACAATATGCATGTCAGAACATGAACATGAACAGGCTCTCCGTGTGGGACAGTTTAATTCTTGTTTTGACTTGTACCAAGCGTGAGGATAAGGCGCCCGGCTCACTCTCCTTCTAGATATCATAGACGATGGTTTGCTCTCATTGCACTTGCACCTACTCTACCAGACGAATTCTACATTTTAATTATTGTAAGTAGGGCATATTGATTGTCGCAGTTACTTATATCATTGTATAAAACATTATGTTCTAAGAAATTATTATGTTATTTCTGTTACAGCATTTTTGATAAACAAATTGATATTTTTTGAAACAACAATTGAATTATGAAACATTGAAATATTTTTCTATTTGTCAGATAGTGTGAAGTGTCAAAATTGAAGACAAGAAGTCAGCTGTCAACCCACTTGAGCCTGCTAGTTGGTAAAGGGAAGGAGCTTCCTGTATCAGAACTTCCAACAGTGAGAGACATGCTAAGATTAGGGTTACTCCTTCGAGAAAAAAATGCAAAGGACAGAAGGAACTATACAGATAAAGAACTCATAAATGACATGATAGTCCCTCTTCTGCATCAATGGACAAAAGCTAATGCACTATTCAAACCACCTGTGATTAATCAGTGTCGAACTATTGAGCTAAAACTAACGAAATTATGGCACAAAGCAGTTGAAACATCACTTGGTAAAGGAAACTTGGCCAGGAAAAATGAATTTCTGCACACACTTGATACTCTGTTTGACATTTTGACCTGCAAGTGCTCCATACAATTATGTTCTGAATCCAACTGTTCTCACTCAGGTAAGAGAGAAAATAATTCCCACATTGATTGTGGTTGTCCTCGTGAAAAGAAGATCCCTGTTTTAGAGCTTGAATTTATAAAGGCACAGAGGACAAAGGCAGAAGGCCAAGGAAGTATGCAAATGGGTTCAATAGATTATTCAGAAACAAAGAAGCAGATTGCTAATGCCAAGAAGAGAGAACAAATCCGAGAGAGGGAACAAAAGAAGAAAATGAAGAGTGAAGAAGCCATCCAAAGAGAGGAAGAGCTGTGTCAAGATGTTTATCACTTCTTTGATAGTTCTTCTGATGAACAGGAAGCAACATCAGATGATAGTTCCAAAGAGCCATCTGAACCTTTACCAAAGAAAATGAAATACAACACAAGAAATATTTCAAACATTGCTTTACCATAATAAAATTAGAAGAGCACAAGAAAAAATAATGAAGGAAATATCTGATCAGCATGAAAAAGATTTAAGCGAGGGAGGGCTCTCCTGTCTTTTGTTTGATGGAAGAATAGATGACACAAAAGTTTTGCTAGAAGTAGAGGGAGTGAACAGAAAGTTTCCAGGTCTCATCAAAGAAGAACACTACTCTGTCTGTTCTGAGCCTGGTGGTCGGTTTTTGTTTCACTTTGCTCCCGAAACTGAAGTAGAAGGGAAGAAACATGCAGAGGTCATTGCTGATCATATTTTATGTTGGGTTCAGGAGAGAGGACTTGGCAGTTCACTGCAGGCTGTTGGTGGAGATTCAACTGCAGTGAACACCGGATGGCAGGGGGGTGTAATGACGCATTTAGAGAAAAAACTGGGAAGAAGACTTGTTTGGATTGTATGTGATTTACATACAGGCGAGCTACCTCTTCGTCATCTCATCCAGGAACTTGATGGTCCTACAAAGAGCAACAACAAGTGGTCAGGTCCCCTTGGCATCATGCTGGATGAAGCAACACAACTAGAAATAAATACAACCTTTCCAAAGGTCGAAGTTGGCCCTCCCCTTCCGGCGTTGTCTGAAGGAGTCATCAAAGATCTCAGCACAGATCAATCCTATGCTTATCGTATTGCCCAAGCAATAAGATCAGGAGAAGTGCCTCAGTCATTGGCTCTCTTGGAGATTGGACCTGTCAGTCACAGCCGTTGGTTAACTACAGCTCTTCGTTTCTGCAGGATTTGGATTTCCAAACACGAATTGAAGGGCAAAGTGCTGAAGAATTTGAGGTTAATTGTTGAATTTATTATTGGAGTTAATCTTCCCCAGTGGTTTAGTGTGAAACTTAATCCTATGTGGGTGGATGGGCCCAATCACCTTTTGTTTCAATTGCAGCTAGTAAGAACACAGAGGAAGGTAGTGAGGGACATCGTGTTACCTGTGGCAAGAAGGTCCGCTTGGTATGCTCGATCAGAAGCAGTTTTGCAAGCAATGCTTTGCAGTCAATGTACCAATCTCCGAACCGAGGCTGTAGAAGTCATTCTAAAGATTAGAGGAACGCTAATAGATGACGACCAGTTGGGAGACTGTTCGTTTCATTCAAGAAAAGTTCCCCCAATAAACGTCAATGCCACCAAATTGTCAGAATTGGTTGACTTGAGTTTGGAAGTCTTAGAGCCACCATTGACAACAAGTCTAACTAGCCAAGAATTGAGAAACCTTAAAGAGTCTCCAATGCAGGTGCCGAAGTGGCCTTCCCACACTCAAAGTGTGGAGAGATGTGTGAAAATGGTCACAGAAGCAGCGGGCCATGTTTACAGCCACGAGAGGCGAGAAGGTTACATCAAAGCACAAATAGCAAGCAGACTACTGATGACAAGAAACCAAAGCAAAGAGAGTATGAAGGCATTGGTTACTTTCAAATAGACTTCGGGTAATAAAATATAATAATTTGAAACTTGAAACAGTAACATGTGTGCAAACGCTGGTTATGTTATAAATTCACAAATATGTACATTTAAAAATCCATTTGATGTAGGTAGGACTTATTATAAAAAAAAATTTATGCCAGAATATTGTTTTGCATGCTTAAAGACTACAATAAATTGCTACCAAATTACTCGATTTTCAATTTAGCCAGTTCACCCCCTAAATTGACACACCCTAATGGTTAGGGTTGTGTGGGATGTACTATAGTCTGTGGGTTTACTTAGTCCTCACGGAGCTCGGCTGGTAGGTGACCGAGCGATGTAATGGCCCCTGTCTCATCAACAGAAGTATTATATAAATGGGCTCTTTACATTTGATTTATATACTAATTCACCCCCTGACACTTTCCACTAGCTATGAGTTGTCATGCTCATATCACGTGATTGGTGGCCTCCTTGGGTGCGGCCCATTGAATGTATGTCAGTACATGGGTCAGCTCGGAATAAGCCAGCAGCCACGCTAGTCACACTCATACTCTTACATCGAATGGACGTGATTAAACGGTCTGCAACCACAGTCAATGGTTGTGACCAGATGATAGTGACTGGTCTTTTGCACAGATAGAATACAGAAGCTGTCGGCATGTCTCACAGGGATCAAAACGATACCCTGGACGATGGAATTATGAGTTTTAGTGTGGGAGACCTCTCCCCACCCACGCTCAGGCCCCACGCTCCCCACACTGACAACGCCATCTCACCCACAGAATCTCCTCGTTCGTCGCGAGCAAGCTCTCCTGCGATGCATACGTCCATAGATCTCCTTCAACTGATTAAGTGGATGGAAACTTCTCGACGCCAGGACGATATTGCAAGGAGAAATGAGGAAGAAATTCGGTACAGACAGTCTGAAAGATGGCGCCACAAAGAGGAACAAACACGCAGAGAACTCGAAGACATGCGTAGAAGTGAGGATGACCTGAGAAGAAGGGAAGATCAAGCCAGATTTGAAGTCTTGATTTCTCTGTTAGCCTCCCCACAACGATCTACTGTGCAAGATTCGTCTGCTACTACTAATGTTGATACGACCAGTGGTACTGGTACCTCATTTCCCAGAGTCGGATCAACAACACCTCAAAAGGCTGCAGTACAGACAAGGCGCCTCCCTCTCTGAAGTCTGACGCTTCCTATCAGATATTTCGGGAATGGCGTCGACGTTGGCAAGACTATGCAACAATGGTTGACTTGTCAAGTTTATCACAGCCGAAACAGATGATACAGCTTCGTATGTGCTTGTCCTTAGAGACACAACGTACCCTCGAGCACACACTTCAAGTGCCTCCTACGACAACTCTGACGGTAGAGGCCGTGCTCGACAGGTTACAAGAACATGTTAAGGGACAGCGCAACGAAGCACTCAGGAGAAGAGAACTCCTCCAATGTAAGCAGCTTGATGGAGAATCTTTTGACGTATTTTTTGTAAGACTCAAAAGATGTTCAGAGGAAGTTGATGTTTGTCCTGGACATTCTCAAGTCTGTGAAGAGACACAACTCAAGACAATCATTTTAACGGGTGTTCGAGATGAAGAGCTAGTTCAGCGTCTCATTTCACTCGACCCCACTTCCTCCCTTCAAGATGTGGTTACAAAATGTCGAGCGTACGAGGCTGCCAGGTGTGCGACTTCAGCTTTACATTCACAACCTGACCAGGTGAGGGCGGTGTCTTCCTACATAAAGGGTAAGAAGCAGCAAGGTAACCCCACCCCTCACCCTCCAGCTACACCTTCAGCAGCAGCTTTGTGTAACAGCTGTGCGAGACAGCATGATGCCTCCCGGTGCCCAGCTGCTCAAATCGTGTGCAGAAGTTGCGACCGCCAGGGTCACTGGGCTTACACAGTCAAGTGCCCTGCTAGCAAAGTTCAGTGCAGACTTTGTTGTCATGTGGGCCATTATGACAAATGTTGTCGTAAGAAGACACAGAAAGGACACCGCCTAGGATCCAAGAAGTCATCCTCAGGTAGTGCTGGCGCGCCCCCTCCTTCTGGCAAGCATCAAGACGCTGTGTCCAGTCGTTCCTGCCGTCGTGTACATAGTTCAACAGACACGACGCCCCAGCACATCAATGTCGTCATTTCTTACGGTAACTTGTCATCCAGTCTTCAGATGTTACCTGACACCGGTGCTGACGTCTCAGTAATTGGTCCACAACACTTAGCAAGTTTGGGAATACCCAGGAGCAACCTACAGACAACGAAACTGACAGCTGATGGTTCCAAGATGGCTCCAGCTTTGGGATCTTTCTGGGTTACTCTTACTTTTGGTAAGCAGTCTTGCTCAGCCCAGATTGATGTTCATGATGGTATCCCGACTCCGCTTTTATCATATGGCCATTGTCAAGAGTTGGCCATTATTTCCAAGGAATTCCCCAAACCTATCTTAAAGATCACCCATGTCAACAGGTTGAAGGAATTCCCTATCTCTACTAACACGTCCCCTTCTGATGCAAGAGCTTACCTTCTCAAGGAGTTTGCTGACGTGTTGGTTACGAAGGAATCTTTAGGATCCACACCTCTCAAGCCGATGGTGGGTCCACCTATGAAGATTCATCTTAAGGATGGCGCCACACCTTTTGCCATCCACACCCCCTCGTTTGATTCCTCACGCCTACAAGGAGCTAGTTAGACAAGAGCTTGACTCCATGGTTGCTCAGGGAATCATCAAGCCGGCCGGAGACGAACCTCCACCTTGGTGCCACCCTCTCGTCCCCGTCGCCAAACCTCGTGGTGGAGTACGGATCACCACCGATCTGTCAAAACTTAACCAGCAAGTTTCCCGTCCAGCCCACCCTTCACCCACACCCTTCGCAGCTGTTCGAAATGTGGACCCGAAGGCGAAGTTTTTTACAACGATGGACGCATTATGCGGTTATTGGCAGATCGAGTTGGCCGAAGAAGACCAACATTTGACTACATTCATCACACCATATGGAAGATATCAGTATTGCAGAGGCCCCATGGGGTTTGCCGCTAAGGACGATGCATTCTGTCAACGTGGTGACGCGGCCCTTCAAGGAGTCACGAATTGTGTCAAGGTGGTCGATGATATTTTACTCCATGACGAAGACTACTGTGCCCACCTCTCCCGAATATATGAAGTTCTCACCAGATGTCGAAAGTACGGGATTACCCTCAACGCTGACAAGCTTGTAGTCGCCGCACCATCAGTGAACTTCTGTGGGTACACTCTCTCAGCATCAGGTGTCGCAGCTGACCCGGAGAAATTAAGTGGAATCAGGGATTTTCCAACCCCTGCCAACCTGACAGACCTCCGTTCTTTTTTGGGTCTGGTCAATCAGCTGGCTGAATTTACACCTGACATCTCCGCCGCAGGCCAGCCGTTACGCCTCCTGCTGAGCCCCAGGAGGACATTCCTGTGGACCCCAGATCATCAAGAGACCTTCCAGCGAGTCAAGCAAGCCCTCTTGAGTCCACCTGTCCTCGCCTGTTACGACCCAGCCCTATCCACCGTCCTCCAGACTGATGTCTCCAGACTCTACGGCGTTGGTTAAGCCCTTCTGCCGGACTATGGCGGTGGACAACTCCGCTTAATTCAGTGTGGATCCCGGTTCCTGACGGACGACGAGACCCGATATGCCACGATTGAGCTGGAGATGTTGGCTGTTGTCTGGGCGATGGCGAAGTGCCGCTTCTACCTGATAGGACTTCAGCACTTCACCCTCTTCACGGATCATCGCCCTCTTATACCTATTATCAATCACTACTCTTTGGATGCAGTAGAGAATCCTCGCCTTCAGCGTCTGAAAGAGAAGCTCTCGCCTTATCTCTTCACGGCTGTGTGGCGTGCGGGTAAGCTGCTGTGCATCCCGAATGCCCTGTCCCGCGCCCCTGTCAGTCGCCCCACCCCAGAGGACGAGATGTTGCGTTCTACAGCTGCTGCATCCCTCAAGTCAGTAGTTTCATTGAAGGCCGTCTTTACATCAGAAGAGTCTACAGCACCGGATGCAGACAAGACCCTTGAAGATCTCCGCACCACAGCCCGGGCCGACCCTTCCTACATCCGGCTCGTCGACTGTGTGTCCCAGGGATTTCTATCTAACCGATACGACCTTCATAAATCGCTACTCCCATACTGGAAGATACGCGGAGACCTCGTTTTGTATGGCCCACGAGTAGTCATTCCTGCTGCCCTACGCCGCCAAACCTTGACCAGCCTTCACGACAGCCATCGAGGAGTGGAGGCCACCAAGCGACGGGCGAAGCAGACAGTATTTTGGCCCGGAATCGACGCGGACATTGCAAGTACCGTCCGTGCCTGTGAGCCGTGCCAGATTCTGCAACCCAGCCAGCAACAGGAACCTTTAATGTGCGACGATAACCCTTCAAGACCCTTCGGGTCTGTGTCGGCTGATTTCTTTGCAGTAGCAGGGAAGTCCTTCCTCGTCATTGCCGACCGATTGTCTGGATGGCCTGTTGTCGTCCCCTGTGGTAGTGATACAACGGCTACTGCTACCATCCGGAACTTCAGGCATTACTTCAGAGAAGTTGGTGTTCCCCTCCGCCTCAGGACTGATGGAGGACCCCAGTTCACCAGCCACGAGTTCCGGGACTTCATGGACCGTTGGGGAGTCCGTCATGTCGTGACCTCGCCCCACTACCCCCAGGCGAATGGACACGCTGAAGCCGCAGTCAAGACTGTGAAACACCTGATCCTTAAGGTGTCACCCTCAGGAAATATCGACTGCGAGGACGTCGATCGAGGTTTGTTGGAGTTACGCAACACCCCGAACTTCACCGGACGCTCCCCAGCCCAGGTTCTATACGGACATCATCTCAGGTCTTGTGTTCCTGCCCACCAGAAGTCTTTTTCTCAAGAATGGCAGGCCAAGACTGAAGAATGTGACCGCCGTGCAGCAAAACGAGCCACAGATGTCGCTGCTCGGTACGACTGTCATGCCCGCCCCCTTCCCAGGTTGAGTATCGGCCAGCAGGTCAGGATTCAAGATCCGGTATCTCACCGCTGGGACAAGGTTGGGGTTGTCATGGGTATTGGCCGGTCCAGGGACTACCAAGTGCGTCTTCCTAGTGGTAGAGTATGGTGGAGGAACCGTCGTTTCCTCCGACCTGTGGAGCTGCCAAGTGTTGACCCTTCCCCAGTAGAGTCCCCTAATGTTGATGTCGTTACAGTAAATCCATCCCCACCTTGTGTTTCTGCCCCGGCACTCCGCAGGTCCGAGCGACTCAGAAACAAAAGGTCCGCTCAAGATGAAACTATGACCGTATAGGGGGGAGGGAGGTGTATGATATGGGCACAAAGTAGTACCTTCAGCTGTGTACCCTTATATTACTCCATTAATTATGTATAGTAAAGTATTACAGAACATGTATTAATTCTATGTAATATTCCCATTTATTGTGCACCATGTTATGTATATAAACTATCATATTTACATTGTATGTATTTAGCTTGTGAATGCTGGTATCTGTACATTCCAGCACGCAGTAATACATAGAGAGAGTGAAGACGGCCAGTCCTTGCGGTGCGGAAGTGAGCTTCTTGGTCCCCTTGTATATATATCTCCCGTACGAGAATAGAACCTACTTTTAAGATAACAAGTGTTTGTGTATACCTTCAGTAGTATAGAACATTTTGGAGTTATCAAGACGAACACAGAACTACCTTAGCTGTGAGTTCTCATATTTGAGTTGTTCAGGCTGAACATGTCCAGCATATGGGTTAAGCTTCAGAGCTTACAAAGCCATCTGAGTTACTTTCTGAAATTCCGAGTGCTAGTTTTCAAAATGTCCACTAGTAAATAAAAAGGGTCCTACGACAGTGGTAGAAAATATAACAAACCAGGGGACGATGACGAACTAGACGTTTGTGCTTACGTCATCTAGTGTTATCAAGTTCCCCACCATTATCATGCCCCACCACCATTTCAGATTAAGGTAAATCTTCACTGTAGATTATAGATATTATGTTTATATAATTTTGGGATCTCAATTCTAAGTGAAAATTTGGTTTTATTACTTAATTTTAAGTGGATATTGTAGGGGATACTTTTATTTTGTGTGGATGCAAAAATAGCCTTGTGCTTCCCATCCAAAAAGTTTTGGCCGAAATTTGGCCGATTTGGCCGTAAGATGGCGTGAAGTTGGCTGTAAAGCTTGTCGTACATCTGGCAACCCTGGAGGTGAGGTAGGCGATAATGGCGGAAGATTAATGGAAGAAGTAGAGAAAATTTTGGGATATGCTATCTCCGTTATTATACATTTGCGACGGTAATGTAATAGATGAAAATGATCTTATAATTAGACGTCTTATTAGAATATGATAATAGATTAGTTGTAGGAATGTGGAATGTGAAAACGCAAAAATACCGGGCGGGCTAGTTAGCATGCTAACTATCTCCTTTTGAGGTATTTGTCAATAAATATTTTGAATTTGAATTTGTATTGGGGATTTTGATTGGTAGATCTAATTTCGGCTGCATCTCTATCATGGTAAATATTAAATAATCCAAAGGTGGAATTTTTATAGTTATAATAAACTATTCATTGTTATTTAAGACATGATAATTTTCCAAGTGTTCATTTATTTGCTTAAATAATGAAGAGATTAGATCTGTGAATCTTGTGGCAGCTCTGATTGAAGTTGAGTTGCCAGTTCATTAATCTAATTTCTACATTATTTAAGCAAATATATGAATACTTGGAAAATTATCATGATCTTAAATGACAATGAATACATTATTATTATAAAAATTCTACCTTTGGATTATTTAATATTTACCCTGACAGAGATACAGCCGAAATTATATCTAACAATAACAATCCCCAATACATACAGCCTTACTTTACCAAGTATTGCCAGGTAAATTTTTTGAGTACGAGAGCCAGTGTGGGGGTCGATGCATCTTTGGCTGACTGTACATAATTCCACTTAGTCAGCTGTTGTCAGAGCCAGATACTGTAAGTTGTCTTAAGTTTTACTTTTAGTTTAGGTCTTTATTTACACCCATCATGTAGGGACGGCAGTCCTATACACACGGGCCAACCGAGCGTCAAACTACAGACTCTCGCCTCGTAGAGCTAGTGGATGCAAGTTATTGCCAAGGAATAAAACAGTGGATCTTGCACCTCACAGAGTGCACTAAGAAGAGTGGGTGGAGTAGAGGTTCTCTAGGGAAGATATTTTTATATGATTCAAAATTTTGGATACAACGGTATAATAATATCTAAGACGTTGATGGTTAAGATGAATTTACAGAGTTCGTCAAAGGTTTTGTTAGGTGGCAACAAGGCTGGGTTTCCGATTTTCCCCATAAATTCGACATTACGTGAGAACAGGGAATAATTTCTCACCAATTCCCAACATGGCCTATAGCCTTGCTTGATTCTGACAGTACAACAGTACTGCGCCAGCTGTATCGGTATTTTGTCTCACAATATTAATTTTATCATAGGAGCCATCACTAACATGGCACCTCGCTGTTCACTACGTTCTTCGTTTATGATTTGAAGAGCGGTTTTCTTGAGGAGCGTCTTTTCTCGACCAGCAGTTATAGTTTGTCTTCAGAACAACTTATTTAAAAGATAGACTTTCAGAAACACTGTACTCTTTTGTATTTCTTTCAAGGCCCTGGTAGTAGAGGTACAAATACCTCATTATATAAAACAATTAAACATCATCCGCGCGGACTGTTCTATGATTCCTGTTGGCAAGAGTTACTCGCGAGGTGTTTATTTGGAGCAGCAAGAGGTTACATAGATAACTCGCAGTCTACAGTATATGTAACAAGAAGTCTAAAGTCTGCATATATCATACTTATATTTGTACTAATAAACTAATAGAGATTATTTCCATGTCGACTTGTGTACACATTCACTTTGAACAACTGGAACATGACCTATAACCTAACAATTCCTGTTCTCAAGTATCTTTCGTTTTTGATAAAAAATCAATTGCAGTGACACTTGCTTAGAAGAAAAGCCCTGACATGTAAAACTCAAAGGTATAGAAACGCCAAAGGCGCTAAATAGCGTTTTCTTTCTCTTGTTACATTGTTAACGGCGGGGTTACTTCTGAACGCAAGACTCTAGCAGAAGGTACGAGAGCAGTACCTGGGTGCATGAGAAAATGAGGAAAACAATTTATTTATGGCGGCTCTCTTGTGCTGATTCACGATTACAGTGTCTGATCGTATACAAATTTCATTGCTCTCAGAAGAATTCCTTGTATCTTTGAGGCATAATAACCACGTAAAATAATTATTATCATAATGAATAGGTGGAAGTGAGTTTCATAGGCCTAGCGGGCCATTAGGACAATGCGGATACAATAAACTGTAGTCTTTTTCAGCACTTAAGGAGGCAATGTGGTCTGCACTGCATTGGACCGCCTGTCTTCTCCACCTATAAAGTTAGGCACCTATTTAGAGTTGGGTGAACTAGGAGCGAACCAACGACCCTATGAACAGGAGGAATGCTGTAACCACTTACCTTATACACTATAGGTAGCAGTGAAACTGGTGAGCTAGTTTTGTCACACGAAGATTGTCTTCTTGAAATGATATCGTGAGTGAAACCTCGGCATCGATCTACAATATGCTCAATGTTGTATTCATACAATGCGTTTCTCAGAATAAATTAATTTTTTACCCTATGATCCAGCATGGTTTGGAGGTTAAAGAAATTAGAAAGGATTATTAACTTTTCATAGCATATAATAATTATGACTAAGCCAAAAGATATCTTTATTACATGGCCTAACCTGAAAGTGTTTCAAGTTCAACTCACTGATAAAGCAACAAAATATTAGAAAACGTATGATATATTTCACTACTGATCCCAAGTAATTGAAGTTTGGCAGCGAATGTTACACGTTTTAAATAACATCAAAATGAACACACTAAAACAAGACAATTTTATTCAGTTCAGAGGGGGCCCAGCCCATGCTTTCCCCACAAGAGAACTACCAGTACTCGCATGTATTATTCAGAATTCTGAAGATAAGACTGGATTTCGTAACTGAGTTATTTGTAGAAGTTTACATCACGAGCCAGTTATGTTATGGCATCACTGCACATTAAGTATCTTCACAATTGACTGCGGGGGAAGCTACCTTGCGTGTTCGGCACTTAAGTCTTCGCTAAGCTGGGAAGACCTGTGAAGGATCACAAGACAGTAAGGACGTCGGAGAGAACGTTCGTCCAGTAGGTAGAATAAGACTGTACTATCGTTGCCCTGTAAACAAACAATATGTTAACTCCTCATTAGCCATAATGTGTTACTAAGTTTGCGATAACAAATGTTATCAATCATAAAAAAAAAATTATTTTGTCTGATATAAGTTTAGAAATTTATTCTCGAAATTTCTGTATTAACCTACAGTATGCCTAACACAGCTAAATTTACTGCAGCAAATTGTGCCAATATAAGCCTTTGTAATGAATTTCTAAAATATAAGTTTTGCTTGATAATATAAACAAAGTTGCAAGACGTTATTAAGAGTGTAACTAGTTAATTACGTTTGAAAGAAATTAAAAAAGTTTTATCAAAGCTCCTGTTAGTAAAGCACTACAGAATATACCTTAATACCTGCGATAGAATAATGTGTGTGATGACAGAGCACACCTCAGTCAGTATTGGCAACAGGTGTCTGACATTACCACCTGGTGGAGTTTTAGACCTTACCCAAATTGCACGTGTCCTCGGTAGTCTCGAGGTTCCCACTGTACGGTGATTTGTGTCTTAGGGTCGCCTCCTT
This sequence comes from Homarus gammarus, assembly GCA_958450375.1. Lineage (NCBI taxonomy): Eukaryota > Metazoa > Arthropoda > Malacostraca > Decapoda > Nephropidae > Homarus > Homarus gammarus. The sequence continues at coordinate 1,139,801 of CAUDMG010001794.1, read as the reverse complement.
TGTGCTGCACGGCGCCCTGCAGAGAGACACCAAGGAATGAGAATATAGTGATAGAAATGCTAATGTATAAAATTTAAGTCATGCATCCAGTGGATGGGAGAGACAAGAGTGTAGGAATTAATTTAAATGCTGGGTCTTTGGAGAAATACAAAAGAATGGGGGAACTAGTGAAGACACCCTGAAAACATTTGGAGTCGCCAACCCTCAGACAAAAACTGCACCTTGATATTGTCACGTGCCTGTGGCGCTCGGGAACTCGCATAGCGTGAGGCATATGTTCACCCCTACATTTCATACAAGCTATTAACATATTAATTGTACTTATTATATTATTATTGTTCTTAGTTACTTAGGTTAATTATATATTTATGTATGTTATTAAAATGCATCATTGTGTTACTCTGTTAAGTTCAAATCAATAGTAGTATTAATTAATAATATAAAATATCTAGCAAATGTTCTAGATCACGTGATATGAGACGCGCTGCTCAGCGTGCCCACGCTCCGCAGTAGCGAAAAACCGTGGCATAGAGTAGACGTGTCCATTCGTTCTCTAGCCTTGACCCTTGTCTAGTGCCTTGTCCAGTCTTGTGCAATGCCCTAGGGGTATCAGGTATTAGTGACACGTTTAGTTAGGCCTAGGAAGGGATCCTGGTGGTAAGGAATCTCCTGTTTGGTAGGAAATAATCATTTTGTAGTGATTGTTGTATATATATATATTTCGTATGTCTGTGTAATATAGTAATGTTAAGTAATATTTGTTTGGTCTAACTCCTTACGGTATATTTTCACCCTTCCGGCATCACTCTCATTTTATTATACAATTACTTATTCCCTTAAATTCATGTTTGCTTGTCATTACTCCCTTTAGAACATAAATTGAATTAATTAATTATCTTTTCTTTTGTGATTCACTTATTTCAACTGTTCTTACTTATTCAAGTACATTTAGTTGAGTAGGTTTATGGTGGAGATAATTATTGCCGTGTTCCCTATTTGTACCTTTATTTGTTAATAACTTGGGGTAGGATTCACTCCCCAAGTATAAAGGGTAGTGGGATCGCGACAATATACATAATATTTATATCAGGTATGTGATGTGATAATATGATTTCTTCACACATATATGAATGTACTATTTTTTATAATTTTCAGCATATTTTTCGTCATCACTGATCACATTTTTGCCACCCCGCATGCTTGTAGATGTGACCAGGTTTGTGCGGCAGTAACCATCAGAGAGGAGAAAATGTATATTGTGTTTGCGGTAACGAAATATATTAAGAGTTGGCAGGTGGAAAAGAAATTCAATTTGTTTTAATCGAAAACTTCAGTTACCCATGGGGTAAAGTAATTGCAAGCTGAAAACCTGTTTCAATAATTTTTCTCGTTAAATTATGTTATTTAAAGATAGAAAGGCAATCCTTCATTACATTATATACATGAACCTTCTTATAGAAAGAAAATAGGGTTAGAACATGAATTCATCCCTTTCATCCAATTGTAACTTTCGTATTTCCATCTGGCCAGCGCTAGACGATTACACTAAACAGAGGAAATCCCGTCGGTATTGTCAAAGCATTATTATATTGCACAGTAATCTCTCCCAACTGATATACACTTTTCCTCCCCACCCCAAGTAACCCCCCCCCCTCCCCCCGGACACGTATACCCTCTTCTCCCTCCCACTCACTAGAGAATGCTCCGAATTTACACTTCAGAGTTCGGGTGTTCAAACTTCAGGGAGAGAGAAGATTGGCAACGCTAAGTGGTAAAAGTAGGGATGGAGCCAACTATATACATTGGCTGTATAAGGATGTTGTCTGATATGCATGTTGGACTGTATACCTACGTTGTCTATATAAATGCTGAGCAATTGCAAACTTGCATGGCGATTTAATGAATATCTATCAATCTATCTGTATGTCTATCAATCCCTAAATCAAAATACAAACCCCGTCAAAGGTACAGCTGATGATCCTGCCGGGTATCTGAACCTTCGTAAAGTGGCCCGCACGCTGACCTTGCTCATCCTTTGCCTGCAGCAGGAACCCTTTGAACTCCTGCTGGTTGTGTCCGTACACCGTCACTGAGGGGGAAACGAGTTTTGCCGAGTCAGTTGTGTTCTGACCTCGCTAGAGGAAAGGTCACGGTAGACTTAGCTCCCGGGGATAAATTGTCAGTAATGGCTAGTGCTACTTGTGAACAAGGCTGTGCCCTTCTGAGGGCCGAGCTACTGGCCGAGTTAGTGAAGGTCAAGGAAGAAAACTTGAAATTAAAGGAAGTGATAGCGAGGATGAAGGAAGAAGACATGAGACAAGGAAAGCCCGTGTCTGACGAAAACTCAGGCAAATGGAAGGTTGTGAGGAGAAGAACGACCAAAATGGTAGTGAGAAAAGACACCAAGGAAACGACAACAGCTAATTGTACAAACTCTTTTAGTCCTTTGATAGACGAATTGGAGATTAGCATAATCAGGGACAAGGCTGACAAGGAAGGTACGAAAACCTCAATTGTTGGCGATTCCCAGGTATGGTACCTGGACAGAGCTTTTTGTGGTATAAATAAAAATAGGATGAGGGTTTGTTTGCCAGGAGCTGGGGTGGGGAAAATAGTTGACAGGATGGACACTATCTTGTCTGGTAATGGGAACAAACCCATTATCTTCCTCAGTGCAGGAGACAAGGATATTGACCGGTGGAGGACTGAGGAGCTTCTTGATGAGTTCAAGACAGCTATTGAACGAATTAGGTTGAAGTGAAGGATTCCTATCTGATGTGGTGTCCTGCCTAGAAGGAAGGTTGGCAATGAATGGTTGTCAAGGGCAGTTGGTGTCAACGGCCGTCTTGACAGATATTGCAAGTCAATATCAGTTCCAATCATTGACAACTGGGACAACTTTTACGGCAGAAGGGATCTTTATGCTAGGGATGGGGTGCATCTGTCTAGGGATGGGATGGCAACCCTGGCTGGCTCTCTCAAGAGGGCAGTTCAAAAGATGTCGAAGTCTTTAAACTGCTAGGGGAACACATAGGCACGGAAGTGGAGGGGACTCAGAACAAGACCAACATAAATACTTAAATGTCTACTACACAAACAGTAGAAGTACGCGAAACAAAATGGATGAAATCCGGGCGTTGGTATGTACCGAAAAAATTGATATAATAGCATTCACCGAAACATGGATAAACTTAGACTCACGTGAGTTACCTGTCGAATACCAAATGGCAGGTTACAATTATTCCATACCGATAGGCAGATTATGAAAGGAGGAGGAGTAGCAATCTATGTCAAGGATAATCTGAAGTGTGAAATAAATAAGGAAATAAAAACTGAACTGAAAAAAGGAACAATTTCGATGGAATTAACCAATGGTAGGGAAAAATTAATTGCAGGAGTAATATATAGACCTCCTAATCTTGATAGAGTTAATGAGCGACTTATTTGGGATGAAATGCGCAGGGCATCCAGGCATAGCAATATCTGTATAGTTAGCAACTATTATTTAAGCCAAATACATTGCATCGACCTTGCAGGTAACTCAGAATCAAAGGATTTTCTTGAAACAGCTCAGAATTGTTTCCTAAGTCAACATATAACCGAATTAAACCGGGGTAATAATTTACTCGATTTAGTTCTGTCAAACAGAGAAAACCTCATTAGTAATGTCAAGGTAGGGAACGAACTTGCAAACAGCGGTAAAAAAGAAATAAGATTTCAATTAGAATTTAATGGCAGTCGCAAGGAAAATTCCATTAAAGTCCCAGATTTCGGAAGGGCAAACTTTGATAGGTTGAAAAGGCAGCTGAGAGAAGGGGTAACACGTTTGGGGATGGATTACATGACCTCACACAATGTACCCACAGAGGGCGACCTCACTTTACCAGGAGACCTGACAACGATATCCTCACAAAATATGACGGTTGAGGATGACCTGATCACGAGATCTGAGATTGACGAGTTCCACAACAATAAAAAAATATTGAGTTACCTAATGCACAATGGCAGAACATACCATACAAAAAACTCAGATCAGACAACACTGACCCTAAATGGATAAATAATTATTTAAAGAATGTTATCGGACAAAGGAAGGCTATAAGTAAGTCGGGGAATAAATTGTGAAGTTTACCTCCGAGATTATTATAAGGTATTGGCCAGTAGGGTTAAGACCGAGATAAGAAAAGCAAAGAGAAATAATGAACTGAAGGTAGCAAGGGAGGCAAAGTCAAACCTCAAGGGAGTCTTTCAAATGTATCAAAGTAAAACAAGAGAAAAGAATGGACTAATACAGTCAGACCGGCGAGCTAACTGATAAAGACGGAGAAATGAGCAACAATCTGAATAAATATTTTTCAACAGTTTTCACCATGGAAAATTTAAACATGATACCCGAGGTACCGACTTTATACAGAGATAGTGAAGAAAATAGATTAAGCGAGATAGTAGTGACTAGTAACGATGTTAGTAAGCAAATAGACAAGCTAAAGCCTAATAAGTCACCTGGTCCCGATGAGATATTTGCCAGAGTATTAAAGGAATGCAAGGAAGAGCTTATTATGCCCTTAGCAAATTTGTTAAACATATCCTTAAAAACGGGTTTAGTACCAGAATTCTGGAAGATAGTGAAAGTAATACCGATTGTCAAGAAGGGAGATCACTTTCCTCTAACTACCGTCCAATCAGCTTAACGTCATTTGTAGGCAAATTACTGGAAGCAATATTTTCAAACTCTGTCTAACTAATCTATTAACATTCTTTTCATCTGTCTTCGAATCAGTGGACGAGGGGCACGACTATGATGTTAGGGTGTGTCATACAGAGGCGATTTGTTTTTTTTTGAGTTTGAAAAATCGGCCCATGGTATTAATGATGTAGTTCTATGTGCAGAATCATGTGATATCTTCAGATTTGAAAAGTTTTCATTTTTTGCTCGGTAAATTTTAACTTGAAATCTTATGAAAATTCAGTATTCCCACCCTTTTACCAACACCACTAAATAGCTTATTTAAAGTAAAGTAAATGTATCAGGTTAATTTATTTGGATGAAAATGATCCAGAATAGTGAAACGAATGATCTTGACATATTTATTATATTTAATATTCCTTTAGAAAACAAAATCATCAAATACAAAAACCGGTTTTACTACTACGACCCGGTGTTGCTGCACACCATAGAGAACATGTCTTTCTTGCTTCTGTTTCTACTCATCACCTCCCTGCTGACCACCTGAACTCGGATGTAGCCTTCCCTCCTCTCCTGGCTGTACACGTGACTGCTGGCCTCGCTCACTTGCTGTACACAACGCTCTATACTCTGGGTGAGCGAGGGCCAGGCAGGGACATGCATGGGGTTGTCCAGGAAAGCTCTGACTTGAACATTGGTGAGGCTGCAGGTAAGAGGGGGCTCACTGCCAGCCTGGATGTTATCCAGATCTATGAGATCAGTGTGGGTCTTGGTACCTAGATTGACTTCAGGAGTCTTCCTGACCCTGAAGGAATCGTCACCAACTGATTCGTCATGCCCAGATCCTCTCATAAGTCTCATATCCAAGATCTTTTTGACTGCCACTCTTCTCTCCTCCTCATCCTTACTGCAGAGCATTGTCTGCAGAACTGCCTCGGGATGAGCATACCAGGAAGATCTCCTCACAGTCTGCTCCACAATCTGAACAACCTTCCTTGGCTGACTCCTCAGGAGCTCAAGCTGGAAGAGAACATGCCTCGGACCTTCGGAGAACGATGACTTGACCTTGGTGTTGAACCAATTTGGCAAGTAGACACTCACGATGAATTGGACAATAAGTCTCAGGTTGTGAAGCTGGTTCCCTTTCAGTTTATGATGAGCGACCCAAATTCTGCAGAACCTGAGAGCAGTTGTGAGCCACCTAGAATGTGAGACTGGACCTATCTGCAGGTAAGCAAGTCTATCAGGCATGACCCCAGTTTTGATGGCACTGCAAATCATGTAACCATAGTACTGGTCAGTACTCAGGTCGTCAATGACAGTATGTGCAAGCTCAACGAGTGGAGGGCCAACTGTGATTTTTTCAAAGCTCGGATTTATTTCTAACTCAGTGGCAGAGTCCAGCATCTTGCCAAGAGGACCAGACCATCTGTTGTTTGAAAGAGTCTTGCCATCCAGCTCCTGGATCAGATGTCTGAGTGGCAACTCGTTGGTGTGGAGGTCACAAACAATCCAGACCAGCTTCCTCCCAATCTTCCGCTCTATCCACTGTATGACCCCCCCTTGCCACCCTGTGTTCGTGTTGGTGCTGTCCCCTCCAATGGCCTGCAGGGTCTGGTCTACGTTCCTCTCTCTGAGCCAGTTCACAATGTTATCTGCCACTATCTTAGCTGGTTTCCTGATGTCATCTTTCTCTGGAGTGAAATGCCACAAATACTTCCCTCCTGGTTCACTGCAGCAGGAGTAGTGTTCCTCCTTCACCATGGCAGGGAACAACTTGTCAGAATCTCCAACTTTCATGAACACTTTAGTGTCATCCCTTCTCCCATCAAAGAACAAACAATTGATTCCATTTTCTCTTATCCCCTTATCAAACTCCTCTTCTAGGTTACTGACAAGTTTTTCCTGAGCTCTCCTTACTTTGTTATGATCTATCACCAGGTGAACATCATCAGGTGTTATCAAACCACCGTCAACCCAGGCAGCTGTTGCTATCTCTGCAGTTTCTCTGAGACCAGTGTGGTGTCGCATGCTGGCCAGAGCTATGCTCGGGATATCTTTCCTATTTCGAATGTTATGCCTGGAAGGTTTGGGATCATTATTTTCTGGGTTAGGGACAAAGTCACCATTCTCCTGGTCAGCACTCGGATCAGCCATGGGGAAGTCATTAAACTCTGAATCAGCTTGACTCCAATCATCGGCCTTTTTTACCTCACCCTGGGCCTTCTCAAGTCTCTTTTCCTCGGCAACTCTTCTCCTCTTCTGTCTCTCTGTGGCAGCCTCCTGTCTCTTGGACTCCGGAATATCTTGGCTAGAAATCATGAGAGCCCCTATACTGCCAGTCTTCTCTCTCTGTGCTTTGACAAATGCCAGTTCGATCACAGGAATCTTCAGTTCACGCTTGCAAATACAGGAGATGTGGGCCTCGGATTTACAGTCACGATCGCATCCAAACTCAGGAGAGAGAACAATTGGGCACCTGTAAGTAATTATGTCAAATAACTGGTCCAGTTGCTTGGCAAAGCTGTCCTTAACTGCAAGTTTTCCTCTCCCAAGAGAGATATCTCTTGCCTTTTCCCAACTGGCTAGCAGTCTCTCACTAATCTTCTTCTGACTTGTTATGACTGGAGGCTTGAACTGAGCGTTAGCCAGAGTGTACTGTGCCAAGACAGCTTTGGTCATATCACTGGCAATGTCTTTGTTTGTGTAAGTTCTTTGGTTCTTTTCACTGATTTGCCTGTTTAAAACACCGTATCTCAAAGCATCTCTCAATGTAGGCAACTCCGACTTCAGGAGCTCTCTCCCAGACCCAAGATAGTGACTGAGATGGCTGGATTTTTGGTTCCTCGTCCTGACACAAGCAGCCATCGCAAATATTATCAACTTATAAATGCATCAGAATCTGAAACAGAAAAAAATATTGTTAGTTGGGTTGTTAAAGAATGAAGTCAGAAAGCAATGTTCACTATTTAATTGTAATGCACTAATGCAGCTGTATGTTAGATTTTCGATAAATTTCACGTTAAAATTTACCTAGCAAAAGGTTGCAAAATATTGAAACTGAAATTATTTTCTGTTTATATACACTAAAATCTACCAAAAAAGTGATGGGCCATTAGTTTTAGCTGATCTTCCCTCCTATGACACACCCTACTATGATGTGGTATATCTTGACTTTAGCAAAGCCTTCGACAGAGTCCGCACGAAAGACTAATACGAAAAGTGGAAGCTCATGGCATTGGAGGAAATATTCTAAAATGGATTAGGGCGTGGTTACAGGACAGAAAACAGCGAGTGGGCATTAGCGGCACTAAATCCGATTGGAGTAACGTCACTAGTGGAGTACCCCAAGGCTCAGTATTTGGACCATTATTATTTATTATATACATAAACGATATAGATATCGGCGTAGACAGCAACATAAGTAAATTTGCTGAAGACACTTAAATAGAGCGTATAATTAAATCTGACGAGGACTCCACAAAACTACAAGGAGATCTAAATAAAAATTTCGAATGATCTGAAAAATGTCAGATCAATTCAAAGTGGACAAATGTGAAGTACTTTGTCTAGGAGATGTAAACTGAGAAACCAGATATCAGTTGAACAACGATGTTATAGAGAAATCCAAATGTGAGAAAGATTTAGGAGTAATGATAAGTAGGAATCTTAAGCCAAGTAAACAATGTGTATTTGCTCGAAACAAGGCTAACATAATACTTGGGTTCATACAAAGGAGTGTCAGTTAGAAGACTAGAGAGGTCATCCTAAAACTATATCTTTGGTTTGTGAGAGCTCACTTGGATTACGCAGATCAATTCTGGTCACCGTATTACAGAATGGAAGTAGATTCTCTTGAAAGAATTCAGAGGAGAATGACAAGACTAATCCCGGGCATTAGGAACCTTGAGTACAGAGACAGGTTAAAGCATCTTAACTTGCACTCCCTCGAGAGACGTAGAGTGCAAGAGGGATGATATGATAGAGGTGTACAAATGGAAGTCAGGGCTAAACAAAGAGTACATTTCAAAGGTAAGCAAACTATCCTACCAGGAGCGAACTCGTAATAATGATTTTAAATTAGAAAATTTATATTTAGGCGCAATAGGTTTGGAAATAGAGTAGCGGTCGAGTGGAACAAGTTACCAAACATCACCATTAATTCGAATACGCTGAATTGCTTCAGACATAGGTTGGATGAATATATGAGCAATAAGGGTTGGTTGTAAATGGGACTGCCCAGTTTGGGCCAATAGGCCCGCTGCAGTTTCCTCCATTCTTATGTTCTTAACACTTATTTACGTGTACTGCCTCACAGCTCTCTAGTATCCTTCATGGTTTCTTACACTCCACATCCGTAACTGCCTCACAGGTCCTAATACTACCACACAGCTCCTTATACTGCCACACAGGTCCTAATACTGTTTCACAGTTCCTTTTACTGCCTCACAGGTCCTTATACTGTCACACAGGTCCTAATACTGGTTCACAGGTCCTTATACTGCCTCACAGGTCCTTATACTGCCTCACAGGTCCTTATACTGCCTCACATTTTCCTATACTGCCCCCTATTTCCCTATACTGCCTCACAGGTCCCTATACTGCCTCACAGGTCCTTATACTGCCTCACAGGTCCTTATACTGCCTCACAGGTCCTTATACTGCCTCACATTTTCCTATACTGCCCCCTATTTCCCTTTACTGTTTCACAGGTCCTTATACTGCCTCACAGGTCCTTATACTGCCTCACAGGTCCTTATACTGTCTCGCATTTCCCTATACTGCCTCAGGTTTTTGTCCTGTCTCTCAGGTCCTTATACTGCCTCTCAGGTCCTTATACTGCCTCACAGGTCCTTATACTGCCTCACAGGTCCTTATACTGCCTCTCAGGTCCTTATACTGCCTCACAGGTCCTTACACTGCCTCACAGGTCCTTATATTGCTCACATTTTCCTATACTGCCTCCCATTTCCCTATACTGCCTCACAGGTCCTTATACTGCCTCACAGGTCCTTATACTGCCTCTCAGGTCCTTATACTGCCTCACAGGTCCTTACACTGCCTCACAGGTCCTTATATTGCTCACATTTTCCTATACTGCCTCACAGATCCTTATACTGATCACATTTCCCTGTACGGCCTCACAGGCCCTTATACTGCCTCACATGTCCTCATACCCCCTTATCCATCCTCACACCCCTTAAAGGTCCTGAAAGTTTCCCACACGTTGTACAACGAAAGACAAAAGTCGTGTCGTGAAATTTGGTGAAAACATATGCCGAAGGGCTAAATTTTTGGTGCGCTCTGCCTTGTGGTAGGTGGCTCTCATAATTTTTCACGAGTTATATTTAATCTTCGGACAAAACCGCGACACGACTTTTGTCTTTGATTGTACATTTCCTCATACTTCCTCACACTCCCTTACACCGCTTTACTCCTTTACAGACACTCACATAAGAACATAAGAAGGTAGGAAACTGCAGCGGGCCTATTGGCCCATACCGGGCAATCCGATTTGCACCCAATCCCTATTGCTCATATATCTATTCAACCTGTGTTTGAAGCTCTCCGGCGTATTCGAGTTAATGATGATCTTTGGTAACTTGTTCCACTCATCCGCTACTCTATTTCCAAACCAATGTTTACCTATCTCCCACCTAAATCTAAATTTGTCTAATTTAAAACTATTGTTTCGAGTTCGCTCCTGGTTGGATAGTTTGAGTATCTTTATTATATCACCTTTGCTTAGCCCTGACTTCCATTTATACACCTCGATCATATCGCCCCTCACTCCACATCTCTCGAGCGAGCGCAGATTAAGATGCTTTAACCTGTCTCTGTACTCAAGGTTCCTTGCCCGGGATTAGTCTTGTCATTCTCCTCTGAATTCTTTCTAGGGATTCTATATCCATTCTGTAGTACGGTGACCAGAACTGAACTGCGTAATCCAAGTGAAGTCTCACACGCACAAGATATAGTTTTAGGATGACCTCGCTAGTTTATATCCCTCACAAGTCCTATTAGAGTCCTGAACACCTGTCTCACCGTAGTAGGAACTGTTCCTGGGGGTGATGTAGATGCCGTAGGGGGCTGATGAGCTCTGGGGGCCGAGAGAGAGGTGACCGGGTAGCATTGTGTCGCACGCCACCGCCACGCTGAGGCTACTGTATGCTTCCCCTCCTCCCACCACCACCCACCATACTGCCGCCCACACCGCCGCCCCTGTCGAAACCCACGCCATTCCTGGGAGTCTGTATGATCCTGAAGATATTAGCAACTTCTAGAGTAAATAGAAATTATAAACTTTTAATTAAATAATAAATTGAGAGATATAACTAACTGGAAGAACGAATAAGTCAAATACATTTTAATTATATACTACACAATAATACAATAACAGATATCAGAAGCTTTTAGTAATATTAGAAAAAAAACTGCACCTATAGAATACTGTACACTTAGCATTTTCCGGGATCAATGACCTTCCCAGAGGAGAAAATGACGCGTGATAGAACATACAGCTTCAATTTACTTCAAAATCCAGTCAACATAGCCACGGAGAGGGAGAACCTTTACTCAGAACCACATGGAAAGAGTTGAAAGCTTCGGTTTAAGGTGATTTATGCTGGGCACTAATCTTCAGGTGATCTGATGCCTTGCTTTGTTGTTAGGTGACGTCACCTCCGTTTGTGTTGAGCCTCTTTAGTTAAACCAGCGGTAATGTATGATTTCCACGTGTGAGGACCCATCAAGAGGTTGATATTAACACTTACATGAGTTAGAGAAGAATAAAAAGACCTGTCGAATACCAAATTAAAGGTTACAAATTATTCCACGCAGCCGCTGAGAATGGACGGGGGCCGGGGTTATATATATATATATATATATATATATATATATATATATATATATATATATATATATATATATATATATATATATATATATATATATATATATATATATACCAAGAGCAGAGGCGTTACCGAGAACAAGTTCTGGCTTGAATGTCATGTACACTAATACTGACACGTTCCTTGATAAGAGAGAGGTACACCAACCCGATAGAGTAGGTGTTGTAGAACTGTTGTACAAGAAGAGAAATTTGAAATACTTTATTGACCATAAAACAATTATATCAAAAGGACAGGGTAGTATACTACTCCCACCCTCACCTTTGCCATCCCCTTCTGGGGTTTACAAAAAGTTATAAATGTTATAACAATAATTATTTTTACATCAATGAAATAGTTCATTTTGGCATGAGCACTTCTACATTAAAAGAACAGATAATGCAATCCTACACAAAATTAAATGTCATAACCTTGGAGCAAAATTTTTATACATTGCAAGAATAATTTTAATCTTTACATTATTAATCATCCAACAAACTTGTCCCAAAGATGATGCAATTGACAAGGTTGACCCGCCCCTCCACTTATCTGTCAGTAATATTTGTATCCCAATCTTAGTCTTATTATTTCAGTATCAACAGATGGTAAGTTAGTCCCGTAAATTACATTGGTGTTTTGTAAAACATACAAATAGTGCTGAAAATTCTCGCTACATATGGCAATCACTTCCCTTCTCGCTTTTTCCCATTCCTCCTTGTTTCTTTTCAATTCCCTCTTTATCGTTCTAATACTTACATTGTTAACAATATATATATATATATATACAATCAACACCTCAACCCGCCAGGATTCGAACCCACGGCCCACAAGCCTATGACTATGACCGGGGAACGCTAACCGCTGGACTACCAGGATACTAAAGGCAATCCTAGACTTTGTTATATTTCACACAAAGCCTGTTCAACGAGCTTATGGCGCCGTGAACCTCTAATGGGGACCACCCGTACCACTTAGGTGGTCAGAGTAACGTTTTACCAAATCCGGCTTCGAAACACGAGGATCCATATATATTTCATGACCGGTCATAGTCATAGGCTTGTGGGCCGTGGGTTCGGATCCTGGCGGGTTGAGGTGTTGATTGTATGTAGAAGTCCGCGTGCTTTATTGGGCTAATGAAATATATATGGATCCTCGTGTTTCGAAGCCGGATTTGGTAAAACGTTACTCTGACCACCTAAGTGGTACGGGTGGTCCCCATTAGAGGTTCACGGCGCCATAAGCTCGTTGAACAGGCTTTGTGTGAAATATAACAAAGTCTAGGACTGCTTTTAGTATCCTGGTGGTCCAGCGGTTAGCGTTCCCCGGTCATAGTCATAGGCTTGTGGGCCGTGGGTTCGAATCCTGGCGGGTTGAGGTGTTGATTGTATGTAGAAGTCCGCGTGCTTTATTGGGCTAATGAAATATATATATATATTCAAACTCACGGCCCACAACTGTGACCAGGTCTCCAGAAAATCGTAGGTGTGCCAGGAGTCGGTACTGAAATATTGTTGACTAATTACGCCTACTCGTTTCTACCTAACCTGGGGTAATAAGACAATGCAGAATGAAGCGAAGCTAAGATTAATAGAGTTATGAACTTTGCGTTATGTCTGTATGTTTAATAAATTGTAATTCAGATAAAATCGTGTGAGACTAACTAATTATGTATCAGATGGATCACCATGTAATATTATGAACGCCTTCTCCTCTGCAGGTTTTGACCACATCAATAAATATTGAATGCGTCAAAAGGCGAGTTTCAATCATTCCCTTCGACTTGCCCGTCACCTGAACATCCTTAACCAAGACGTTTTCAGTCAAAACAATACGGGAGGGCTGTCGAAGGGAATTCTCAACTACCATGAGGACCATGGGACGAGCCACCAACGCCGGGAGTTCAGCGTGGGAGAGCGTAGGTCGTCAGTCAGCCACCCACCCACAATGGGTGGGACGTCAGCACCGGAGACAGTGATAGCTAGTGTTGTGTGTTTGAGTAAAGTGTCTTAAATACCGGACAGCGTACGGGGCTGTGAGCGTTCCTTTCCTTTCGAACAGGGAGGCCGCGCATCCAGTGAGGGAAGTTTCAGAACACCCGGACAGTGTCGTAATGTTTGATCTGGGCGGAGGGATAGTTAGCGTTCGCTCGGACACGCACTCCAGTGATTATAACGAACAGCTGATCTTCCTATACCAGTGATATACCATAGTATATCAAATGTCACCTAAAAAACTATAATACCTTATCTCAGATTATTTGTAGTCATGAAATATTTGCTTTTATTGAAATTCGACTCCGAGAATTTTAAAAATTCTTATTGACATTATATTGATAGTGGTAGTTTATTTAGCCAGAAGAACATAGATACAAATTAATAATAACAACAAAAATAATAATAATAATAATAATAATAATAATAATAATAATAATAATAATAATAATAATAATAATAATAATGATAATAAGGAACAATGTGTTAAGTTTTATTGCAAGAAAGTGGTTTTCTTACCGTAGAACTCAGATACCTTCACACTGGTTACTCACCCAGGAGATTATGGTGTTGTAGTGGACGTCTCCCCTACAACTGCGTATCTGCATTCCAATGTGACAGTATCCTAGCAACCAAACGAACGGCCCAGGGGGGGGGGGGGGCGTCACCAGATGCCACAGTATCCTAGCAACCAGCCACCTGCTACGTCTTCCCTAGCAACGGAGTCGAGAAACCGGCGGGTTTACTTCCGGCTGCTGTGTATATAAGCTCTGTCTCTCCATTAAGATTCATTCTGGCCTCGGTTCCTGAACACGCAACACCTCCTCCTCCACCGCTGCCTGGCGGCCCTCGCTTCTCCTCCGCCTGCCTGGCGGTCCTCGCTCCCGCCGGCGAGCATGGCGACCCATGAGCTGTCCTTCTCTGAGCGTCCTCACCAACCAGCTCTCTTATTCTACTCTACGTTCCTGAACACGCAACACCTCCTCCAAGCAAGCTCCTCGCTGTCCAGCTTTCATTCAACCAGGAGGCCAGCAACAGGCAACATCTCTAACGAAGCTCCTGCACATCTACCTCCTTCACCACGCTACTCGCCGAACGTGTCTACTGAGCAGCTCCTCACCACACGGCATCTTCAGCACCAGACTGTCTACCATATAACTTATATTATATAAGAAAACCACCACCTTAGAGTTTCCATCCATCCTGAGATGCTAGACAACATAATATCACGAAACCCTACAGTGTATCACTACGTAGAATTTCACTCTGCTTCCGGCATTCAATGCGTTGTGTACTTGATAAATGATGATTTAATGAATTCCATTAACTTCCAACATCCATCTAAGTTATTGGTTATACTTTGTCATAACCAATCAGTCATTACCTTTGATAATAATAATAATAAAGAGGTCACAGATACGGACAGATAATTGCACTTACGTTTATTTGGCACAATTCCATACACCGGACTTAAAAATTTGCATGGATAGGTCAGTCACTCACATTCACGCCACAGTACCGTAAGTTATAAGGGAGAGTTTGTCAACCTGGAGAATTAATCGTTTAGATCTATTAGGCCGGCCTGGAGTGCTCTTGTAGCAAACAGGCCCTCACCATTGATCACTTCCTTTACAGGATGTGTTAACTTGTCGCAGGACCTAACAACAATCTCGGGAATTTACACACACAGACCCGTAGCACTGGAAGGACTGTATGGCCCCTGTTCTAAATTCGCGGAGCAGGAGGTCTTTTATAACCCAAGGTCTAAAGCCTACTGGCTAAAATGTGGTTTTGAGGCGTGAGATGACCCCTATCGGCTAGCCGGGTACCTTATCTCTACCTAAACAAACATTTGGGATGGGTTGTGCGGGAGGCCCAGCGCAACCCATGACACCATGAAGACATACATAATTGAAAAGGGCCCTTCTTTGAACATTTTCACCCAACTGACAGTTCCTAGCATATCTCGGGGGCCGGATGGGGTGACAGTACCCCAAATGGGGAAGCACTTAACTTTTGTTGATCGTTACGAAGGATGGACCGTCTAGATATCTAAGCGACCTTCTCATAAGACCTAATAATTTATTTGCCTGATTTACCTTCGTCTCGCAATGGCCCGCGAACTTCAGCTCATTGTCAACCTACACACCTAGGTCCTTCTCACATTCAGTCTCAAATATTGCAGTTTCTTCAACCAGTTGGGACATAAAAATTATGATACGCCTCCTTACCGTTGGTACACCCCAGGTGCATCCTCTTACACTTCGTGACATTGAATCTCAGGAGCCATTTCTTCGACCATTCTTGGAGCTCACAGTGATCCTTCTGCAGCTCTTCACAGTCCGCTTGGTTCTTGATTTCCCGAAATAACTTTGCGTCATCGGCAAACATTTGTATGGAGGAGTGTACAACGTCAGGCATGTCATTTATGAAACAAACAACAGCGGACCCGATACAATGACCTGTGGTACTATAGTGGATTCCTTCCCTACAAACGCTTGTCGCTGAGTAGCCAACCCCGCGAATTCCCCAGTGTATGCCTCGTGGTCTAGGTCAACCAGCGCCGCCATACATCACGGAGGTCAACTATTAAGCCACGCCTACCTCCGCTATATAACACCTGACCTCGTGGCGACTTGCCACTTCACACATCGCTTTTGAACTAAGAAGACCTCTCAACAAGACCTCCTGCTGGACCCGGAACTGTGAAGACCGCCCTCTCCCTTGTGCCATTGTTGGCCATCTTCCCGGACAGGACCATCCACGACTGTCATCGTCCACAACAACTCACGAGCGTTCTCGGTTTATCGAGCATTAGCTTGCCCTCCCCACTGGTGGTGTGAGTGACCCACACTCCAGCTGGAGAGCAGCTATAGCGCGATATTCCCGACGTGGTTTGAGCTCTTTTCCTTCTACTACTATTTTTCCTTTTTCGCTCTGACCTAGGGACCTGCACCCTCAAAAAGTGTATTCGTCCTGCGGTCCCCCCCTGTAACTGTTCACCTCCCTCCCAGGAGGTTGTGATCACGAAAGGGGGTTGGAGCAAAACCCATCCCAGCCGAGTCTTTCCAGGAAAACCGTGATCGTGCGGGTCCACCTGGAAAGAGGGTAGCAATCCTTATCCTTCCCCAATAGGCACACTTAGCTCACGTCTATAAGTGAGCAGTCACATACACTAGGAAGTAGGCTTCCCCAACGGGGCTCCGGGAGAGAAGCTCAGGAACCACTCTACGACCACCAGCCAGTGGGGAGTGCTGAAATTCCTCTGCTACTTACTCAACCGGAATAGGTAGGTTTAAAAAAAAAAAAAAAAAAAAAAAACCGGTTATGGAGCGCGTACGCCCTCCTAACAGCGACCCCCGCCTGAACCGCCAACCTGACGACGCGAACCACGACAGGCTCTGCACAGAGAAAGCGGACCAGTTACGCGCCTTCAATGAAGCCCTGAAAAGCAGGAACACTGCCACCACCTCCAACAACTCCACCACCACTGCTACCGCCACTGAGGACAACTGGACGAAGGTAGAAAACAAAAAACGCCGTACGTGCTTTTTCGGGAAACGAATGCCGTCAAGCAGCCCAAAAGGCACCCATCACCACCACCAGCTCGCCTCCAACGACACTGCCAAAATTCCGGATCACGAAAACGGACACAAAAACAACATATGCCGCCATCACAGAGATGGAAAAGCTAAATCCACTGGCCAAGTTCTCAGTGCGGCCCAACCTAAAGGGGGAGATGATTATTCACCCCAAAGACAAGGACTCCGCCACCACCCTCGACACTTACCTGCAAAACACCACCACCGTTGCATCAACCAAGCTGGACCCCGCCCAGAAACTGATGAAGTCGGTAGTCCTCCGGTACCCAAAGGAACTACCCCTCGAGCCCCTGGAGAACCACCCGAAGATCCTAAAAGCGGAGAGATGCTCTCCCCTGTCCGACAAGACGGCCACCACCAAACAAGTACTCATAACGCACTACGGTTCACCCCCCAGCACCATAGACCTCAAAACCTGGGGGATTTACGAAGTGAGGCCCTTTGTCCCAGAGCCCCTGCGGTGCTTCAGATGCCAGAAATACGGGCACCATCAGACAAGGTGCACGTACAAGGAAATCTGCGCAGTCTGCGCACAGAAGCACGGCACACACTCCTGCCTCACCAAGTTGAAAAATGGAGAAAAAATTGCTCCCAAGTGTGCCAACTGCGAGGGCAAACACCACGCCTGGAATCCTGGATGCTCCGAGAGAACAAAGAGGGTCCAGGCAAACCGACCAGCAGCAAGACCGGCCCCCACCGCCTACACACCAGCCCCACCAAGTACCTTCGTGTGGGGAACCCAAAGGCCAAAACAACAAAGCCAACCTCCTCAGTACGTGGCCAGGTCTTTGCTGCTTCGCTGGCACAGAGATGCATGCTATGTGCAACACGTTTAAATATGGTAATGCCAAGCATTTGAACTTTCATTCTGCTAGTTACACAGTTATATTCGCCCGTGATGTTTGATGACCCATCTGCAGCAGACCAAATGAAGATGTTCAATGGTATATCATGTGTAGTGAGGCACTGTAACAGCATGTTATATTTTCACCAATCGAACCCTGATTACCTTCAAATATGTTGATCAAATCCAGCATCGCGATTTTGTCAATATTTCTCCGGATCAAAATACTTCACCATCATTGCAAGTGATTTACTTACTGAACAGTCGGTACTTTCGTCTATAATTACACTAAATTTATTTGTAGTTTCCTAACCAGGTTTTGAGTTGCACATTCCCCTAAAGCTTGCACGACGATCGTGCACCTGGTCCGCTTCGTTGCCGTTTAAGCGGCTGTCTTGGAATCGGGAACATTTGCTTATTGAGGTCGACAAGGTGGTCACATAAGCTAAAGGAATATTAAATTTATTAGGCTATACTTTCAACTGAAGATTGTGAGATCACATGCTGCTAAATGATTAAGGTTTCTGCCACCCTTACTTGGGACAGATTAACACGACCACTTATTGAGCATTGTCATTACATTTGGGCTAAAATACAAGAGGAAACACACACTAAGTCACCTGAATGACATCATGTTCTGCCAAAAACGCTGCGAATAGGACAGTTGCCTTCGCCGTGGCGCTCAGTATGGCCCCATCAGGGTGAAGACGTGTCAGGTTGATCAAAGGCTTCGCCGCCAGGCTGACCACAATGAGCAAACATGCCACCTGGAGCAGAGGTGCTAGTTTTGAGGAGTTCGTCCTTACCCGCATACTGTCTTGAGGTGCGGTGGCGTTTCAACGATGATGTCTCGGCACTTAAGTATTTACGACAAACCTGACGATATGCCTTGGTCGGAGTTCCTGGTACTCAAGCTAGTCAAGAGCTAAAACGCCCTTTGATAGCCAATTTTCTTGGAATTGGGGACGAGGCGGCATAACCTGGAGATGTCAGTTGTTGAGAATATGTTAGAAGATGACTCACAAGCATTAAATAATCTCCGTGCACCCATGGGGTATGAATAGGATTACACCAAATATAGCGGTATTATAGAGAACCTCTAGTTGAACATAAGTTTACTTGCACATACATGTAATGCACATAAAATATATTAGCTATGTTTATCGAGTGTGTAATAACGACAGTAAATACACCAATTACCAAGACAGACTGATGACTACATGAATCAGAGCCTCTTAATTCATAAGCAACACCAAAGATGTTAGTGAAGAGTAATCCTAAAAGAAGCTTGTACTATGAGATTAAATACATAGACAATTTAGTCGGAGTTAATTTGTTACAGTTTGACATAACCGTGATCCAAGGTCGTAAATACAGGTGTGTATTAAGAAATATTAAGTAGATTATCTTGAACGATACCAGTTTCCGTTTTCTATGTATGAAAAGGCACAAAAACTGGTTCATGGAGCACTTATCCAAAGGTAGTAAATAAACTAATTCATCATAATAAATACAATTAGACCAAATGTGAGACGATACTCGCCAATGATATAAGGAGCCTTACATAGTGGTTGCCAGACAAAAACCCCAGAAGTACTAATCAGTGTACAATCCTTCTGCTTTCACAACACGATGGTACCAGAATGACCATATCCGTTGACCTGTCAACCTCATTGTCTTTTCTACTGCATCAGCAACGAATTATTATGTTACTAAACCTTACGTAAAACAAAAAAGGAAATCGTCGAATGATAACTGAATTTCATGTCCTCCTTTGGTATTGCATACTTGTACCCTTAAATTGGAAAACATACATTACAGCAGCACTGGTCTGGACACTGCCATATGAGTGTGGACCACAGGTTGCGAGTATTCCTTTCGTCAGGCAGAGCTGCCGACCGCTACTGAGATTACGAAGGAAAGGAAAATTGATTCATTACCATCCGTTTTAAGGTAACAAATAACCAACTCAACGAAGTACACGGTAAGCGTGATTAAATTTACTTGTAACACCGTAAGCAATCGGCAGTGAAATGCCACTTGTAACACCGTCGGCAACCGGCAGTGAAATGCCAATTGTGACACCGTGAGCAACCGGCAGTGAAATGACACTTGCAACACCAAAGCAACCAGCAGTGACATGCCACTTGTGACATTGTAAGCAACCAGCAGTGACCTGGTTAAGCAATCGACTGTGATCGGCTTGTAACGCTATAAGCAACCTGCAGTGATCACTTGAAACACCGTAAGCAACCTGTGGTGATCCACGTGTAACGTCGTAGGCAATTGGCAGTGACCTGCCACTTGTAACACCATAAGCAGCCAGCAGTGAAGTGCCACTTGTAACACCACGAGCAACCAACAGTGACCTACTATCATCAAATATAAATACAAGCAGTGAGCTGCACCACCAAATACAGGCGGTGAGCAGTGGTTCATAGAACCAAACCGGAGCTGTAAATGAATATCAATAAAAGGAAAAGAGGTTGTGGAAATGGATCCAGAGCAACGAAGGGGAAAGGTGAACATGGACTGTACTGCGCACGTCATTGTCATTCCTAAAAATCCCATTTAATTCATATTACGCTATATAACATTCAAATCCACCGCTTGTAGAACCTCAGAAAACGGGAAACATTGATAAAGGACAACTCACCTACTCAATGTTACTAGACCATGTGTTGTATTGTACCCAGGTACAGTTATATCATAGTAAGTGTATGTATTCATAGCATTAAGGAGAACTCAGGGTATGCATAAGATGAATGTTAAAGTCCAGTTGAGCCGGACTAGTGTACTGTAAGACTAAGTGTGGATCAGGGTTTGAAGGTCATTCTATTTACGTCTGTGAGCGTGTAGCGAACATAACTTCCACAGATATCATATGAAAATACATGAGAACAATGATCTGGAAAAAGGATAAATGTATCAGAACTATGTGAGGTGTTGGAAGTGACCCAGAAACTATACTTGAAAGGAAATATCTTGTATGCGTTGGTATGGACTTAATACACCTCGTATCCTCATGTGACATATACCCACGACAGGTACAGTGATCAGAGAATCTTATGTCTGTATTCAAATAGTGCAATGTGTGAGAGGAGGATCCCTCATTACAGTTTTAAGTAAAGTTGATACACCCCTGCCATGATCATTCAGCCTTTGTTTCAAGGCGAGTCATGTACCCGCCTCGGGTGCCACGTTGATATTATAACCCCATGAATTTACCCACGAACTAGCAAACCAAGACCTTACCTTAGTGTGTAATTTAGGATTAAAATATGTGTTTATAAGGCATGAGTGACAATATACCGAAAAGTGTTCAGGTGAGAACCATATGAAACAAAAGTGAAAATTAAAGATTGGAAATTGTAGGCCTACGTGATGAGGAGGGGTGGGGCAATGCCCTCAGTATTCCCCGTTCTACCGTCACCTAAGGTCAGTGTCCTAGCGGGCTATATCCCGCCCTATAATTAAGGTTTATATATAGAAGTTATTACAGTTTAAAGCTTTGCCGGATATATAAGTGTAATAGGAAAGTGTTAGGGGGTGGGATAACCGCCCGTCAGGCATTATTTCTCAGTATTCCCCGTTCTACCGTCACCTCAGGTTCCATGCAGTCGGAGTGCCTTGCCGCCCGGCCGCCATTATCCCTCTGAGCGTCACAACAGGTGGTAACTACTCCCCGCTATGCCAATCCACTGTGAACCTGTGGATTTCCAGCACACCACTCCAAATGAATAGTCACAAATAAGGAGACCGTGAGAAACTCTGCGGTCGTCACTTGGAGCGACCTATAATACCAGGCGTAGAAATAGTGATGGTATGTCTCTATGTGAAGCCCTCGTCTTTACCCACCGAGGGCGGTGTGCGAACGAGGTGCCTGTTGTGTATACCTTAAAGTCACAAGGAGTCCCATACTTGCAGGTATGGAGTGTAACATGTGTGTTGAGATGGTGCTACTATGTATGATAACCGACGGTGCTATATTTCATACAGGTGGAGCAGTCTGATGTGTTAAGGGATAGTGTAAGAAGGAATGACCGAGGTAAGGTGGTCACAAATTGTTATGCAATAAGTAGGTGGATGACACGCCATCAATGTAAGAGTCTGGGGCCCATCTGGGTAACCACATTTTCGTTGTTCTTCTGAGGAAGGCCAATTCATGTATATGTTTTTTTACCAGTATGTTTTATAAGGAATAAATCAATTAAGACATGTTATGGCTTCCCCCTTCTTTACCCTCATCGATCTGGTCAATGGAAAACCTAGCCCAATGCCTAGTCCAGTCTGCACGCTACCTAACGAGCTACATACTGTCCAGAGGGGGTCTGGTGGCAGCGCCCCTTAGAAATTAAGATTAGAGTTATGTATTTCCCCTTAGTATTAACGACCCCAGAATCTGGTAGTACAGGACAAAGGTGACCGAGACCCAGAGGTAGAAGTTGTCCCTCCAGAGATGAACAACCGCGACTTTACGGCAACAGAAGCTGAAGGGGGCCACCCTCTGCCTGAGCCTGAATGCTCAGCACCTGACCAAAATCCCGGGTCCAACATGATGGCAGAAGTGCGACGAACTATGACTGAAATGCTGGAGGCGTATTTCACAAAGGGGAAAGAAAGGGAAGCAGCACGACGTTTGTGAAGTGGAAACAATAATAAATAGTCGAACCATCACACTTACGTCGAGCGACATGAGAGACCTGGAAGCGTTTACACCAGCCCACATTCTCCATGGTGGCCCACATGCTGATCAGCCACTGGGAGGATGTCTTCTGAAAGACTTACATCAACGACGGTGGCGGCACGTGCAGTTCCTAGCAGACCGCTTCTGGAAACGCTGGGTGAGGAAGTACCTTCCACTACTCCGCAAAAGACATAGAACCAACCTGTAATCTCCAGAAAGGCGACCTTGTCTTCGTCACAGGAGAAAATCTTCCTCGCAACAAACGGCCATTGGGCAGGTTCACGGCAACAGTCCCGGGAGCCAATGGTCTAGTGCACCAGGTGCTTGTGCAAACCGTATCTGGGGAGTTCCGAAGGACAGTGACCCGTGTATGCCTTATTGAACACGCCACACCGTAAGTCTTGGGCGATTGCCCAACGCCGGGAGTGTTATCGCCTCTGGCTTCAGCTACAGTGCTGGCGTGTGATGCCATTAAATCTTTCGATCCGTGACCTCGTCATATGTAGAAGTGTTTACAGACAAGTCCTGGTTCTGCTGAGTGGACTGTCTTCGACTGGTGGCGGTGGTGCCGCCCCTCCATGAGACAGATCGCCCTCTCTAGTGATGCTGTGAAGATCAGCCTTCTATTCGCACTGGTGAACACCGACTTACAATCCTGTCCGAGAATTTGTGCTGGGACGATTTACACAATACTGTTGTCTCTTGGAACACCATACTGATCTGCATTGACCCACACTTGTAAGTACAGCCTAAATAATGACATAGCCCTCGGTACTGAAATAATGTTGACTAATTACGCCTACTCGTTTCTGCCTAACCTGAGGTAATAAGACAATGCAGAATGAAGTGAAGCTAAGATTAAATGAGTTATAAACTTTGCGTTATGTCAGTATGTTTAATAAATTGTAATTCAGATGAAATTGTGTGAGACTAACTAATTATGTATCAGATGGATCACCATGTAATATTATGAACGCCTTCTCCTCTGCACGTTTTGACCACATCAATAAATATTGAATGCGTCAAAAGGCGAGTTTCAATCATTCCCTTCAACTTGCCCATCACCTGAATGTCCATAACCAAGGCGTTTACAGTTCTCATGAAAGTATTATTAAATTCAATACCAGACAACCCCAGCAATATCGCAATCAGCTATGCTGATGATATTCTTGTACAGTCTCGTTCAAGATTCTTCCAACACTGCTGGAGACAGCTGGCAACTCAAGGCCGCTTGTTTACTATAGTACGTAATGTAATATAATACAAAACAACAAAGCCCAACCATTAATTAAGCAACAGGGAACTAAGCAGGTAGTTGGTAGTAGGCAGCTACCAAACAGAGAAGTACTACCGCCTGGGAAGACATTGGAGAACGCGCATGCGTGTGTAGTGTTGTAGTGGATTTCTCTCCTACAAACGCTGTTTGTCGCTGAGTAGCCGACCCCGCGAATTCCACAGTGTGTGCCTAATGGTCTAGGTCAACCAGCGCCGCCCACGAAGCGGGGGTCAACTATCTACCCACACCTACCTCCGCTATAAAAGACCTGACCTCGTGGTGACCACCCTCTTTCTACCTACACCAACCAGCCAGCAACACCTCCTCCTCCTACGCCTGCCTGGCGGTCCTCGCTCCCGCCGGAGAGCATGGCGACCCACAAGCTGGTCCTCCTCTGAGCATCCTCACCAACCAGCTCTCTCTTCTTCTAGCTACAGCCGCAGCAAGCTACACCTCCTCCTCCGCCGCTGCCTGGCGGCCCTCGCTCCCGCCGGAGAGCATGGCGACCCACAAGCTGTCCTCCTCTGAGCATCCTCACCAACCAGCTCTCTCTACATCACACTTGTAACCACGCTGCCTTCCCAGCACCAAGCTGCATTGTACATCCAATACAACATGTATACAGGGAGCACATTGTGAGTTTCCTTTCTCCGTCCCATCCTGGGTGTGAACCAAACAACCTGTTCCCCACAGTGTCAATGTAGTGGATTCCTCCCGTACAAGCACCGAACTGTAGGTTATGTATCTAAGCTACTGTGCCGAGTAGCAACCCTGTACATAAGCTACTGTGCCGAGTAGCAACCCTGTACATAAGCTACTGTGCCGAGTAGCATTTATATATATTATCACGTGGCAACACTGCACGTGTTATGTGGCAACATTGCCCCGAGGCTGCCATATGGCAAGGCAGCCTCAGTCTGACTGTGTGAGCTGTGCTTGGCACATGCTGGTCACCACTTGTATTTCTCTCATCCACAATAAACGGACTCAGTGTTACTCAGTGTTTCCCTAGCCATCACTGCATTCTTCAGGGCACACTAGTAACCTTCATGGCGCAGTGTCTAGGATCTGTGGACTTACAAAGTGTGTGAACAATGCCGACAGTTACGTCTGCCGGTGATGCGCGTCGACTCAGTGTGTTGTGTTGTGTTGCTCTGTGTTTCACCGCGATGTGCAGTGTTGCTCCATCACAGTGCGTTTTAGTGACGGTGGCAGTGTTAGTGTCAGTGTATTAGTGTGTGTCTAGAGCTGAGTTGTGCATTGGCCGGTTTTTTTTGTTGTACCCACGGAGCACGCAGGCGCACACCCTTCTCGTGCGACATCCGGGGACACTGACGGTCTTGCCGGACCACCCAGCTGTCCACGCTCCCTCCGCTCTCTCAGACACACACACGCACACACGCACTCACTCACTCACGGACAGAACAGTGGACCTGGACCATATGCGTGATTTTGCGCTGTTTATGTCATATATATGTGGTTCGAGCTGTTGAGGCGCCACTTTATATATATGTTAAACAGTGCAGTCCACGCACACACAAAGATGGGAGGTAAGAAGGGACGTCAAGATGGGAGACACGACTCCCCACCACCTTCCCCTCCACCGGCCGCAGACTCTCATCCTCCACCTCCAGTGACGGACATCGCCACAATTCTGAAGTGGATGGACGACCGGGACGAGAGACGCAGAGAGATGGAACTTCAGAGGGAGGAGACACGAAGAGAGGAGGAAAAGTTGCGTTTTGAGGCGCTATTGGCGACCCTGGCGCTAACCCACCCACCCCCTCACTTGCAGGTAGCGCGCTTCAAGGCGCCAGTACACTCCCTCCTCCACCACACCAGCGTCCTCCAGGTACTCTTGCTACCCTTACAGCTCCCAAGGCATCTGTTCAACCCCCACCCGCCCTCTCACCAGACGTCACGTTTCAGCTTTTTCGTGAGTGGAGGCGGCGCTGGACAGATTACTCCACGATGGTGGACCTTGACGGCATGCCTCCGAACAAACAGCTCATCCAACTGCGGATGTGTTTGTCGCTGGAGACCCAGAGAATTTTGGAGCACACGTTGCGAGTGCCTCCCGATTCTACCTCTTCAGTGACGGATGTGCTCGACCTTTTACAGGAGCATGTTTAGGGTCGGAATAACGAGGCTTTGCATCGCCGTGCCTTTACCAGCTGCAAGCAGGCGGAGAACGAATCCTTTGACGACTTTTTTGTACGTTTGAAGAGTTTGTCTGAGGAGATCGACGTCTGCAAGGCGCACAGCCGGGAATGTGAGGAAGCCTGGATCAAGCACGGGATCTTGACAGGTGTCAGGCAAGAAGAGTTGATGCAGCGACTCATCCCCCTGGATGCTTCCTCCACACTCCAGGTGGTAGTGACTGAATGTCGGTCATACGAGGCCACAAAGTCCGCCACCTCTGCCTTATGGACCCCACCTGCTGTGAGAGCTATCTCACAATACAAGAAGGATAAGAAGGCGGCCAACAACGCGAAGGCTGCCACACGTTCTTCCACGCCTCCGCCAAGTGCTTCCTGTGGCAGCTGTGGAAAGCAGCACAGCCCCAAGACTTGCCCGGCCGCCGACGCACTGTGTCGTGGATGTGACCGTAAGGGCCACTGGTCTAACACAGACAGGTGCCCTGCACGAGGCCACAAGTGTCAGGCCTGCGGTCGCTATGGACACTACGACAAGTGCTGCCGCCAACCCCAGCCCAAAAGCCGGAGACGAGGAGGACAGCAGCGCACTTCCCTCGGGGTGGTTCGCACACAGCCCCCTCCAGATGGCCCACGCAGCCCCAAGCAGCAGCGGAGTCACATCAGGAGGGTGGAATCGACCACACGCCCCAGGGCTACCCCTTCCCCTACTATCCGCGTCGCCGTCACACACGGTGATGTGTTGGGTCACATCGAGGTGATACCGGACACCGGCGCCGATACTACGGTGATTGGGTTGAAGCACCTCCAGAAACTGGGCCTCACCAAATGCAGCCTGGGACCACCGCCACAGCTGCAGTACTACAATGCGGACGGTTCCCAGATGCCGGACGCTGTGGGTCCTTTCAAGCAGAGATCACTTACAGCGACAGGTCGTGTCACGGATGGATCGACGTGCGGCCTACTGTCGCTACACCCTTGTTGTCGTGGGAGCATTGCAAGGAGTTAGGCGTGGTGCCCAGAGACTTTCCTGAGCAGATCCCAGCTGCTCGGTACACTGCCAGCAGGGTGCGTGAGTCGACGAGCGACGCGCCTGGCGTTGCCACATGGAGCTGCCCAGAACCCGCGTCCACTCCCACCCACACAGGACGCTCCCCTGCCCAGATCCTGTATGGTCACCCTCTCCGCTCTTGCGTTCCTACACACGCCAAGGCCTTTGCGAAGGACTGGCAGACCAAAGCCGAGAGCTGTGACCGCCGCGCTGCTTCACGTGCCCAGGACGCCAAGGCTCGGTATGACGACCGTGCCCGCCCTCTTCAGCCACTGGAGATTGGTGCCCTTGCCCGCGTCCAGGACCCGACGACGACACGTTGAGACAAGGTGGGCATAGTGATGGGCGTCGGCCGGTCGCGGGACTACAAGGTCAGGATGCCGAGCGGCCGTGTCTGGTGGAGGAACCGCCGCTTCCTCCGGCCAGTCCCACCCCCTGCTGCTGGCCCCCTGACTGAGGACGAGTCGCCTACACCTCACGAGGATATGCCCCACAGTGCACCTCACGAGGATCCGCCCCACAGTGCACCTCGACGCTCGGAGTGACTTAGAACTAAGAAGTCCGCTCAAGACAAAGACTATGAGCGTAAGGGGGGAGGGAGATGTAGGTTATGTATCTAAGCTACTGTGCCGAGTAGCAACCCTGTACATAAGCTACTGTGCCGAGTAGCAACCCTGTACATAAGCTACTGTGCCGAGTAGCATTTATATATATTATCACGTGGCAACACTGCACGTGTTATGTGGCAACATTGCCCCGAGGCTGCCATATGGCAAGGCAGCCTCAGTCTGACTGTGTGAGCTGTGCTTGGCACACGCTGGTCACCACTTGTATTTCTCTCATCCACAATAAACGAACTCAGTGCTACACAGTGTTTCCCTAGCCATCACTGTATTCTTTAGGGCACACTAGTAACTTTCACGAACCTTCTCGAATTCCCCAGCCTACGCCTCCAGCGCCGCCCACGGAGCGGGGGTCAACTATCTACCCACGCCTACCCCCGCCTTATAAGGCCTGACACCGCTGTGACCAGCTCTCTTTACTACCCAGTGCCAAAAGCAAGCAACACCTCCTCCGTGCCAGCTGTGCGGCTGCCGCTCCCGCCAGCGACCTTGGCGTCCCTCAAGCCGCGTGCCCTCACTCTGGGCATCCTCACCACCCAGCTCTCTCTATTCAACGCTTATTACCATGCTTCCTACCCAACAACAAGCTGCATTGTGCATCCAATACAACATGTATACAGTGAGCACATTGTGAGTTTCCTTTCTCCATCCCATCCTGAGTGTGAACCAATATCTCATAACCCCACATCAACAAAGGCTGTAAGAGACTGCTCCTTAAAAGTCGTATTTCTGACGAATTCAGCGTTTCTACTACTCCCAGCCTGTGCAGACAACTATAGTAAGACCCAGTTATCAGCACAGTGGCATCTATTTTTTTTCTTTACTTTTGACTGTCAATTTTTGGGGATAAAACATCTGGTCCTACCACCCAATCCCTCTGAGCAAAGTTTTTCAAGTTTGCGCAGGCGCAATGTGATAGTGTGACGTAGCAGTGACGTCATTACCACTCCACCTGACTGCAGTGTTGCCAACGTGCCCTATGCCCGCCGTTAAACGCTCCCGTTCGTTGGAAACGGCGGCAGTAGGTGACAGTGATGCTGACGACTTTCTTTTTGAAGACACGTCAAAGAAGAAGCAGAAACCTCAGAAGTCAGGGTCTCCAGCAGGGGCCACGGCTCCCCCTTGCACCCCGTCTGGGGCTGTAGAGGGTGGACTCCTCCTGTCATCGGGGTCCCCAAGTGAGCTTACATGTGGCTCAATGACCGACCCTCCGCCGACGATGGACATAGGGGATTCCCTTTGTCTCCCTGCCCCGTCTCGCCTTTCCTCGGGACTTGCCTCTGAGCACACGGACGACCTGATTCTTCCGTCACTGCTCTCCACTTCAGGACTCAACACTTCGCCTCCGCCGAGGTCCCACAGCCGTGATAGTCACCACACAAATGGAAGAGACGGTACGCCTGCTCACTCAGGTGGGCTTTCCTGCTCCCCAGGGGGAGGTGATGCTGAAGTTCACCATCATCACCCCAGAAACTCGTCGTACCAAGGTAATGGTTCGCCACGTACCCTGGGAGATCCCTTTCGACGATCTTCGCCCTCTTCTCCCACAACTACTGGACATGGAACGCCGCATCAACCCGGTCTCCAAACGTCCATCCAACGAACTCATCGGCTGGTGGGTGGGCCCCCTCCCTCCGAAGGTGAATGTAGGACCAATTCACAACTGTCCTCTCGACCGATATATCGGAACCCCGAAAATCTGTGGTCGTTGCCAATCGTGGAAACACTGCACCTGGGAGTGCACGAGGATGGTCGCCTGCGGTTTCTGTGCTGGTCCTCACAGTGGAATGCAAATCGAAAATTCAGAACAAAATCCCAGTTATTCCACGGTGTGTCAATTGCCATGGCAGTCACCACGCCTGGAATGCCAATTGCCCACAGCGTCCTGGCACTCGCCCGGGGAAAACTTACCTTGTACCACCGCCCTCATCTCTGACGAAGCCCCTGTCAACCAAACCTCACTCCTATCCATCACTGCCTCTTCCATCTACCAAAGATTTCCCATTGATCTCCTCTCCTCTACCATCCCCCCTATCACCCCTACCACACATCCTTTCTCCCCTCCCTCCCTCTCCCTACCGTTCTTGGAACAAGGTCGTTGCCGGCCCTGCCACACAGTCACCACCACCTTCTACCCACCTGGACCCCCGCTGTCTCTCACCAGCACCACCACCACCACCTCTTACTCACCTGAACCCTCACCGTCCCTCTCCGTCGCTACCACCACCACATGCCCAGTCGGGCCCTCGGCAATCCTCGCCGCCACCTCCAGCTCCTGCACAGGTACACCAAGTTGGTTCTATGGAAACAATCACTCTCCGTCTGGATCGCCACTCCAAGCAAATCAACCTTCTCTCTGCCCTACTCGACTTGTCTGTGAAAACAATTGTGACATTGCAGAAGCAACAACAACTCATTCTGGACACCCTGACCCAACAGGGGCGCACTTTGCAAGCTCTAATGACCCGCCTCTTTCCATCTCCCGAGATGGAGGATCCACCCCTCGCTCTCCCTACTCCTCCCTCTCCATTTTTCTCAACAGAATTTGGTACCTCCTCTGGAGCCCTGTCTAGCCCCTCCGACTCATCTCACACCGGAGGCCGTTCCCTCCTCTTCTTACAATGGAACATCCAGAGACTTAGACCTTGCCGGACAGACCTCGCCCAGTTTGTGCTCTCTCATCAAGTAGATGTTGCTCTACTTCAGGAAACCATCACAGACGATGTTACTCCACTCCACCTCTCTGGCTATACTGCTTACACCCTGCCTCGGTACCGTGGGCAGGCTCGTGGCCTCCACACCCTTGTGCGCAACACCGTTCCATCTGTTCGTCTCCCTTCCCCTGACTCACATGGACCCCCGTCTGAATTACTTTTTGTCTCCCTTACTCTTGGTGACCGGACCCTTCGTGTAGTCAATGTTCATTTCAAGAGTGATTCTCTGGACCCCTAGGTTCTTCACGACCTCCATGATGGGGTTCCCACTATTGTTCTTGACGACTTTAATGCCCGCCATCCCACTCTTACTCCGGATCATCCCACTCCATGTACCCTTAACGGATCACATCTCTCACAGTTTCTTAATGGGGATGATGATGTTCGCTTTCTTTGTCCTGACGATCCCCCACAGTTTCCTTGATGTTGGCTTACTATTGAACGGTCATACCTCCTTTCATCCTACCGTCTGCACCGAGCCTGTTCTGTATAGTGACCATCTTGCCGTTACTACCCATCTCAGGCTCTCCTTCTCTACCCCTACATCAGCTCCTTATCGATCCCCTCGCCTTCGTCTCACACAAGATGCTGTTCCTTCCTTTACCCAATTCCATTCTACCTGGGCGGATTCCTATGTTGTCCCTCAGTCCCTTGACTCTTACAGCGCTGATTTTGTTGATGCCGTGTATGACTCTGTCAATCGCGCTACCCCTCCACGCCCTCCCCGTCGCCCTAGAAGTGCCACCAACTACTGGTATCGTATCCCTGCCATGAGACATCTCCGACAGGTATCCCGTGATCTCCACTCTGCCATACGGAGGTCTCGCTCTCCAGAGGACTGGGATGATTTCAAAAATTGGTGCTCCTTTGCAACTCAGGAGTGTCGTTGTATTCGTGAGGCGGACTGGCTATCCTTCACGGGGTCTCTATCGTTCCAGTCGTCACCCTCTTGTGTATGGAATCGGATTAATG
Organism: Homarus gammarus; assembly: GCA_958450375.1. Lineage (NCBI taxonomy): Eukaryota > Metazoa > Arthropoda > Malacostraca > Decapoda > Nephropidae > Homarus > Homarus gammarus. Next base: position 1,108,305 of record CAUDMG010001794.1, on the reverse strand, counting down.
CTATACGGGGTACTCGGCGGAGGCCTCCTCCCCACCCTGACCCCGCCTCCCTTGCCTGCTCTTTAATGGAGGACTGGGCACGAGCCTCCTCCCGTGAGGCACTTCCAGATCCAATGCAGGAGGCAGTGCAGGCTCGCATCGATGCGTCTGAGCCTGTTGTTCGTGCTGCTCTTACCTTCCCTGCCCCCACTGATCATCCCATCACACAGTTCGAGCTTGACAGTGCTCGTCGTTCTAGAAAAGACACCTCTCCTGGGGATGATCAGATAACCTACTCCGTCCTCAACGCCTGTACGAATATTCCTAACGGCCCCTTGCTTGCTCTCTACAATATGTCTTATGAACATGGGGTTCTCCCGTCTAACTAGAAAAATGCCACTATTATCCCCATCCCTAAGCCGGGAGATCCTGGGAAATATCGACCCATTAGTCTTACCTCCTGTGTTTGCAAGATGATGGAGAGGATACTCCATCGTCGCCTTCTTCACACCATAGGCGGCTTCCACAACTCCCTCAATGGTTTCATACAACATCGCAGCACAGCACACTCCATTGTTTCCTTTTATTGCAATCAGACTGCCCGCGTCTCCGTCTTCCTTGATATCAAGGGAGCCTTTGATACGGCTCAGCCTGCCCTCATTTTAGCTGAACTTGCCCGGTTAGGGGTTAAAGGGAGACTTCTTCAATGGATCGCCTCTTACCTCACTGGACGTCAGGCCCGGGTTCGCGTTGAAGGCTCTATATCTCCTGTTCAAGAAATGAACCTCGGCACCCCTTAAGGTGGAGTCCTGAGTCCCACCTTGTTTAACACGACGACGAGTACGAAGTCTTTAGTTAAGAGGTGAAAGAAGATAATTAGGGGTTGAGGGAAAAGTGGTGAAACTGAAATACAGCAGGAGTAGAAAGAATCTGGGCTCAACCAGATCGCTTCATCTTTCTTATTGGTGTTTTATCTTTGTTCTGCTCCCTTGGGTCGTCAGACCTTTGTATTAATATTGATTTATTTATATAATGCTGCTTATTATTATTATTTTTATTATTGTTGGAGTTAGTGAGCTCGCCCAGGTCCTTGTGTAACTGGGAGGGTAGTCACATTTTTTTTTTTTTTTTTTTTTTGAGGTGTTAGTTAAGTGTTAGTTGTGTTAGTCTAAAGGTACACTGTATGGAGAGGCCTGCCAGGTTCTTAGTGGAGCTGGTAGGTCACTCTCATCTTTATTTCCCTATTAATGTTTTATGTGTAAATGTGTATATTGGGGCAGGAGGTGGTTCAATTACTTCTTCCTGGCTAATGTAGCTGGGAGGGTAGTCACATTATTATTATTATTATTATTTCTTTTCTTTTTTTTCGGAGTTAGTGAGCCCGCCCAGGTCCTTGTGTAGCTGGGAGGATAATCACTTTTTTTTTTTTTTTTTTTTTTTTTTTTTTTTTTTTGCTAAGATGTTAGTTCAATGTTCAATGTTAATTGTTAAATATTACTTATGTTAGTCTAAAGGTACACTATATGGAGAGGCCTGCCAGGTTCTTGTGGAGCTGGTAGGTCACTCTCATCTTTTATTCTCTTTATTAAGGTTTTATATGTATATTGGGGCAGGAGATGGTTCAATTACTTTCTTCCTGGCTGATTTAAACCAACTGTGTTCTTGGAATTCTTCGTTGTCTATATTATTTATCCAGTTTTGTTTAACACTCTCATGCACTCCATTGCATCTCTCCCGTGGCCGACAGAAGTTGTCCCTCAGGATATGCCGACGATGTCCTCCTCCAAGCCCCTGACTACTTCAGCATGCAGGAAGACCTTGATCTGGTCTCCAGAGAGTGTGATTCACTTGGTTTCCTTCTTTCAACTGCGAAAGCAAAAGCCATGTGGCACGGTCGTATTGCACCTCCACCCCTTCTCTTATCAGGAACGCCCTTGGACTGGGTTAATGAGACAAAATACCTGGGTGTGTATGTAACTCGCACACGTTGTCAGATCCCTGAAGTCCGCTATCTTCGAGACATGCTTTCGGCGCCTTTCTCCCCTCACTACCATGTGCAGAGGTTCCCTTGGTGCACCATCCCTGTACTTCTCACCATGTACAAGTCCTTTGTCCGTTCCTGTGTCGACTACGCCGCCCCTGCCCTCGTCAACATTAGTCGGACTGCTGTCAACCGTCTCGAAGTTATCCAGAGGAAAGTTGCTCGTATCATCCTTGGGGCTCCTCAGTGGACACGCTCTACTTCTCTATATACCGAAATTGGTCTTCCCCCCTTACAGGATCGTGTCCAGGCGTTTTACCTAAAAACTGCCGTTTCCATTCTCCGGGATCCTCGGGGCAACTATGTCTAAGCCAACTTGACTCCTGCTGTCCGAGGCCGACCTCCATCTAGAAGACAGTGGCGAGGGTCACTCATCCGAGCCCTTCAGGAACATGACCTCCTGCCTGATATTGTTGTCACCCCTGCTGTTGGTTCGTCTCCTTCTCCCTGGATGGATTTTCAACCTGAAGTGATTGTCCTCGGTGGACCGCTCCCGAAATCCCACGTGAACCCCGTTATTCTCTGCAAATACCACCTCTCCAGGATCGCCCACTGGTCCCCAGGTACGGTCGTCCTCTACACTGATGGTTCTGTTGACCCCGCTACAGGTCGGGCCGGGGCTGGTGTCTACATCTCCCGCCCTGATGCCCCTGAGCCTATCAAACTGTCTCCCAGAGTTTCTGATGGGGCATCCTCCACTCAGGCTGAACTAATAGCCCTCCTTGCTGCCCTTCTCGCTGAGGAAGAAGCAGATGGTTTCTGCCCCTTGCTTGTCTGCTGTGATTCCAGGTCTGCTCTCGAAGGGATCGCATTTGGACCAGGGAAAAATAAGGACCTCATCCTCCGAATACGAGGGTTAACATCCACACTTCAGGATGCAGGCCGTCCTGTGACATTCCTATGGATACCCAGCCATGTCGGTATCTTGGGGAATGAGGCAGCAGATGGCCTTGCCAAGACTGGCTGCAACAAGGCCACACCTGACTACGTTGTTCCTCGAACACTTTTACAGCTTAGAACCCAAATTCGCCGCAAACAGAGAGAAGCTCGGGAAGCAGCCATCCCCCTGGACTCCCCGCCCACCTGGTACGATGTCCTCCGTAAACTTCCTGACCTCTCGTATGTCTAAGGGAAAGGGTCGCGGAAAGGGGACGTGATTGTTGCCCGTATCATCATTGGGTATGACTTTGCTTGGGAGATTGGTATCCCCGCATCCCCTGAGCAACGCTCTTGTGCATTTTGCAGAAAACCCGACAGCAGCACCCTTATCCACTACTTCCTAAGATGTCCCCACACACAACGCTTCCGTGACGCCTGCTGGACCACCACTCCACGACCCCCTTACGGATACACGATCCTCCCCATACTGGCCAGATATTATGTAAATAACATTGATTATGTGTTAAAGGAATATCCTTTCTTCCTTAGGCTTTAGTAAGCCCCTTTATAATATTTATACTGTATATACTTGTCACACTTGCCAGATGCTTCTGGTGTTATTGTACAAGGGTACCTAGTGACAGCACTAGGATCCCGCTTCCTCTATCAAGGAATAAACAATTGAAATTGAAATTGATGGTAGACCCTGCTGCCATATGGCATCACGAAAATTGTGACCAAGTCTCAGGTTGCTGATCTGACTTTCTGCCTCATTTACACACAATTGCAGGGTCTCAATTGTTTCACTTACTATTGAGAACACAACATACATATACTGTATTGTTTCTCACTTTTGATCTTTTTTTAATTTTTGTATTTCTTTGTGGTTCGTTATTATTATTATTATTACTAATATTGTTATTATTAATATTATTATTATATTTTTGCCCCCCCCCCCCCCGGCCCTAATGTGGGTCAGTGACCTGTGCCCGAGTGGGCTAATCCCCGTAAAAAAAAAGAAAAAAGAAAGAAACCAATCACCGATAACCTTTTACATTCATTCATAATTTTTACTACGTACTATAGTAAAAAAAAAAAGGCCTTGGTTTGCCAGCTGTCTCCAGCAGTGTTCGAAGAATCTTGAACGAGACTGTACATACTAAAACTCATTTTGAAATGCAAACCACCATGAACCATGTACACGCAGCCTTTGAGACCCTCGGTCTTATTATCTACACTAAGGTGTTCAACAAACAAGCTTGTAACAGCAAATGCGGCCTCGCTAATTTCAAGATAGGTAACAACACTACTGACTATGTCTCTTCATTTAAATATCTTGGTGTCTCCTTTCCTTGTACCTTACCTGCCATACAACAGCTAACCCGCCAATGTACTGACAGACGGAAATCTCTTAGAAGTGTAGCGAGGTACAGCCCGCATATGGTGCTAATATTAGAATTGTTAAAACAATGTACCTAAGCTATATAAATTCTCTGATAGATTACCACGCACGAAAGTCGCACCAGCACTGGTCCTTCGTGATGGGAAAGGCATTGACAAGCTCGAAAAATGCAAAATAAAGCCCTCAGAATTATCCTAGGATGTCACATGAGCACTAAAGTACTTAATGCGAGGAAAGAACTAGGTATACCTAGTGTCAAATATAGAATAATTGAAGCGTAATGATCCTGATAACAATGTTCCCTTAAAATTGCGAGAATGTATGAACCATGGGACTGGTGAATCTAAATGTATCCAAACTACAGCTACACATATGAAGATGTTTGGAGTAGACAATCTGTATAGAGTTCCCTTCGATATCACAATACCGACATAATTACGCCTAAAAGATTAATTATACAAATTATCTATCTCCAACACACTGCCAAAGTGAGAGCTCTTGAACACATACACACCCTACAGACTAATGTTGACATTACACAGACCATTTATACTGATGGATCTCTTAACACTGTCTGTGGGAAGGCTGGAAGTGTTATTGTTGTGACTCAACCTAACGGTAATACAAATGAAAAAAGGAGTTAGAATTAACAACTGGGCATCCACTCTACAAACTGAATTAGTTACCATACTCACAGCTATTAAATTTATTGAAACCGCTGTCACTGACAGTCTCATCATCACTGGTTCTCTATCCTCACTACTTGCCCTTGGTACCCTCGACTCAGGTTGTCACGCTCTTGTCTCTGAAGCCAGATACAAATATGCGTACCTTGTTGACCGGGGTGTCAAGATCAAACTGTTGTGGATCCCCTCTCATATAGGCCTCAAAGAACATGACAGAGTTGATGCTCTCGCCAAACCCGTGTCTAACAAAGACACCGTTGAATATAATCTGGGTCTGTCAAAAAGAACCCTTAAACTATAATTAGGAAGGAACTTACTGATGAATTTGACGCAAGCAAACAGGTGCAAATAGACAGTAGTCAATCCATTGTTTACCATGATGAGATGTATCAAGTGAAACATGCATATGGGAGCAAGTTACAAAATCACTAGATTACAAAATGTTGTAACCGCTAGATTAAGGTTAGAGTATAAGTTCCTCTGGCAGTATGTCCCTCAAGCAGATGTGAACAAAACTAAATGTAAACTGTATGGCCAGACGTATGGCCACACACTTGAACACTACGACCTCGACTGTGTGAAGATAGAACCGTTTGGGGACAGGCCCAGGCACAGTGTGTGAAATGGCACAACACTCTATCTCTAATGGCAAGATAGCCGACATATTAAGATTGTATCCACTTTTTGCTAAATAGCTATATCAGTTCCCGTGTATAGAAACAAATACACAATGTGCTTGAATATCTCTCACGCAAATCTGAAAACAAAGTGTGCAGCCAGAATTATTGCCTCACTCCTGTACTCACGCAGTTGCGAATAAGTTATCTTCTGTGTACAAAACTAAACATTCAATGCCATAATATCCTGACCATGGGGGGTTACTTATACAGACCCTTTGTGAACTCTACTCTGTAATCCATTTGCTCTACCTCCCACAGGATGAGTTTGGGGGGCTCAATAAACTAGCCGCGGTAAGTGACAAAATATATATTAAATTAAAAAACTAGTGGAGTACCCCAAGGCTCAGTAGTTTGACCATTTCTATTTATTATAAAAGAAAGACGCAGAGATTGTCTTAGACAACAACATACTGTAAGTAAATCTGCTGACGTCACTAAAATAGGCTGTGTAATTAAATCTGACGAGGACTCGGCAAAACTACAGGAAGATCTAAAAAAAAATTCGAATGGTCTGAAAAATGGCAGATAAATTTAATGTGGACAAATGTAAAGTACTTAGTCTAAGGGATGTAAACAGAGAAACCAGATATCAGATGAACAACGATGTTATAGAGAAATGCGACTGTAAGAATGATTAAGGTGTAATGATAAGTAGGAATCTTAAACCAAGATAACTATGCACATTTGCTCGAAACAAGGCTATCAAAGTGCTTGTGTTTGTATGTATATTATGTATGCTGGATTATATATCATGTATGTATATTATGTATGTGCTCCATTTATGTATTATTTATTCAGCCTAGCTAGCAGCGTGTGGCAATGTTATTACCATATCCCACACGCTTAATTAATGTGCCTGGCGACGTATGGAAGCTGCTAATGTATCACTTGCCATACGTCGCCTATAGCAGTTGACCGGGAGCCTAGTCAAGAGAGAGTGCTGCTCTCCTTTGTGTACATACTCTTATCCAGTAAACCGAACCTACAAAACTATACAGGTGTTTGTGTTCTCTCCTGTATATAGAACTTATTATTCAGAACCTAACAGTGTTCATACAAAGGAGTGTTTTTACGGGGATTAGCCCACCCAGGCACAGGTCACTGACCCACATCGGGGCCTGGGGGGCGAAAATGTAATAATAATAATTCATAGTAAATAAAATAAATAATTCAAAATTCAAAATTGAAAATAAAATAACTTAATAATAATAATAATAATAATAATAATAATAATAATAATAATAATAATAAAGAAATAAAAAATGAAAAAAAAGATCAAAAGCGAGAAACAACTGAGACCCTGTAATTGTGTGTAAATGAGGCAGAAAGTCAGATCAGCAGCCTGGGACTTAGTCACAATTTTCGTGGTGCCATATGGCAGCAGGGTCTACTATTAGACAACACATTATGCTTCCAATATCTTCCCAGGCGGTAGTACCTCCCTGTTTGGCGGCTGCCTACTACCTACTACCTATATAGTTATACGACTAGAGAGGTCATCCTAAAACTATATCTTTCGCTTGTGAAACCTCACTTGGATTACGCAGTTCAATTCTGGTCACCATATTACAGAATGGATATAGAATCTCTAGAAAGAATTCAGAGGAGCATGGCAAGATTAATTCCGGGCATCAGGAACCTTGAGTATAGAGACAGGTTAAAGCATCTTGATTTGCACTCCCTCAAGATGTAGAGTGAGGGGCGATATGATAGAGGTGTATAAATAGAAGTCAGCGCTAAACAAAAGGGACATTATAAAGGTACTCATACTATCCAACCAGAAGCAAACTCGTAAAATTGGTTTTAAATTAGACAAATTTAGATTTAGGCGCGAAATAGGTAAAACATTGGTTTGGAAATAGAGTAGTGGGTGAATGGAACAAGTTACCAAACATCACCATTAACTTCAATACGCTGGATAGCTTCAAACATAGGTTGGATGGATATATGAGCGATAGGGGTTGGGCGTAAATGGGACTGCCTAGTATGGGCCAATAGGCCCGCTGCAGTTTCATCCATTCTTATGTTCTTTTGTTGAATCCCTAGAAAGCAAACAGAGGAGGATGACAAGACTAATCCCGAACATTAGAAACCTTGAGTACAGAGACAGGTTAAAGCATTTGAATTTGCACTCCCTCGAGAGACGTAGACTGAGGGGCGATATGATTGAGGTGAATAAATGGAAGTCAGGGTCAAACAAACGTGATATAACAAAGGTATTTAAATTATCTAACCAGAAGTGAACTCGTAGCAATGGTTTTAAATTATACAAATTTATATTTAGGCACGAGATAGGTAAACACTGGTTTTGAAGTAGAGCAGTGGATGAGTGGAACAAGTTACCAAACTTCATTATTAACTCGAACGCCCTTCAAATAGGGATTGAGTGTAAAGGGGACTGCTCAGTATGAGCCAATTTTAGTGCCGGGCCCATACAGTTTCATCCATTCTTATGTTCTTAAGTAGTGTAAGAACGAGAAATGGGTGTGTTTATCAGAAGATATGATTGTTGAACACACAAGAAACGGACTTTGACAACATAATCTTTCAAAACAGACTAAGGTGGTTAAGACATGTGACGAGGATGCAAGAGACAGATCTTTTCAAATTTTCATTCGTTGCTGTCTAGTGTTGAAATTGGATTTGTAATATGTTCTGTGCTCCAAGACCATAGCTGTCGTATACTGCCAGACTGGGGTCACTAATTCTAAGGGGGAATACTTAACTCTAATCTTAATTTCTAAGGGTCGCTGCCACCAGACCCCCTCTGGACAGCATGTAACTCGTTAGGTAGCGGGCAGAGTGGACTAGGCATTGGGTTAGGTTTTCCATTGACCAGATCGATAAGGGGAAAGAAGGGTGAAACCATAACATGTCTGAATTAATTTATTACTTATAAAGCATACTGGTAAAAAACATACACATGAATTGGTCTTCCTCGGAAGAACAACGAAAATGTTGGTTACCCAGATGGGCACCAGACGTCTTACATTAATGGCGTGTCATCCACATACTTATTGCATAACAATCTGTGACCTCCTTACCTCGGTCATTCCTTCTTACACTATCCCTTAACACATCAGACTGCTCCACCTGTATGGAATATAGTACCGTCGGTTATCATACATAGTAGTACCATTTCAACACACGTGTTACACTCCACCCCTGCAGGTATGGGACTCCTTGTAACTTTTAGGTATACACAACAGGCACCTCGTTCGCACACCGCCCTCGGTGGGTAAAGACGAGGGCTTCACCAAGAGACATACCAGTACTATTTCTACGCCTGGTATTATAGGTCGCTCCAAGTGACGACAGCGGAGTTTCTCACGGTCTCCTTATTTGTGACTACTTATTTGGAGTGGTGTGCTGGAAATCCACAGGTTCACAGTGGAGTGGCATAGCTGGGAGTAGGCACCACCTGGTGGGACGCTCATAGGGATAATGGCTGCCGGGCAGCAAGGCACTCCAACCACATGGAACCTGAGGTGACGGTAGAACGGAGGGTACTGAGGGCAGTGCCCTGCCGCTCATCACCGTGTAGGCCTACAGTTTCCAATCTTAAGTTTTTACTTTTATTTCTTATGGTTCTCACTTGAACACTTTTCGGGATATTGTCACTCATGCCGTTTAAACACATATTTTAATCATAAATTACACACTAAGGTAAGGTCTTGGTTTGCGAGTTCGTGGGTAAATTCATTGGGTTATAATATCAACGCGGCACACCCGGGGCGGGTACATGACGCGCCTTAAAACAAAGGCTGAATGTTCATGGCGGGGGTGTACCAACTTCACTTAAAACTGTAATGAGGGATCCTCCTCTCACACATTGCACTATTTGAACACAGACATAAGATTCTCTGATCACTGTACCTGTCGTGGGTATATGTCACGTGAGGATACGAGGTGTATTAAGTTCATACCGACGCATACAAGATTATTTCCTTTCAAGTATAGTTTCTGGGTCACTTCCAACACCTCACATAGTTCTGATACATTTATCCTTTTTCCAGACCATTGTTCTCATGTATTTGCATATGACATCTGTGGAAGTTATGTTCGCTACACGTTCACAGATGTAAATAGTATGACCTTCAAACCCTGATCCACACTTAGTCCTACAGTACACGAGTCCGTCTCAACTGGACTTTAATATTCACCATATGGATACCCTGAGTTCTCCTTAATGCTATGAATACATACAATTAATATGATATAACTGTACCTGGGTACAATACAACACATGGTCTAGTAACATTGAGTAGGTGAGTTGTCCTTTATCAATGTTTCCCGTTTTCTGAGATTCTACAAGCGGTGTTTTTGAATGTTATATAGCGTAATATGAATTAAATGGGGTTTTTAGGAATGACAATGATGTGCGCAGTACAGTCGAAGAGTATTATTACCAGAATGTAAAAAGTACTGGACTTTGTTACTTAAGTAAAAGTACTGTATTGTTATATTGGCAAAATGTTACTCAATTAGAAGTAAAAGTATACAAAGATCAATACACCCAAGTAGAAGTAAAAGAGTATCTCTCTCATAAAGAATTCAAGTATTGAAAGTTAAAAATGACAATAAAAATATTAATTGTCTCCTATATTAAAATAAATCCACAGTAAATTATATATAAAACGTAGTTAACTAGAGATAAAATTAAAGATAAATAGCATTACACGTGTTTATTTGCAAATCTTTCTATTAAAATTAATGAGTAACTGATTCTCAAAATTATGCCACCAATCAGGATATTTTAGGCCTAAATATACGCCCAGCATGAATACGTTCATCCGCTTTTCTCCCTACAATCCATCCCAGGGATAGTGAACGGGCTGAAAATATATACAGGTATACAGTAGTCTCGTTCAAGATTCTTCCAACACTGCTGGAGACAGCTGGCAACTCAAGGCCGTTTGTTTACTATAGTACGTAGTATAATATAATACGAAACAACAAAGCCCAACCAGTAAATTAAGCAACGGGGAACTAAGTAACCATCACCAATCACATTTACATTTATTCATAATTTTTACGATGTACTACAGTAAACAAACGGCCTTGAGGTTGCCAGCTGTCTCTAGCAGTGTTCGAAGAATCTTGAACGAGACTGTACATCCAACACTATGATCACTTACTTCCTTATCCACACATGTATCGTCGACGTGGACTTATGGTCCGCAGACATAATGTTGTCTCTGCTCGCATTAGGTTAGGCTACAGACCTATCTGGCTGTCTGGCATGTATCTGAGGTGGGGGATGGCCTGCACTTCTCTTTCTGTTAACTCTGTTACTGTTCCAATGCTAACACCCTTCAACACTACTGTATTGCATTGACTGTCCCACTTTCTACCACAAGGAGAATCACTAACCACTTCCAGTCACCACCTACTTGTTCGTAATAATTTATATTTAATTGTTGTACTCTACCCACGCTTTGGTGGCTGCTAATTCCCATTGTCCTTAAATCATAAAAATATTGCCTCCATATCACAAGTCTTAGCGTGTCCTGCGAGACACGAGTACCAATGTATTTTGTATTCGTGTCTGACCACATGGTCAGGTAGTAGGGTGTTAAGCTTCAGAGATAAGTCACATAATGTCGGGAAAGACCCCAGTAGCTCCATTCCATCCCCTGGGCATGCCAAGTAGCTATCATGCTCCTTCAGTTCAGGAGTTTGTGGATGAATGTTGCCTCCATAGTGACTGAGTCTGACTATAAGAGCCACCGTGAACTGTCCCTTTAATTGGGGTGTGGCTGTGGTGATACACTTTCCGATTTTAATTGATGAGTGGCTGAATCTTTCAAGTAATTTTGAATACACTCAGTGTCACACATAAGTACAGATACAGACTTTATATCTATGAGGGAATTATGTAAGGCATTTTAGAATCACAGCCTCTTTGCAGGAGCGGATGCAGGGGGGACCTGGGGCCCGGACTCTTCCCTTTTCATCATAAAATTCCAATACATTTTCTTTAATGCAGTATTGTACTCAAGCGTTTTTGTATAGTAAATGGTAATTACTAATGACTTCAGAATATCTCCTAATATCAAGTGCACGTGGCCTCAAAATGCCCATGATATTGGTCAGATTTAAAAAAAAATCGGGGGCTTACAGCGCCCCCCCCCCAACTCCCCCCAGCTGGGTGGGCTCGCTGTGCTCGCCATGTTCCACACCCACAACTTCTTGGATCCGCCCCTACTTTGAAATTCATTTTAGGTACAGGTATATGCAAAGGCCAATTGACGTCTAACGGGAAGACCAAGCCCTTGAAGGAAAGGTGGGGGAGAAGAGAGGGGATTCGATGGGAAGAGGGGGAGGGGGGGGGGTAAGAGGGTAGACTAGGTGGGGTGGGTGGTCAAGGTGCTAATGGACGCAAGAAGGTCAAAGGGAATGTCGGCTGTCATGGCCACTGAACATAAGAACATAAGAATGGAGGAAACTGCAGCTGTTCTGTTGGCCCAAACTGGGCAGTCCCATTTACACCCAACCCCTATTGCTCATATATCCATCCAACCTATGCTTGAAGCTATCCAGAGTATTCGAGTTAATGATGATAATTGGTAACTTGTTCCACTCGTCCACTACTCTATTTCCAAACCAATGTTTACCTATTTCGCGCCTAAATCAAAATTTGTCTAATTTAAAACCATTGTTACAAGTTAGCTCCTGGTCGGACAGTTTGAGTATCTTGGTAATGTCCCCTTTGTTCAGCCCTAACTTCCATAAATGCACCTCTATCATATCGCCCCTCACTCTACGTCTCTCGAGGGAGTGCAAATTAAGAAGCTTTAACCTGTCTCTGTACTCAAGGTTCCTAATGCCCGGGATTAGTCTTGTCATTCTTCTCTGAATTCTTTCCAAGGATTCTATATCCATTCTATAATACGGTGACCAGAATTGAACTGCGTAATCCAAGTGAGGTTTCACAAGCGCAAGATATAGTTTTAAGATGACTTCTATAGTCTTGTAACTAACATTTCTTTGTATAAACCCAAGTACTCTATTTGCCATGTTTCGAGCAAATACACATTGCTTACTTGGCTTAAGATTCCTACTTATCATTACTCCTAAGTCTTTCTCGCAGTCGGATTTCAATAACATCGTTGTTCATCTGGTATCTGGCTTCCCTGTTTACATCTCCTATACTGAGTACTTTACATTTGTCCACATTGAATTTCATCTGCCATTTTTCAGATCATTCGAAAAATTTGTTTAGATCTTCCTGTAGTTTTGTGGAGTCCTCGTCAGATTTTATTACACGCCCTATTTTAGTGTCATCAGCAAATTTACTTATATTGCTGTCTACACCGATATCTAAGTCGTTTATGTATATAATAAATTTATAATGGTCCAAGTACTGAGCCTTGGGGAACTCCACTAGTGACGTTGCTCCAATGGGATTTGGTGCGGTTAATGCTCACTCGCTGTTTCCTGTCCTGTAACCACGCCCTAATCCATTTTAGAATATCTCCTTTAATGCCGTGAGCCTCCACTTTTCTTATTAGTCTTTCATGAGGGACTCTGTCGAAGGCTTTGCTAAAGTCGAGATATACCACATCATAACTGTGCCCCGCGTTCACTGATTCAAAAACAGATGAAAAGAATGTTAATAGATTAGTTAGACATGAACGCCCTCTTGTGAAGCAACGTTGGGAATTATTGATCAACTTGTGCTTCTCTAGGTGGTTTCGAATAGAGTTTGAAATGATTGATTCTAGTAATTTGCCTACTATTGATGTTCGACTGATTGTGCGGTATTTCGCTCAGTTTTTATTTCCTTATTTATTTCACACTTCGTATTATCCCTGACATAGATTGCTACTCCACCTCCTTTCCTAATCTGCCTATCCGTATGGAATAATTTGTAACCTGCAATTTGGTATTCCACATGTAACTCACGTGAGTCTAGGTTTATCCATGTTTCGGTGAATGCTATTATATCGATTTTTTCTGTACATACCAGCGCCCTGATTTCATCCATTTTGTTTCTAATACTTCTACTGCTTGCATAGTAGATATTTAAGTTAGTCGTGTTCTGAGTCATCTCTTTGTAGTGTTTAGGTTTTAACTCCCTGCTAATTTAGTTTTGTCATAATTCCTAGTATTATTTCCCTGTCACCTTTCACTTTGTTTTCCCGCTCCCACTGCAGTCTCCACCACCCCTGTGCTCATATGTTCTCCTAGTAGTTTAAATACTTCGACATATTTAGAACTGCCCTCTCGAGAGAACCAGCCAGGGTTGCCATCCCATCCCTAAACAGATGCATCCCATCCCTAGCATAAAGGTCCCTTCTGCCTTAGAAGTTGTCCTAGTTGTTAATGAATGGGAGTTCCTCACTTCTATACCGGCCAATATCAATGCCTCCTGCACTAAGGCAGATAATGAGTTTGTTCCCATTACCAGACAAGATATTGCCCATCCTGTCAACTATATCTCCCACCCCAGCTCCTGGCAAACACACCCTCATCCTATTTTTATTTTTACCACAAAAACTCTGCCCAGGTACCGTACCTGGGAGTCATCAACAATTAAGGTTTACGTATCTTCCTTGTCAGCCTTGTCCCTGGCTATGCTAATGTTCAATTCGTCTATCAAAGGACTGAAAGAGTTTGTACACTTAGTTGTTGTTGTCGTATCCTTGGTGTGTTTTTTCACCACCAGTTTGGTGGCCCCTCTCCTCACAACTTTCCATTCGCCTGAGTTTTCGTCAGACACGGGCTTTCCTTGTCTCATTTCTTCCTCCATCCTCGCTATCACTTCCTTTAATTTCAAGATTTCTTCCTTAGCCCTCTGAAGGGCACAACCCTGTTCACACGTAGCACTAGACCATTACCGACAATTAATCCCCGGGAGCTAAGCCTGCTGTGACCTTTCATCTAGTGAGGTCAGAACTGCCACCTGACCTGACCTGACGTCACCTCACCTCTCGAGGCCTCTAGGTAGGTGACCGCGTGGTGTGTCCCCACACCCAAACCATGGGCGTGGGGACTAACAAAATTCTATCTGACACTACCCAATATCCCCTTACACTACTATACTCAACTTCTGGTTTACAACAATACCAATACCTTTCTCGTGCTTTTCACCGCCTCAATATATTATGAAGTAAGAATCTTCACCACTAATGCTATTTGAACCTGTCCATCTAAAATGCTTTACATAATTTCATCATAGATAAAAAGTCTGTATCTGTACTTATGTGTGACACTGAGTGTATGCAAAATTCTGCGAAAAATTCAGCCACTCATCAATTAAAATTGAAAAGTGTATCACCACAGCCACACCCCAATTAAAGGGACAGTTCACGGTGGCTCTTATAGTCAGACTCAGTCACTATGGAGGCAACATTCATCCACAAACTCCTGAACTGAAGGAGCATGATAGCTACTTGGCATGCCCAGGGGATGGAATGGAGCTACTGGGGTCTTTCCTGACATTATGTGACTTATCTCTGAAGCTTAACACCCTACTACCTGCATCTGCCGTTTGCGAGCGTCGGTTTAATCATGTTGGGCTTATTATCTAATATTTAATTAATTTATTACACCCCAGGGGGCGACAAGCCTAGTCACAAGACCATGTGGTCAGACACTAATACATTGATACTCGTGTCTCGCAGGGCATGCTAAGACTTGTGATATGGGGGCAATATTTATATGATTTAGGACAATAGGAGTTAGCGTATTGCGAGAGAATTCAGAATGTGGATCAGGGCAGTTTCACTCTTCTGGTGTTCACAACCTCTGGCGGGATGGGACCAATTGCAAGACGCTTCTATGCAAGACTATTGGAGGTGTTGTCTGAGTAGAAGCAGTAGACCAGAAGCCACGTTGCAGCCTGGTTGAGATGTTGATTGTTCTTCTCTCTGCTTAGGTCTGCATTGCTTTGCCTCAGGGGAACGAGATCATCGGCTCTATAGCCGACAATGGTTGCAGATATTGGCTAAGAGGCAACAGTCACTAAATGCCGCATAGGTCTGTGGCTCAACTAACTCAACACAGCTAGGGTAGCTATTTTTGTATTAGGATAATTAATTTTAGGGCAATAAATTAGTGGCGAAGGTGTGTCTATTGGGGGAGGCTGGAGGCCACGTTAAAAACAAGTAATAGTAATAATAGCATAATCCCCCCCGCCCACCCCCCAAGGCCCGGATGTGGGTCAGTGACCTGTGCCCGATTGGGCAAATCCCCGGAAAAAAAGACGCCAGAAAGAGGTTGGACGCCTTTGAAATGTGATGTTATAGGCGAGTGCTTAGAATAGGCTACACAGACAGGAAAACAAATGAAGAAGTACTTAGGTTAGCAAAAACTTCAAGAGAAATACTTAAAATGTACAGAAAAAGAACAACGAGATACAGTTGAGTCTGGATTTACGCAGTTTTGGTTTACGCGTTTTGTCATTTAAACGGTGCCTTGCCAGAATTGAAATATTTGATTTATGCGGCAAATTTGGTCATTTATGCGGGAAGAGGCGCGGGCAGGGTGCGCACAAGGTCGCCCAGTCATCAAAACATTACCACGTTCTTCACCCGCCACCCACCACAGCCGGCCCAAGTCAGTGATAGTGATAGTGAGGATATGGACTTATATGGACTTTGAGGGGTTTGACAAAGAGGCCTTGCAAGCCTCTGTGGTGGATAGTGATACAATTGATACAAGTGATACAGGTGAGGGCCAATAATCTGCCATCTGCCTCGGAACCAACCCCCCCCCCCCCCCCCATCCCCGTGTGCCCAGCCATCTTTTCTACTAATGTAAATGGTAAAAAACCTAATATTATTGATATTTCTCTTATTAGTTAACATGTTATTTTGACTACAAGGTACGTATTGTGTCGGAAAAGGTGGAGCTTTGGGGTCGGCCCAGTCTCTATTTCAATTAATCCCATATGTCTGTTATTTCATTTACGCGTTTCTCGTTTTACTCGGTAGTCCGCGGGTTCAATTGACCGCGTAAATGAAGACCCAACTGTACTTTGGTCATATAATAAGTTAGGGGGGGATAACAACAATAATATTAATGGACAAAGTTGAGAGTAAGAGGGTCAGGGGAAGGCAGATACTGGGATGGATGAATTAAATCAAAAACTGGGTCCCCAGAGATGCAAAACCTTATATGATTGGTAAAAGCAGCCCGAGAACTTTTAGAGTAGAGGACTGTGGTCGCCAACCCTCAGAAGCGAATGAGGACGGTACTCTGATAGCAGCAACAACAAACAAGGATGCCAGGTAAGTGTTAACGGGAATGGTGGAGAAGCGGTGACCTTACTGAACAAAAAGAAAGAGATGAAAAGCTTAGGTGGAAGATGAAGCAGACCAGTGTAAAAACCAAGTGAGATGAATCCACCGAGGAGCGAATGGCCAGACATTACAAATTAATGATGTGTCACCCTGTACCTCGAGAACCATGTACTGCACACATCATTGTCATTCCTAAAAACCCATTTCAATTCATATTACGCTACATAACATTCAAATCCACCGCGCTTGTAGAATCTCAGGAGAGACGTGTTTTTCCCATCCTTTTTACCCTCAGGATCACTCCCAGTAAGTCCCTCCTTCAAACACAGTTGCCACTACGTTTATTCCACTCTCTACTGGCAAACGCAATCTTGAATTAGTCTGTGTAAATCGTCTTTAGTAATTCGCCAGACCTTTGTCAACTGAGAAAAAATTGCCCCCAAGTGTGCCAACTGCGGGGGCAAACACCACGCCTGGAACACTGGATGCTCCGAGAGGACAAAGAGGGTCCAGGCAAACCGACCAGCAGCAAGACTGGCCCCCACCGTCTGCACACCAGCCCCACCAAGTACCTTCGTGTGGGGAACCCAAAGGCCAAAACAACAAAGCCCACCTCCTCAGCCGGTCAACACCCAAAGTGCAGCCCAGTTTCCTGGCCTCACTACGGCCACACCTCAGCCCCCCAAGCAGCAGACAACGACAACCACGAAAAAGACAAAAGAAGCACACACCAAGGCACCAGAAGGAATGATACACGTATCAGACCTAGCCAAGGTACTGACAACCTTCGCGGAGGGCCTAGCCGGACTACTGGGCCACAAGATCCAACCCACACAGCTCCAAATACTCATGGGGAGCGTCCTCGGGCAAGTCGCCACAGCTCCAGCCACCTCAGTGGAGGAAGCCACGCCGGTCCTCACACGAGTGACAGCCGAGGTACACTCTACACCGAAGAAGGCCACCAGAGAACCCAAGATACCGACAGCTCCCAGAAAGAAATTGGACGTTTCAACTCCCCTGAACCGAACCAAGGCCCAGAAGGCAAAAACCACAGAACAAGAAGATATGAACCTGATCCAGTTGGAATCGGACTTGGACATTTCCATCGAGGACCACCAGAAGACCGCGATGAAACAGTGGTGGAAAACATCAGCACCCTAAACATCCTAACATGGAATGCTCAGGGCATCAAAAACAAGAAACACCTCCTACAAGAAGCAGCAGCCAAGGACAAGCTTGACATCATACTGCAACAAGAAACACTTCTACAAGAACACTACTGTTTCAAATTCAGCGGTTACAAGACATACAGGAGGCATTTCACGCAGGCGTCAAAAAGAGGATGTATGATCTTGGTCAAGTCAAGCATACCCTCCTCCGAGGTCACGCAGCAATTTCCATGTGGGGGAAAACATCGAGACACAGGCCGTCAAAGTAACCCTCCAAGAACGGGAATTAACTGTTCACAACATCTACAAGAACCCAAGGGGCTCACTGGAGGTGACTCAATTATTTGCTTCGGCCGCTGACCACGCCACACTCATAGGAGGGGATTTCAACGCACATCATCCCTTCCTAAGCTCGGTATGCCCCACAAATGAAGACGGCCTACACCTATACACTACCTTTCAAGATACACCCGAGATCTGCCTCCTGAACACCGGAGAGCCCACCCACACTAGGGGAGGAATGCTAGATCTAACCTTCGTCTCCAGTGCACTGCAGCCTTCGGCCTCCTGGCAGCTACACCCCACGCTGACCAGCGACCACTTCGCCACCCTAACAACGCTGAAGGTGAACAAACTCCCCACTCCACCCCCTCCCGAGATGGAGATACAATACCCAAAAGACAGACTGGGGACTCTTCAAGAAACACCTGGCTAAGTGGCGCGAAAAATCACAGCCGGCCGGCGCAGCACCCGTGGACGAGACAACCCTCCACCAACAATTGGTCGAGGCGTTTCACCAAGCGGCAGAAGAGGTTATCCCAAAAGCAAAACCCACATCAAGACAGTACAATGATTACTGGTACTACTGTCTCAGGGTGAAAGAACTCAACCACAGAGTGAACATGGCCCGAAGAAACTACAGGAGACATCCCACGGAAACAAACAGACATCTCCTGCAAGTCATAGTTAAGGATACCAGGGAAGAGAAGGAAGAAATAAAAAACGTAAGCTGGCTCAAGTGGTGCTCCGAACTGAACGAGCACACCTCCCTTGGCAAGATGTGGGCCCAGATCCGAAGGGCATCTGGGAAAGCAACACCACCACCACCAACCCATCCCAACCCAGAAGAGGAAGCCGAGAGACTTGCAAAACTGTTCTCTGACCGAGCAGCAACGAAAAACCTCCCGAGACAGGCGGAGGAGACACAACGGCGTCTGCGACAAGTCAGACTCAAGATGATCGAAGAGGCCTGCAACAGTGAAGATGACACTGACAGACCTTTCAACCAGCAAGAACTCCAGAAGTCGCTAAAACGAAGCAAGGACACAGCACCAGGGGCCGACAGGATAACCTACTCCATGCTTTCCCATGCCGATACAGCCGGACACGAGGCTCTGCTACAAGTCATCAATGCTTCGTGGACAGCACAAAGACTCCCACCGGAATGGAAGAAGGCAGATATACAGCCCATTCCGAAGCCCAGAGAACCAGACAAACCGAGGCCCATCTCCCTTCTCACCTGCATAGCGAAGACGGGAGAAAGAATGGCTCTCAACCGACTCAAGTGGAAAGTAGGCAGCCCACACCCTCTCATCTTTGCTTACACCGAGAACACCGGCACAGGCAACAACATCGCCGAGATACTCAGCACAGTGGACTACAAACCAGCTCTGGTGGTCTTCCTCGACCTGGAGAAGGCCTTCGAACTAGCAAATCCACTGGCCATTACAACGACGCTCGCTGAAAAAGGCGTCAAATGGAAGGTTGCTGGGGTGGATCCAGAACTACCTCACGCAGAGAGAAGCAAGAGTACGCTTTCAGGGAGCAACCTCAAGCTACAGGGTCCATGAAAACGGAACCCAACAAGGAGGCATCCTCAGTCCAATGCTGCTCAATGTCCTGATGGAAAATCTTGTCAAACTTCCTTTCAGACAAACAGCCAAGCTCCTATGCTATGCAGACGACTTACAGCTTATAGTAAGAGGATCAAACAGACTAGCCAACACGCAACACGCACTCCAACTTATAGAAGAGGAGTGCAACAGACTTGGACTCAAGATAAATCCAGCCAAGTCGAAAGCGATGGCCATCTGCACAGACACACCAGACAAGATGCTCTCCATACAAAACACGCCGGTAGTCTGGACCAACACCCACCAGTGTCTTGGAATCTGGTTTGACCAGAAACTCACTTTCAAGCCGCAACTCGAGTATCTCAGGCACAGGACGAAGAGCAGACACAATATAATGAGGTCGCTCACCAGCACAACCGCAGGAGCAAACCTTCATGTGCTCAAAGCCTACTACACGGCCGCCATCAGATCGCTGGTAGATTACAGTGCTCCAGCACTCATTGGACTGAGAGAAGACCAGATAGCTAAGCTAGAAGTCATCCAAAATAATGCTCTCAGGACCATGCTCGGAGCACCCATGTGGACCAGAATTTGCAATTTGCAAATGGAAACCGAACTACCACCCCTGGCAGTACGAGTCAAGCAGGTGACAGCCGGTCTCCTCGCCAAAATCTGTAGATCAGATAAGCCCACAGCTGCCAAAATTCGAATCAGTGCCTTCCTTCACCTCGACCACAGAGTGGGAGGGGCCACCTGGTCGCACGAGGCAAGCGAGGTCATCCGACACCTGCAAGCAGAAACACTCGTCAAGAACAACCAAGACACACGAGACAATGGTTACGTAGTTCCTCCACCATGGAGCCCTCCACCAGCCACATTCAAAATTACCGACCTAGGCGATAGTAAAGCCAACCTCCAGAAGGAGGACCTCAAAAAAATAACTCTGGAAGCCATAGCCACCGAGACACCGGCTGATGCAGCATCATACTTCACAGACGGCTCGGTGGACCCAAAACATCATAGATCCGGAGCGGCCTTCTACACCCAAGGTCAGACCCTCCGATGGAGACTTTCTAATGACTGCTCCACACTACAAACAGAGCTGGTAGCAATCTCAAAGGCCCTACAACACGCTGCAACACAACACAACAAGTCCATCATAATTCACACGGACTCGAAATCGGCCATGCAGGCGCTGCAACACAGTCAACCAAGAGACAACGTCCACATCATAACCTCGATCCTCGCACAGCTACAGGAATTCCAAAGACAAAACCGCCCAGTCGTCTTACACTGGATTCCCAGTCATGTAGGGATCGGAGGAAACGACGTGGCAGACGAAGCAGCCAAGGCAGCTACACGTTCTAGTAGCGCACACATTCAAGTTCCAGCAAGCGTGCAACAGATCAAGAATCACCTCAGAAAGACTAACAAGCTCCACATGAAAAAGAGCTTCCTTCACGCATTCAACGCTGGTTCCGAATGAGCCAAATGGTACCTGGCGGCTACAAAAGGGGAACCACCTTTCGCTGACAAGAAAACACCAAGACAAACCCAAGTCAGCCTTCATCGACCACGACTAGGGTACAAGTGCTCCTGGCAGATGATCGGAAATGACGTCATGGAATGCACCTACTGTCAGGAGCCAGCAGCCAACCCACTTGAACACTATCTCCTCGACTGCGAGGTCACACAAAGCCTCCGAAACAGAACTCAAATCTCCCAAGAAGCACACACAACGCCAGCGGCCACTCTAACCCGAAAGGCCCAAACAAACCACATTCACGACCTTCTCCGGGTCATCACACGATACCCACCACCCAGATAGCTTAGAAAGTATCCTCTCCCAGCAAGTGCAGACCCCAGTTCGAGGGGCGCGCCACTCCGAAATTGACCACGTCCAAGAGTGGGGGTTGGTGGTAAGCGTCCACTGATCGGGGGTCCGCTCACACTTGCAACCTGCAGTATCCTTCCAATCTGCAGGTGGGACCACCTCCAATCCCATTCCGGTCTGGCTGCTCCAGGAGCTCCAGCCGGAACCACCAAACGGGCCGCCTATAGGCAAAGGCCCGTGTCGGAATTCGGTCGGACAATCTCAACAACAACAACAACAACCTTCGCCGTGAACGGACCCCTGCCTATTATATTCTCACGTAATGAACATAGGGAACCTAGGCACGTTCGAAATAGAAATGAGCAAAATGCTTGGAAGAAACAAACTCCCAACAATGAGTTTCCCAGACAACCCAGCTTCTGGATCTGTGCTACAAGCGTCCCGCTTAACCAACCCAGATGCACCACAGGAGAGAGACAACGCAGAAGAAAAAGGAGCAGCAGAGCAAACACCAGCCGCAACAGTACACGAAACAAACGAAGCTGACAAGGCAAAGTCACAAATGATTGAAACATCCACCCAAAGTACAGTAGAGAGGCAGGACCTTCAAAATACCATCCAAAGAGAGACAGGAGCCGTAAGGAAAAAAGTCACAACAGCAACCATGGATACCCAGGGCGAGGAAACGCTCCAGACATTAGAATATGCAGACGATTGTGAACTACAGATTCACTGGTGTGACAAAATATTAGTCCCTAGTGAATGCAAAACGATGCCAGGCATTATACAAGCCATAACGAAAAAAGAACTAAAATGGACCTACTCTAACGATAAATACACTGAAGCACTAGTAGAAGCTTACCTGATAAACCAAAGAATTAAAATAAGGAGACACAGCTTCAAAAAATATGAACAATGAAAATTCCAAAGAATCCGTAACGGACTGGTTCCGGACAAGAGATCGCCACCCGCGCAACAAACAAGAAACAAATAATCAAAACACAATGAATAACGACAAACACAGAAGACTTACCATCATACAACTCAACGTCCGCAACTGAGAAACAAATAAAAACAACCTTGCAAACACATACCAAAGCATTGATCCGGACATAATTTTAATAAATAGTCACGGCAATTCAAATTCCAAGAAAATAAAAATATTTGGATATACAACCTACCAAAGAAATAAAACAAGAATTAAATGATGGCGTGGCCATTGCTGTAAAACACAGACTCAAACATCAAATCATCGACGATTTCCTGGATGAATTCCTGGGAATCAAAATAACTACCACACTTGGAGAAATAGCAATAGCCACAGCATATTTACCGCCAAGAAGGAACTACCTACCGGCCCCAGACTTGATAAAACTATTGAACTACAACTGCCCAACATATATAATAGGAGATCTGAACCCAAGACATCCAATATTCGGCCACGGAAACAGGAACAGGGTGGGCACTGGACTGCATATCATAATGAACACAGGGAAGTTGATCCACCTAGGACCACACCTCACCACATTCATTGACATTAACAAAACAACAACCCCAAACAAAGTCTTCACCAATAACAAGGCATTCCTGAATTACCATATAAAACAAGGACCACTAACTACCAGTGACCACATTCCAATGATAATAAAACTATCTACAAGCCAATCCAAGTACCAACAACCCCACGTTTCCAAATGCAAAAAGCAGACAGGCAAGGCTACAGGAAGCATCTAGAACAAGTTAAGATCCCACATCTCCAAGGCAAAATACGAGAAGATATAGACAACGAAACAGATACCCTTATACTTAACATTAAAAAGGCAATAGAGAACAACATACCACTCACAACATATCGAAGGCTTCCACACATCAGGACAACTCATGAATTGCGAATGCTCCAAGTACAATACAATAACATAATGATGTACAAACAAACCTATCCACCAACAACAGAGCATATTAGAAACTTAAGGCAAATACAGTGCAACAAAAGTTAAGAGATGAAAGCCTGATAGCACACCAACAGTGAAGGTTCCAAGTGTTTCCTGAAGAATGCAGTGATGGGTAGGGAAACACCGGGTAACACTGAAGTCCATTTATTCAGATACG
Source organism: Homarus gammarus (assembly GCA_958450375.1). NCBI lineage: Eukaryota > Metazoa > Arthropoda > Malacostraca > Decapoda > Nephropidae > Homarus > Homarus gammarus. The sequence continues at coordinate 1,084,424 of CAUDMG010001794.1, read as the reverse complement.
AGAAATACAAGTGGTGACTAGTGTGTGCCATGCACGGCCCACGAAGTCAGACTGAGACTAACTTGCCATATGGCAGCCTCGGGGCAATGTTGCCACATAACACGCGCAGTGTTGCCACGTAATTATATACATAGGTGCTACTCGGCACAGTAGCTTATATACAAGGTTGCTACTCGGCACAGTAGCTTAGATACATAACCTACATCTCCCTCTCCCCTCACGCTCATAGTCTTTGTCTTGAGCAGACTTCTTTGTCCTAAGTCCCTCCAAGCGTCGAGGTGCACTGTGGGGCGGATCCTCGTGAGGTTTAGGGTACTCGTCCTCGGTCAGGGGGCCAGCAGCAGGGGGTGGGACTGGCCGGAGGCAGCAGAGGTTCCTCCACCAGACACGGCCGCTCGGCATCCTGACCTTGTAGTCCCGCGACCGGCCGACGCCCATTACGATGCCCACCTTGTCCCAACGTGTCGTCGTCGGGTCCTGGACGCGGACAAGGGCACCAATCTCCAGTGGCTGAAGAGGGCGGGCACGGTCGTCATACCGAGCCTTGGCGTCCTGGTCACGTGTAGCGTCGCGGCGGTGGAAGCTCTCGGCTCTGGTCTGCCACGCCTTCGCAAAGGCCTTGGCGTGTGCAGGAACGCAAGAGTGGAGAGGGTGGGAGTGGCTCGCGGGTTCTGGGCAGCTCTGTGCGGCAGTGCCAGGCGCGTCGCTCGTTGACTCACGCACCCTGCTGGCGGTGTACCGAGCAGCTGGGATCTGCTCGGGAAAGTCTCTGGGCAACACACCTAACTCCTTGCAGTGCTCCCACAACAACAAGGGTGTAGCGAGAGTAGGCTGCACGTCGATCCATCCGTGACACGACCTGTCGCCGTAAGTGATCTCCGCTTGAAAGGAGCCAACAGCGTCCGGCATCTGGGAACCGTACACATTGCAGTACTGCAGATGTGGCGGTGGTCCCAGGCCGCGTTTGGTGAGGCCCAGTTTCTGGAGGTGCTTCAGGTCTATCACCGTAGTATCAGCGCCGGTGTCCGGTATCACCTCGATGTGACCCGACACATCACCGTGTGTGACGGTGACGCTGATGGTAGGGGAAGGGGTAGCCCTGGGGCGTGTGGTCGATTCCACCCTTCTGATGTGACTCAGCTGCTGCTTGGGGCTGCGTGGGCCATCTGAAGGGGGCTGTGTGCGAACCACCCTGAGGGAAGTGCGCTGCTTTCCTCCTCGTCTCGGGCTTTTGGGCGTGGGTTGGCGGCAGCACTTGTCGTAGTGTCCATAGCGACCGCAGGCCTAACACTTGCGGCCTCGTGCAGGGCACCTGTCTGTGTTAGACCAGTGGCCCTTACGGTCACATCCACGACACAGTGCGTCGGCGGCTGGGCATGTTTTGGGGCCATGCTGCTTATCACAGCTGCCACAGGAAGCACTAGGCGGAGGCGTGGAAGAACGTGCGGCAGCCTTCACGTTGTTGGCTGCCTTCTTACCCTTCTTGTACTGTGAGATAGCTCTCACAGCAGCTGGGGCCCGTAAGGCAGAGGTGGCGGACTTGGTGGCCTCGTATGACCAACATTCACTCACTACCACCTGGAGTGTGGAGGAAGCGTCCAGGTGAATGAGTCGCTGCACCAACTCTTCTTGCCTGACACCTGTCAAGATCCCGTGCTTGATCCAGGCTTCCTCACATTCCCGGCTGAGCGCCTTGCAGACATCGATCTCCTCTGACAAACTCTTCAAACGTACAAAAAAGTCGTCAAAGGATTCATTCTCCGCCTGCTTGCAGCTGGTGAAGGCGCGGCGACGCAAAGCCTCGTTACTACGACCCTTAACGTGCTCCTGCAAAAGGTCGAGCACATCCGTCACTGAAGAGGTAGAATCGGGAGGCACTTGCAACGTGTGCTCCAAAACTCTCTGGGTCTCCAGCGACAAACACATCCGCAGTTGGATGAGCTGTTTGTTCGGAGGCATGCTGTCAAGGTCCACCATCGTGGAGTAATCTGTCCAACGCCGCCTCCACTCACGAAAAAGCTGAAACCTGACGTCTGGTGAGAGGGCGGGTGGGGGTTGAACAGATGCCTTGGGAGCTGTTGGAGTAGCAAGAGTACCTGGAGGACGCTGGTGTGGTGGAGGAGGGAGGGTACTGGTACCTTGGTGTGCAAAACCTGAGAGTGAGGGAGGGTGGGTTAGCGTCAGGGTCGCCAATAGTGCATCAAAACGCGACTTTTCCTCCTCTCTTCGTGTCTCCTCCCTCTGAAGTTCCATCTCTCGGCGTCGCTCGTCTCTGTGATCCATCCACCTCAGAATTGTTGCAATGTCCGTCGCTGTAGGTGAAGGATGAGGGTGCGGTGGGCGCAGAAGCTCCATCTGTGCCCGGTAGAGGAGAAGGTGGTGGGCAGTCGTGTCTCCCATCTTGACGTTGCCCCTTCTTGCCGCCCATCTTACTATGCTTGAAACTGAGCTGTTTAGTATATAAAGTGGCGCCTCATCAGCTCGAACCACATAAATATGACATAAACAGCGCAGAAATAATGCATAGAGTCCACTGTTCTGTCCGTGAGTGAGTGAGTGCGTGCGTGCGTGTGTGTGTGTGTGTCTGAGAGAGCACTTCGTGGTGGCCTTAATGCCGGTGGCTAGAGCCGCCGCGGGTGAAACCGTCAGTGTCTCCCCAGATGTCACACGAGAAGGGTGTACGCCTGCGTGCTCCATGGGTACCACAAAAAAGAGGCCAATGCTCAACTCTCAGCTCTAGACACACTGATAAACTGACACTAACACTGCCACCGTCACTAAAACGCACAGTGACGGCGCAACACTGCACGTTGCAGCGAAACACAACACAACACACAATGAGTCGACGGGCACATCGCCGGCAGTCGCACATCGCCGGCTAACTGTCCATTGTTCACACACTTGTACGTCCACACATCCTACTCACTGCGTCATGAAGGTTCCAAGTGTTCCCTGAAGAACGCAGTGATGGGTAGGGAAACACCGGGTAAAACTGGAGTCCATTTATTCAGATAGGAGAAATACAAGTGGTGACTAGTGTGTGCCATGCACGGCCCACGAAGTCAGACTGAGACTAACTTGCCATATGGCAGCCTCGGGGCAATGTTGCCACATAACACGTGCAGTGTTGCCACGTAATTATATACATAGGTGCTACTCGGCACAGTAGCTTATATACAAGGTTGCTACTCGGCACAGTAGCTTAGATACATAACCTACAAACAGATATGGAACGAACTAATAAACAACCTGGATACCACAAGAAATGACAAGAACTTCTGGCAGAACGTAAACAAAATTCTAGGAAACGACAAGCCTCAACAAAAGTACATAAAAGACCAAAACGGGAAAAAAACTCTTTGAAGAAAAAGAGATAGAATCCTCATACAGGAGAGAATGAAAAAAGTATTTCAAATATCAGAAGAAGAAAATGAGCAATTTGATGAGGAACACGAAAATCATATCTGCAGAGAAATAGCAGAAATGATACATAGGATAACCCCATACCATGTGGTGGACAAAACCAGGCTCAATGTAAGGGGGGAAACGATCCTCAGGCTGGTTACCGCTGCTAACTCGCTCGTTTGCTGGTGCAGACGACACTTAGGGTGGTTGGACAGAGGTGAGAATGGCAGGGACTATCTGCGTCACAGGTAGATTCAACCCAGCCGCCATACAGACAGTATCTAGGTACCCTGCTGTCTGTCAAATTCTGGCTGTGATCTCATCATAGGTCCTGGACTCTACCACTACCGCATACCACGATCGTCAGTTCCTCACATTTCATCTGTGCCCGGGTGTTCTCCTTCCTTTTCAAGACGTCGCTGAGTGTGGAGTAAATGGACACTTCCCTTCCCTGAGTGTGCATCACAGTGTTCCAGAACCTTCCCCCAGGGCCACTGCCATAGGAAATATTTGTTCATGGTTTGATTCTATAATTGTTTGATTCCATTAATTGCTGACTCCCCTTTATTGTTCGATTCTATCAATTGTTGACTCCATTTAATTGTTTGAATCCATTAATTGCTGACTCCCATTATTTGTTTGATTCCTTTAATTGTTTGCTTCCATTAATTGTTTGTGTAGGTTATGCATCTAAGCTACTGTGCCGAGTAGCAACCTTGTAAATAAGCTACTGTGCCGAGTAGCATTTATATATATAATTACGTGGCAACACTGCACGTTTTATGTGGCAACATTGCCCCGAGGCTGCCATATGGCAAGGCAGCCTCAGTCTGACTGTGTGAGCCGTGCATGGCACATGCGAGTCACCACTTGTATTTCTCTCGTCCATAATAAACGGACTTCAGTGTTACACAGTGTTTCCCTACCCATCACTGCATTCTTCAGGGAACACTTGTAACCACCATGGCGCAGTGGCTAGGATCTGTGGACTTACAAGTGTGTAAACAATGCCGAGACAGTTACGTCTGCCGGTGATGCGCGTCGACTTAGTGTGTTGTGTTGTGTTGCGCTGTGTTTCGCCGGGATGTGCAGTGTTGGGCCGTCACAGTGCTTTTTAGTGACGGTGGCAGTGTATTAGTGTGTCTAGAGCTGAGAGTTGAGCATTGGCCTGTTTTTTTGTGGTACCCACGGAGCACGCAGGCGTACACCCTTCTCATGTGACATTCCGGGAGACACTGACTTTCTCACTCCCGCTGCGTCTCTACCCACGGGCATTAAGGCCACCACGAAGTGCTCTCTCAGACACACACACACACACACACACACACACACACACACACACACACACACTCACTCACGGACAGAACAGTGGACACGATGCGTATTTCTGCGCTGTTTATGTCATATATATGTGGTTCGAACTGTTGAGGCGCCACTTTATATACTAAACAGTGTAGTCCACGCACACATAAAGATGGGCTGTAAGAAGAGACAACGTCAAGATGGGAGACACGACTCCCCACCACCTTCTCCTCCACCGGGCGCAGACTCTCATCCTCCACCTCCAGTGACGGACATTGCCACAATTCTGAGGTGGATGGATGACTGGGACGAGAGACGCAGAGAGATGGAACTTCAGAGGGAGGAGACACGAAGAGAGGAGGAAAAGTTGCGTTTTGAGGCACTATTGGCGACCCTGGCGCTAACCCACCCTCCCTCACTCGCAGGTAGCGCGCTTCAAGGCGCCAGCACACTCCCTCCTCCACCACACCAGCGTCCTCCAGGTACTCTTGCCTCCAAACAAACAGCTCCCAAGGCATCTGTTCAACCCCCACCCGCCCTCTCACCAGACGTCACGTTTCAGCTTTTTCGTGAGTGGAGGCGGCATTGGACAGATTACTCCACGATGGTGGACCTTGACAGCATGCCTCCGAACAAACAGCTCATCCAACTGCGGATGTGTTTGTCGCTGGAGACCCAGAGAGTTTTGGAGCACACGTTGCAAGTACCTCCCGATTCTACCTCTTCAGTGACGGATGTGCTCGACCTATTACAGGAACATGTTAAGGGTCGGAATAACGAGGCTTTGCGTCGCCGCGCCTCAGCTGCAAGCAGGCGGAGAACGAATCCTTTGACGACTTTTTTGTACGCTTGAAGAGTTTGTCAGAGGAGATCGACGTCTGCAAGGCGCACAGCCGGGAATGTGAGGAAGCCTGGATCAAGCACGGGATCTTGACAGGTGTCAGGCAGGAAGAGTTGGTGCAGCGACTCATCCCCCTGGATGCTTCCTCCACACTCCAGGCGGTAGTGACTGAATGTCGGTCATAAGAGGCCACCAAGTCCGCCACCTCTGCCTTAGGGGCCCCACCTGCTGTGAGAGCTATCTCACAATACAAGAAGGGTAAGAAGGCGGCCAACAACGCGAAGGCTGCCACACGTTCTTCCACGCCTCCGCCTAGTGCTTCCTGTGGCAGCTGTGGAAAGCAGCATGGCCCCAAGACTTGCCCGGCCACCGACGCACTGTGTCGTGGATGTGACCGTAAGGGCCACTGGTCTAACACAGACAGGTGCCCTGCACGAGGCCGCAAGTGTCAGACCTGTGGTCGCTATGGACACTATGACAAGTGCTGCCGCCAACCCAAGCCCAAAAGCCCGTGACGAGGAGGAAAGCAGCGCACTTCCCTCGGGGTGGTTCGCACGCAGCCCCCTCCAGATGGCCCACGCAGCCCCAAGCAGCAGCGGAGTCACATCAGGAGGGTGGAATCGACCACACGCCCCAGGGCTACCCCTTCCCTTACTATCCGCGTCGCCGTCACACACAGTGATGTGTCGGGTCACATCGAGGTGATACCGGACACCGGCGCCGATACTACGGTGATTGGGTTGAAGCACCTCCAGAAACTGAGCCTCACCAAACGCGGCCTGGGACCACCGCCGCAGCTGCAGTACTACAATGCGGACGGTTCCCAGATGCCGGACGCTGTGGGCTCCTTTCAAGCAGAGATCACCTACGGCGACAGGTCGTGTCACGGATGGATCGACGTGCAGCCTACTCTCGCTACACCCTTGTTGTCGTGGGAGCACCTCAAGGAGTTATGCGTGGTGCCCAGAGACTTTACCGAGCAGATCCCAGCTGCTCGTTACACCGCCAGCAGGGTGCGTGAGTCGACGAGCGACTCGCCTGGCGCTGCCACACAGAGCTGCCCAGAACCAGCGTCCACTCCCACCCACACAGGACGCTCCCCTGCCCAGATCCTGTATGGTCACCCTCTCCGCTCTTGCGTCCCTACACACGCCAAGGCCTTTGTGAAGGACTGGCAGACCAAAGCCGAGAGCTGTGACCGCCGCGCCGCTTCACGTGCCCAGGACGCCAAGGCTCGGTATGACGACCATGCCCGCCCTCTTCAGCCACTGGAGATTGGTGCCCTTGTCCATGTCCAGGACCCGACGACGACGCGTTGAGACAAGGTGGGCATAGTGATGGGCGTCGGCCGGTCGCGGGACTACAAGGTCAGGATGCCGAGCGGCCGTGTTTGGTGTAGGAACCGCCGCTTCCTCCGGCCAGTCCCACCCCCTGCTGCTGGCCCCTTGACCGAGGACGAGTCCCCTACATCTCACGAGGATCCGCCCCACAGTGCACCTCGACGCTCGGAGCGACTAAGGACTAAGAAGTCCGCTCAAGACAAAGACTATGAGTGTGAGGGGGGAGGGAGATGTAGGTTATGCATCTAAGCTACTGTGCCGAGTAGCAACCTTGTAAATAAGCTACTGTGCCGAGTAGCATTTATATATATAATTACGTGGCAACACTGCACGTGTAAGGTGGCAACATTGCCCTGAGGCTGCCTTATGGCAAGGCAGCCTCAGTCTGACTGTGTGAGCCGTGCATGGCACACGCGAGTCACCACTTGTATTTCTCTCATCCATAATAAACGGACTTCAGTGTTACACGGTGTTTCCCTACCCATCACTGCATTCTTCAGGGAACACTTGTAACCACCAGTTTGACCCCATTATCTGTTGACTGCCTTAATTGTTTGACTCCCGTAATTATTTGATGTTTGTTGAGTGATGTCAAAGTTTTGTGTTATATTTTTATAGTAAAGAGATGCCAATCTCTAACGGTTGTTTGTTATTCCTCGGAAAACCATGGTCCTTGACTTTCCTTTATTAAGATCCTGATTAGCCTGGTAAGGGATTTCTATCCCTAAGTCCCAGGCCTTTACACTCAACTCGTTAGAACCAATTACAGAAGGAGAACTGCTACACTACATCAGACACACTAAAGAAAAAGCACCAGGATTCACAAAAATCACAAGAAATATGATCCTATACCTACCTAATAACTGCACAGAAGGCATCCTTGAAATATTAAACTCAGCTTTGGCAAGTGGATACTTCATTGATGCATTCAAAAACGCAAAACTCATATTCATACCGAAACCAGCCAAGGACCACACTCAAGTAATTAACTACTGACAGATTTAAAGGGAACACATAAGGCACTAGCCATAATCACGGAAACGTTAGCCAACAAGAAAGCAGAAAGAAACCAAGTCAACATTGTATTAAGAGACGTTAAGAAAGCGTTCGATAAAGTATGGCACCTAGGATTAAAATTTAAACTGCTTCAATTAAATCTTCCAAACCCCCTAGAAAAAATCGTCTGTTACTTCCTAGACGATCGCACTTCACAAATACAAACTGGCAGCTATATAGGACTGTAAGGTTATGGGATATTGGTTCACACTCAGGATGGGATGGAGAAAGGAAACTCACAATGTGCTCACTGTATACATATTGTATTGGATGTACAATGTAGCTTGTTGCTGGGTAGGTAGCATGACAATAAGCGTTGAGTAGAGAGAGCTGGGTGGTGAGGGTGCCAAGAGGAAGGACATGCGGCTTGAGGGACGCCGAACCTAACTCAAGAATCCTGCAGGAGGGGTGTGGTTATATACGCTAGGCATGAACTTAGAGCCAGCCAGGCGAGGGTACAGGGAGAGGATGTTTTTGAAGAGTCCAAGTGGTGTAAAATTAAATTAAAGGGAGGGGACTTACTTATCGTTGGGTGTATCTACAGATCCCCAAACTGTGGCCCACTAATTCAAAGGAACTTAAGAACCTTAATAAACAATGCGGCGATGCTCAACTCTAGCCACCTCCTTATCATGGGGGACTTTAACTATGGCGACATCGACTGGAGAAACGAGTCCATCCCGAATGACTTGAATAACCCTGCTACTCTTTTTGTAGAAACTCTGAGAGATAATTTTCTGTTCCAACATGTGAGAGACCCGACACATTACAGAGGGGAGCAAACACCCAAGCCACTTGACCTCATCATAACAAACGAGGAGGGTATGGTGGCCAAACTGGAACACCTTGCCCCAGTTGGCACCAGTCACCATACAGTGTTGTCATTTAGATTTAACTGTTACCTAGTTCAAGATAAGGCCAGGCCAAGGTGCAAATATTATAAGGGAAATTACAATGGGATGAGGGAAGAGATGAGGGGTATCAACTGGCCTGACTTATTAAGGTACAAGAAGAACACAGACACTACGCTGAATATCATAACCAGTAAAATGACACATTTGATCGATAAATATATACCCAAGACCAAACCCAGTGCTTCTAAGAATACGAGGGGATCACTACACATGAACCATGCGGCGGTCGACAAAATTAAGAAGAAAACCCAGAAATTCAAGACGTGGGTTGGGTCAAACGATGAGCAAGACAGGAGGATGTATGCAAGAGCCAGAAACCAAGCAAAGATAGAGTGTAGGAGGGCTGATAAGGAGTTCCAGAGGCTGGTTGCACGCGAAGTCAAGTCAAACCCAAAGGCGTTTTACCGCTATGCAAAGTCGAAATTGAAAACGCGAGTAGGAGTATCAGACCTGAGGCTTGAAGATGGTAGTTACGCAGATTCTGACCAGGATAAAGCTGAGGCATTGAACAGCTTCTTTTCCTCAGTGTTCACAAGAGAGGATGCAACTAACCTTCCTGCGTTTGAGGACAGACGGTTCGACACAGCACTGACCAACATTGTGTTCACAGAAGAGGGTATTAGAAATAAACTGTCCAGGCTAAAGGTCCATAAAAGTCCCGGACCTGACATGGTGCATCCTAGAGTGCTTAGAGAGCTGTGCAACGAGCTTGCAGAGCCCCTGAAGATCTTGTTTTGTAAATGCCTGGATGAATAAATGATCCCCAGTGAATGGAAAGTGGCTTATGTGAGTCCTATCTTCAAGAAGGGCGATAGTCACTCCACGAACAACTATAGACCGGTGAGCCTGACCAGCATAATATGTAAAGTACTTGAGAGTATTATCAGAGATGCCGCGATGGAACATCTACTACGAAACAACCTTGTAAAAGATTGCCAACACGGTTTTACGCCGGGGCGCTCTTGCTTAACACAATTGCTCAAGGTATTGGATATTTGGACGCATATTCTGGAACGGGGTGGTAAAATCGACAATATTTACCTAGATTTTGCCAAGGCTTTCGGCAGTGTACCCCACGAAAGGCTGAAAATCAAACTGGAAGGGTACGGAATTCGGGGAAATGTCCTAGCGTGGATAGAAGACTTTCTACATCACCGCAAGCAGTGTGTGGTGATTAATGGCACGAAATCGTCATCTGTACCTGTAACAAGTGGGGTACCACAGGGCAGTGTATTGGGCCCGCTGTTGTTTGTTTGTTTCATAAATGACATGCCTGACGTTGTACACTCCTCCATACAAATGTTTGCCGATGATGGCAAGTTATTTCGGGAAATTAAGAACCAAGCGGACTGTGAAGAGCTGCAGAAGGACCTCTGTGGGATCCAGAAATGGTCGAAGAAATGGCTGCTGAGATTCAATGTCACGAAGTGTAAGAGGATGCACCTGGGGCGTACCAACAGTAAGGAGGCGTATCATATGTCCCAACAGGATGAAGAAAATGCACTAGTTGAGACTGTGTGTGAGAAGGACCTAGGTGTGTATGTTGACAATGAGCTGAAGTTCTCGGGCCATTGTGAGAAGAAGGTAAATCAGGCAAATAAATTATTGGGTCTTACAAGAAGGTCGTTCAGATATCTAGACGGTCCGTCCCTCGTAACGATCTTCAGGAGTGAAGTGCTTCCCCATCTGGAGTACTGTCACCCCATCTGGTCCCCGAGATATGCTAGGGACTGTCAGTTGGTTGAAAATGTTCAAAGGAGGGCCACCAGACTGGTGCCTGCACTTCGGCACCTCAGCTACCCTGAGAGATTGGAGCGCCTGAACTTGCCTAGCTTATACTACAGACGGGCAAGGGGGGACCTAGTTGAGGTGTATAAGCATCTCAGGGGGCACTACTCAGTTGAGTGTCCTTACTTGGAGCTGGCGGACGCTCGCCCCACAAGGGGTCACAGCTCAAGATTGAAGACGCCGCAAATCCAGAAAACCGTGAGGGCAAACTTTTTCGGAGTGAGGGTTGTAAACTCTTGGAACAATCTACCAGAGAGTGTTGTGACGGCACCGAGTGTGAGCTCTTTCAAGAGAAGACTTGACCAACACTTGAGCGGGTTCAGGTACATTCAGGAGCCGGTGCATGCCCAGTATTTGCCAACAGTGCGTGACAGAGACGTGACCGATCGCCCGGGCGGCTAGCGAGCCGATCTTTTGGTGAAGAATATAAATGAAAAGAGACGTGACCGATCGCCCAAGCGGCTAACAAGCCGATCAGTGGCGAAGAGGATAAAAGTAAAAAAGGTCGCTCGCGGGAACGACAGCCGCCAGGTTGGCGCGGAGGAGGAGGTGTTGCTTGCTGGTGGCACTGTGTAGAAAGAGAGGGTGGTCACAGCGGTGTCAGGCCTTATAAGGCGGGGGTAGGCGTGGGTAGATAGTTGACCCCCGCTCCGTGGGCGGCGCTGGAGGCGTAGGCTGGGGAATTCGAGAAGGTTTGGTGCTTGTAGGGGAAGAATCCACTACAATACTCCCCTTCCCCTGAGGGCGCGGCGGGAGGCTGGAGGTTGGCAGGGTTACGTGCCACATGTGAGGCAGAACGGGTAGTGCATGCCACATGTGGGACATAACGGCGAGGGCGTGGATGAGCTGGCCGCTAGGAGGGGGGGCAACTCTGTCTACACACACGAGATCTGTGGGAGAAAAGAGGGAGAAGGTGGGTTGTGGAGGCGATGAATGTTGTGCTTCCCTCGCGACAGGTACAGAGTACTCAGATGCACCTGCTGGGGTGTGTGGGCCTGGATCAGGAGCAGGGGCTGCGTTAGGAAGAGTGTCCATGGCAGCAGCAGGGTGCTTGACAGCAGCAGGGCCCACGACAGCAGCAGGGTGCAGGACAGTAGCAGGGGGTACCTGAGGGAGAAAAGAGGGGTGTGTGGGTCCACGTCAGGAGGAGCGGCAGGGGGTACTGCTGGGCCGGGGGCGGCGTCTGAGGCAGGACGGGTGTGTTGGGGTCGGAAGGGCATGGTGCTTGGGGCAGGAAGAGGAGCGGCTGTCTGCTTAGAGTAGCAAAGCTGCTCTAGGGTGTCTAACCTGTGGTGTAGAGACAGAAGCTGTAGAGCCGATGAGAGCTGCCTCTGCGTGGATAAGCCAGTCTTCCATGTTGCTTGAAGACTGGGAGAGTGATCACTTTCTCCTCCATCCTGTGTGAATGTGAATCTCTGGGGGTCGCCATTTGTAGTGGTATGTGAGATATTGGTTCACACTCAGGATGGGATGGAGAAAGGAAACTCACAATGTGCTCACTGTATACATATTGTATTGGATGTACAATGCAGCTTGTTGCTGGATAGGTAGCATGATAATAAGCGTTGAGTAGAGAGAGCTGGGTGGTGAGGGTGCCCAGAGGAGAGACAAGCGGCTTGAGGGACGCCAAGGTCGCTGGCGTGAACGGCAGCCGCCAGGCTGACACGGAGGAGGAGGTGTTGCTTGCTGTTGGCACTGTGTAGAAAGAGAGGGTGGTCACAGCGGTGTCAGGCCTTATAAGGCGGGGGTAGGCGTGGGTAGATAGTTGACCCCCGCTCCGTGGGCGGCGCTGGAGGCGTAGGCTGGGGAATTCAAGAAGGTTCGGTGCTTGTAGGGGAGGAATCCACTACAGGACCACCCATAGAACTGAAAAGTGGAATACCCCAAGGCAGTGTCCTTTCACCCACGCTGTATAATATCTACACAGCAGACCTACCAGAACCATCTCCCTACAGTGAATACATAAGTTTTGCAGACGATATCACACAAATCATCACATACCCCGGCAAATCAACAACAATAATGGCACAACATGCTGCCAACGCAATAGAGAACATCAACCGGTACGAAAAAAGGGGAAGATATAAACGAACACCAACAAGTTCAAAATAATACCAATCGCTAAAAGGAAAAAAGACCCCATTATAATAGACAACAAAGTAATTCCATATGCCATGGAAGGCACTGTCCTAGGGCTGAAGATAACAACAAAAGGCTACAAAACATTCATCACCGAAAAACTTGCAAAAACCAGAAACATGGTAATTAAATTAAAACGCTTCAGAAGCCTGTCAGCAAAAAACAAGTCAAAGTTATATAGAGCCTATGTCCAATCCCGACTAGTATATCCGCCAATTCCCCTACATGCAATAAAACAAACAAACATAAAGAAACTGCAGACAATTCAAAACTTAGCCCTAAGGGATGTATACAACATCAGATATCCTGACATAGTCACCAACCGTCAACTACACCAACGAGCGCAAATAGAACCCCTGAACGTTTACCTACACCAACACTCAAAAAGAATATGGACAAAGAAGAAATAGAGGCAGGACCAATCACAGAATGGATGGAAGAGATAGAAGAAGGAAGAAGAGAACACTCGTGGTTCCCTCGCAGTAAAAGAAGAGCCCAAGAACCCACACCAACTCCACTCTATTGAGAGATGCAACGTTACCCCAGTGACAACCTTGGCAGCCCCACCACTTACAACATTAGATCATAAAAAGACGGGTTGTTCTTAGCAGAAACACAAGTACCTGCCCTAGACTACCCACCATTGGCTAGGATACAAGACCCGAAAAAGTAAGGCATAAAATCGCAACACTTGCTAAACATACAAACACCTGACATAAATATAACACCTAGGACGAAAATTAGCTGAAACACAAACATGAGAAAATAGAAGCACTTGGGTTGAGCCCCAAGACCTAGCATTCTACTACTATTTTCCAATTTCCTCGCTTTTCTTCTTGCACTATCCACCAACCCCAAGTCCCTCCAAATTCCACCATCATTCTTCAAGTCCAGTTCCCACACCACCAATCTACGCACCAGCATCAAGATATCTTCGTACCTTACTTCACCCATCGACTCGACTCGAATCACAATACACAATAGACACCAGACAAAATTGTTACCAACAACAAAGCCTTTTTCAATTACCATATAAAACAAGGACCTCTCACAGGCGGTGACCATCTGCCAACTATTCTAACACTGTCAACAAGCCCCATACAGATACCAATAAAAAAAAGAGACTGAAAATGAGTAAAACAGACTGGGACAGCTTCAAAGACGACTTAGGTAATCACCACTCGATTAACCTACAAGGGAAAACAACAGAAGACATAGACTCAGAAATGGACAGACTGCACTCAGCAATAAAAACATCAATAACCAAACACACTCCTACTTCACACTTTAGAACATTACCCAACAACAGACTACCAGAAGAAGTTAAATTAATCCAGACCTATTACAATGAAATAAACAGGTATATGGAAAGACACGGCAGTAACAGATGGCTATATACGACGCAGACAGCACTACAGATAAAATTAAGAGACACATGTAAGAAAGCAGAAAAAAATGGAATGATATTATAATGGCGGCTGACAAGACTAAAGACACAAATACATTTTGGACTTCCATAAACAAGATGATGGGGCACAACAAGCAAAAAACACTATGCATTAAAAACCAAAATGGAACAAAACTGTACGAGGAAAATGAACAAGGGTCAGCATTCAAAAGGGAATGGGTAAAGGTTTCTCAAATATCAGATGAGGAAAATGAAGATTTTTATAGTGAACACGAAGAAAGGATAGAAGACGAAATGGGAAGACACATACATAGAATCACCCCAAAGCAATATATAGACTATAACTTACTACCTAATAATCAAATAATAACCATGGGAGAAATGATGCACTGTCTGAGGAAGTTTAAGGAAAAGGCTCCCGGTCTCACAGGTATTACACGAAATATGATCATAAATCTACCTGAAAACATCTTAAAAACATTATTTAACATCTATAACGCATTCTTAATAACCGGTTACTTTCCAGACAAACTAAAATATGCTAAAGTGATATTTATTCCCAAGGAGGGTAAGGACAATAAGGAAATTTTAAACTACAGGCCAATATCTTTGTTAGAAATTACCGGGAAACTACTGGAAAAAATATAAATTCAAGACTTATAACCTTTTTAACACAAGAGGGGAAAACAAACAATAGATAACATGGATTTATGTCCAATAGAAACACCCTAACTGCAATAGCTACACTAACGGAAATAATTGCAATAGAAACAAGCAAGGGGAACCAGATCAATATAATTTTAAGGGACGTGTAGTGGACGTCTCCCCTACAACTGCATAGCCGCTTTCCAATGCCACAGTATCCTAGCAACCAGCCACCTGCTACGTCTTCCCTAGCAACCAAACGAGCGGCCCAGGGGGGGGGGGGGGGGCGTCACCAGATGCCACAGTATCCTAGCAACCAGCCACCAGCTGCTACCGTATCCTAGCAATGGGTCGAGAAACCAGCGACTTCCCACGGGTTTACTTACGGCGGCTGTGTATATAAGCTCTGTCTCTCCATTGAGATTCATTCTGCTCTCGGTTCCTGAACACGCAACACCTCCTCCAAGCAAGCTCCTCGCTGTCCCGCTCTCATTCAACCTGGAGGCCAGCAACAGGCAACATCTTCTCTAACGAAGCTCGTGCACATCTACCTCCTTCAACAATCTACTCACCGAACGTGTCTACTGAGCAGCTCCTCACCACACGGCATTTCCAGCACCAGACTGTCTACCATATAACTTATATTATATAAGAAAACCACCACCTTAGAGTTTCCATCCATCCTGAGTGCTAGACAACATAATATCACGAAACCCTACAAATGGTGACCCCCGGAAAAAAGCACTCACACAGGATGGAGGACGGACGGATCTCTCTACCGACTTTCAACCACAACGTCGAGGACTGGCTAGATCATGTGGAAGCAGCCCTCGTCGGCTCACAAGCGACTGACAGCAAAAGTATGGCGCCCTGCTCTGTGCCTTGCCCACGGAAGTCGCCACGCGGGTCTCACAGACCATTTCCAACCCTCCAGATGACAACAAATTCGCTACCCTGCGGGATGCCTTGAAGAGGCGTTATCAACAGACCAGCCCCAATCTCCTGCAAGATCTATCCTCTATCTCCCTCGGGAACTCAACCCTGGGACGTCTCTGGGAGGAGATGTGTAGGCTGAACTCCTGTCACACAGACAGACTCCCCGACTCTATCCTGCGCCAGCTTCACGCACAAAAGCTACCCACAGAAGTACGCAACATCCTGTCCGCAGTAGATTACTCTACGACACCAGAACTATATGCAACCGCGGCAGACAGAATTTTCAACGAATGCGCTGCTGCACCCCTTGCCGCCACGGTCACACCAGTACCTACCATCGAACTTGTAAGCCGGGTCAACACCCCTCAGCCGAGCAATACCTCACAAGACATCAAGGACCTGTTGCAAACTTTGAACCGCAGGATGGACACCATTGAGCAGTTCTGCTCCTCCATACCGGCTGCTGCGCCAGTTCCTGACTCACACACCACGCCCTACAAGTTCCGACGCACAGCAGCCAGCCCCCAGCACAACAAATATACCCTCTGCTGGTATCACCAGACTTTCGGCTGCAATGCTCGAAACTGTGAGCCCTATTGCACCTATTCGGGAAACGGCAACACCGGAGGTTGGTAGACGCCTCAGCCTCCGTCCCTTCAGGCGTCTCATTACTGCGCGTCACCGACCGCACCTCCGGCAAGAAGTTCGTCATCGACACAGGTTCATCGGTCAGCCTCATCCCTCCCTCACTACGAGACAAGTCAAAGCAACCCTCTTATGACCTGTTCGCTGCCAACGGTACCTCCATCGCCTCCTACGGTGTACGCACCCTCGCCTTAGACCTCGGTCTGCCCAAGACTCTGCGTTGGTTATTCGTGATAGCAGACGTGTCTCAACCCATCCTTGGTTTCGACTTCCTCACCTTCCACAAGCTCGGCGTCAAACCAAGTCATCTATGCCTCATCCATGAGCCTACAGCATGCAAGATCCAGGGTTCTCGTGCCAGACACACCGACACTATCACCTGTCTTGCGCCTTCCAACGAGTTCTCCTCCCTGCTCGACGAATTCAAGGAGCTTTTCTCACTCCGAGTCTCCCTACCCCCACCACCTACGTCGGGAATTTTCCACCACATCGAAACCAAAGGACCACCAGTCTTTTCACGCCCTCGCCGCCTACGCCCTGAGCTCCTGAACACAGCCAAAGTAGAATTCAACAAACTACTGCAAGACGGCATCATTCGCCCTTCAAGGAGTCCCTGGGCATCGCCTCTTCACATGGTTCCTAAGCAAACACCCGGCGAGTGGAAGGTGTGTGGCGACTACAGAGCCCTGAATCTCGTCACCAAACCTGACAGGTACCCTATTCCGCATGTCCAGGACTTTCACCACAAACTTCATGGCAAGACTATCTTCTCGAAGATCGACTTGGAGCGTGCCTTCCACCAGATCCCAGTAGCACCTGCAGATACCCAGAAGACAGCCATCACCACTCCGTCTGGACTCTTCGAGTACACTTTCATGAGTTTTGGCTTACGCAATGCAGCACAGACTTTCCAGAGGTACATGGCCCATATGCTTCGCGACCTCAATTTTGTCACCGTCTACATTGACGACATCCTCGTCGCATCTTCGACGCCTGCCGAGCACCGCCACCACCTACAACTCCTTCTCCAACGCCTGCAGAACAACAACATGAAAGTTCATCCTGTTAAGTGCGTCTTTGGAACCTCGGCCATCGATTTCCTCGGTCACAGAGTCTCGCCCAGTGGCATACAACCCCTACCACAGAAGATAACTGCGATTAGGGAGTTCCCCAAACCTGAAACGGCGAAGAAACTCCGAGAATTCCTGGGTTTAGTCAACTACTACCACCGCTTCATTGACAAAGCTGCCACCGTCCTAGCCCCCCTACACGACCTTCTCAAGGGACGCCCAAAGAAGTCTCACAAGTCTCTCGTGTGGACTCAAGAGGCTACTACGGCATTCACCACTATCAAACAGCACATTACACGCCTCACCCTCCTGGCCTTCCCCGCACCTAACGCCCGGACCACTCTCACAACAGACGCTTCTTCTACTGCAGTGGGCGCCGTCTTACAGCAGGAGAACAACGGAATTCTCATGCCCGTTGCTTTCTTCTCACAATGGCTTCAACCACCACACCTCAAGTACAGCACCTTTGATCGAGAACTCCTGGCCATATACCTGGCTGTCAAACATTTCCAGCACTTCCTCGAGGCCCGTCAGTTCACCATCTTCACTGATCACAAGCCCCTCTTCCACGCCTTCGCTTCAGCTTCCCAGTCACATACACCTCGTGTCCTGCGCCACTTGGCTTACATCTCGGAGTTCTCCAGCGACGTCCAACACATTAAAGGCAGCCACAACGAGATCGCCGACGCCCTCTCTAGTTGTATATCCAACATTCTTCCCTCATCTCCACCCATTGATTATGGGCAGCTAGCCGCGGCTCAAGAGAAAGACGAAGACCTGGCAGCATACAAGACATCCCCCTCAGGCCTCACACTCCAAGAACTCCCTGTTCCAGGCACAAAGATAAAATTGTGGTGCGACGTATCCTGTGGACAGCCTAGACCGTTCGTGCCTCACGTCCACCGCCGCGCTGTTTTCGACCGCATCCATGGTCTCAGCCACCCGGGTGTGCAGGCCTCCCAGCGCCTCCTCATGCAACGTGTCGTCTGGCCCGGCATCAAGTCTGATACTAAGAAATGGGCTGCCCAGTGCCTGGCCTGCCAGTACTCCAAAATACATCGTCACATACGGGCCCCCTTACAAACCTTCCCTATTCCCAAAGGACGTTTTCAAGTAGTACACCTCGACATCGTGGGACCTCTTCCATCATCCTATGGTAGCACCTACATCTTCACCTGCATCGACCGTTTCACCAGGTGGACAGAAGCAATTCCCATGCCCAATGCTACAGCAGAGCCTACTGTCCGCACCTTCATGTCCGGTTGGGTTTCCCGTTTTGGCCCCCCGCAACGGTAATCACTGACCGAGGAGTACAGTTTGAGTCACAACTCTGGCAGCACCTCCTAAAGTTCCTCGGCACGTCTAGACAACGCACTACAGCATACCACCCTCAAGCCAACGGCATGGTAGAGCGTTTTCACCGGCAGCTGAAGGACGCACTCAAGGCACAGCACGACCCTTACAGCTGGACTGATGCGCTTCCTTTAGTGCTCCTCGGCATCCGTGCGTCACACAAGGAGGATATGGACTGTAGCCCAGCAGATCTTACACTAGGCGAGCCCCTTCGGCTACCCGGGGATTTCCCCCTCCCTCCTGATCCCAATCAAACCACTCCAGCCGTTCGTTACGACTTACTCCAAAATCTACGACAAGCAGTTTCTGCATTCAGAGCTACTGCTCCACGCCAGCCTCCTCGGCGCCCTGAACACATCCCTCCTGCACTACTCACAGCCGAGTATGTTTTCGTCAGGCATGATACTCACCGCAACCCATTACAACGCCCCTACGATGGACCCTTCCAGGTGGTTACCCGTTCAGCAAAGTTCCTGACGATTATCCGGAATGGCAGACATGACACAGTCAGCATAGACCGAGTCAAACCGGCCACCTTACCCGTCGGGCCCCCAGCCAAGCAGCACCATCAACAAACTACGCCTGCACCAGTCTACCCGCAGTTACCACCGGCAGCAACACCATGCCCACGACATTTCTGGGCACCCTCTTTTCACCCTCATGTACACCCTGTTCCTGCTGTAGAACCTGCTCCTGTCATAGACCTCCCTCCTGTCATAGAACCTGCTCCTGCCATGGACCCTCCTCCTGACGCAGCCCCTGCAGCAGCAGGAGCACAACAACCATTGCTTGTACAACCTCCTCTAATCCCAAATCCTCTTTCTCCTCCTAATTCTCCCACAGGTTTTGTGTCACTAGACGGAGTTGTTACACGTAGCGGCCGAGTCGTACGTACACCTGCCCGGTATGTGTTATGTGTGGGACACAACCCGGACAACATCCAGCCTCCCGCCGCGCCAGGAGGGGAGGGGGAGTATTGTAGTGGACGTGTCCCCTACAACTGCGTAGCCGCATTCCAATGCCGCAGTATCCTAGCAACCAGCCACCTGCTCTGTCTTCCCTAGCAACCAAACGAGCGGCCCAGGGGGGGGGGGGGGGGGGCGTCACCAGATGCCACAGTATCCTAGCAACCAGCCACCAGCTGCTACCGTATCCTAGCAAAGGGGCGAGAAACCAGCGACTTCCCACGGGTTTACTTACGGCGGCTGTGTATATAAGCTCTGTCTCTCCATTGAGATTCATTCTGCTCTCGGTTCCTGAACATGCAACACCTCCTCCAAGCAAGCTCCTCGCTGTCCCGCTCTCATTCAACCTGGAGGCCAGCAACAGGCAACATCTTCTCTAACGAAGCTCCTGCACATCTATCTTCTTCAACAGGCTACTCACCGAACGTGTCTACTGAGCAGCTCCTCACCACACGGCACCTCCAGCACCAGACTTTCTACCATATAACTTATATTATATTAGAAAACCACCACCTTAGAGTTTCCATCCATCCTGAGATGCTAGACAACATAATATCACGAAACCCTACAGACGTTTCTAAGGCTTTTCATAAATTTGGCATTTAGGCTTAAAATATAAAATATTAAAATTGGGAATGGGACTTAACCAACATTTGCTAAGAATATTGTGTAACTATTTAGATGATAAGAGAGCACAAATTCAAAATGGAAACCTTATGGGAACTATGTTTAATCTTGAGAGTGGAGTACCTCAAGGAGGATGCCTTTCTCCAACACTATTTACAATTTATACCTCAGACACACCTCAACCTACCCCCTTTAGCGAATATGTAATGTTTGCTGATGATATTACTCAAATTGCGTCATACCCAGGAAAATCAACCCAATTTATGGCACTCTACACGGTAAGAGCGATAAAAAACATAAATGACTTTGAGAAAAAATGGAAAATCAGGACAAATAAGAACAAATTCAAGATAATACCAATAGCCAAGATCAAAACAAGTCCAGTAATAGTCGACCAGGAACTATATACCCATACGACACTGAAGGCAGGATGCTTGGACTAAAACTAACAAAAATAAAAAAGGATATATAACATACATAAAAGATAAAGAACGGCAGGCAAGAATAAGATTATCAAAAATAAAACGTTTTAAGAACCTTAGCATTAATAACAAAAGAAAGATTTATATAGCCTTTGTCAAATCAATTATGAACTACCCACCCATCCCATTGAACACCCTTAGTAAAACGAGCATTAAAAGGTTACAAACAGTACAAAATATAGCCCTTAGATTTATATATAACATAAAATATACAGACCACATTGATAATGAACAGCTACACAAGAGAGCAAATCTCCTAGCAATCAATGTAGAAATACACAACAAAGCCGCAAATATTTGGAACAAAGTGACTGAACTTAACACAGAAACTTACCAAAACTGGATAAATAATATAGACAATGAAGAATTCCAAGAACACAGTTGGTTTAAATCAGCCAGGAAGAAATTAATTGAACCATCTCCTGCCCCAATATACACATAAAACATTAATAGAGAGAATAAAAGGAGAGTGACCTACCAGCTCCACCAAGAACCTGGCAGGCCTCTCCATACAGTGTACTTAGAGTAACTTTTAACTAACACCTTAGCAAAAAATAAATAAAAAAATGACTACCCTTCCAGCTACACAAGGACCTGGGCGGGCTCACTAACTCCACCGCAGTATAAAAAATAAATAAATAAATAAATAAATAAATAAATAAAATAGTAATAAGCAGCACTATACAAATAAACCAATATTAATACAAAGGTCTGACGACCCAAGGAAGCAAAACAAAGATAAAACACCAATAGGAAAGATGAAGCGATCTGGTTGAGCCCAGATTCTTTCTACTACTGTATTTCTGTTTCACCACTTTTTCTTCAACCCCAAATAATCTTCTCTCACCTCATAACTAATGACTCCGCCGCCGGAGATTCATTCTACTCTACTCTCCAGAACCAACAAGACCTCCCAGCAAGCTCCTCACCAACAAGCTCCTCACCCAACAGGACCTCTGAGCAAGCTTCTCACCACACAGCAACTCCCTAGCACTGCACTGTACATACAATATATATATATATATATATACATATATATATATACAGAAAACGCATTGTGAGTTTCTATCCTTATCTCCATCCTGAGTGTGAAATCTTACATGTACCTGTACGTATGTACAAACAAAGAGAAATAGACAAACAGAGAATTTGACAACTGGCCACATACAGTACGCTACACTACTCCGGATTTGAAAACCCTCTGAGCTAGCAACCCTACCTTTACAGTTTACACCTATTACTGTGATACGTTTATGTATACTTATGACTATATAGTCAAATTAATATTTTGTCAGAGGATAATGCGATCTTTACTCGAGATAAGAAACCCATAAATAACGAGTAAGACTCAGCTTCATTAAGAGGATTAAATATAAGCACGGTGAAAGTGTATGTTCAGGAACGCGTACAGGAAATGAAAGTCCCTCAGCTTTATTCCTGCTGCAGTCAAGAAGCTACACCCTCACTCGTACCAAACCTACTTTCTGATGCACCGGTTACAAGGCAGGCACAAAATCAACTCACGTGATATTTGATTACTCAGGTTGGTGCAACAAGTGTCGATCATGAACATTGATGGCCTACTTTACTTTAATCGAAACCACCCACTTTTCCTCTACATCATTTAATTTTCATGTAGCTGCTGTTGATCAGTTAATGTTTACATAAGCGCTGGGTATACACACACAGCCAGTGTACAAAATAAACGACTTTCACATCCATGATGCCGCAACGTGTTATACAACATACAAGCTAAGTAGGTCTGGTTGGTTCAACTCTGCTGTCGTCAATAGTTATTCTGTTTACCACACGCTGTAAATGTGAGACTATAAGACGGATCATGATGACAGATGCCACATCATAACTACAACAGCGCCTGAGTACTTCCGATCTACGCCACGTCAGCAAAACTTCATAATTACATTCCACGTTAACGATCTCCATCAGACTAGGTTATTGTTACTACACAATGCAGTAGTCCATATTCATGAAGATGTTGTTATAGAATGTTTTATACTTTCGTTACCTCGGGTTTTATCAACAGCGGTCAACGAATATATTTACCTACGGCACCTACTATTTTGAAGCACCTACCTCAGAAACTGCCCAGCGTCAACCTAAGAACAGGTTATCCTCAAGAAACACGCGATGATGGACGAAAACAGCAGTGGTGTACCCAGGTGGTTCAGTGTGTGAGAGAGAGCGGCACACTACTCGACGATGTGGCCGAGGTATACAATACAGAGTGAAAGTTACCAACAAGCTTAACCCTTCACCCAAGCTCCGCCGGAGGATAGATAACCCAAACCTAAACTTAAGGGACGTCATCTGCAAGGTGGGTCATTCAGTCAGGGTACATAAAGGAAAAAAAGAGAGTATGCTAAACATCCAGAGCAACATGCTTAAATATTTTGTATATATGTTATTGGTGATAAAAAGTGATGTTGCCACTAAGAAATTGTTCTTGGTTGGCGATCATCTTGGATTAATGAATAAGTGCCATTTGTATTAAATTTCCTTTAATTTCTAAGCTTTTAGGCACAATAGAGACATGGAATTCGCGCCTGACCCCATATCTTGTGGGTAAGAGAATGCTCTTATAATTGTTTTAATATATTCTGATGGCAACCACGTTAACTTTCAAGATGGTCGCAATTTATGCCTTAGTTTGGTGTCATTCAGTTCTACTCAGATTCACTCGTGCTATTCGAGATGGCGATTATGTTACAAGTAGTTAAGTTATAGTTACCTACATGTGTGTTAGTATGCGTATTCGATATTTTGGTGGTTGGGTTTAATGCTAGCATGTTTAAATGTTTTGAATGTAAAGTGTACTGTTATATAATGTTATTGTTTCTGATATTATTATACGATGCTCTATGTAATGTAATGTTTAAGAAAACAAATGTGTTAAAAATAAGTGAAACTAATGTAGAGGACGAGCCAAATTAAGTTCCACATTAAATAGTGGTAAGTATGGGAATAATGGGATCCTTCAGGACCCTGAGGGTCGGATTCCTAGTCTAATCTCATTGTATTAAAGACATCCTGCCTCGGACATCTTGCCTGCAAGCAGCCATCGATACTTGATAGCGGCAACAACACACATAGTGCCTGAGAGATGATGAGGACGAGTCAACAGAAGTGCAAAATCAAAATACAAAATATTAATACACATTTGGCAAGGGGACACATGGATCATTCAACATAGAAGGCATCAAGTTACATTACCGTATCATTTGGCACATAAGACGTTCAACTACGTTAAGACATGAACACTGATATATTTAATAAAGTTCAACGGAGTTAAATTGACTTAATATAGTGGTGTGAGGTACTATGTACAGTCCCGGACGGAAGTTCTCGCTACAGTCAAGGTGGTTGTGGCAAAGTCCGTCCACACCTTACTGGACGACGGGTCCGCTGTCCAGCCATTACCTCCCTCCCTCCCTACACACACAAACAAGCACCCTTGCAGTTCAACAATTGAGCTCTGATACTTCCATTTCTCAATAATGACTAAGGAAGGATGAAATTTGTTTTTAATAAATTCACAAAATAATTTACTCAATCAAGTCTTACATTAGTTGACATAATAGGTTCCATCATTATTAGATAATCATGATATAGTGCAGAGTGTGTTTTGGTGGCTGGGGTTCGCAACAATATCAGAATCCTCCAAGCTCTATTGTCTCTCAGAATGGTAGCCAAAAAACAAAGCATGAATATGAGCAATAATATGAACATAAGAACATAAGAATGGAGGAAACTGCAGCTGGCCTATTGACTCATACTGGGCAGTCCCGTTTATACCCAACCCCTATAGCTCATATAAGCATCCAATCTATGTTTGAAGCTATCCAGCGTATTCGAGTTCCATTCATCCACTACTCTGTTTCCAAACCAGTGTTTACCTATTTCACGCCGAAATCTAAATTTGTCTAACTTAAAACCATTGTTACGAGTTCGCTCCTAGTTGGATAGTTTGAGTACCTTTGTAATGTCCCCTTTGATTAACCCTGACTTCCATTTATACTCTTGTATCATGTCGCCCCTCACTCTACGTCTCTCGAGGGAGTGCAAATTAAGATGCTTTAACCTGTCTCTGTACTCAAGGTTCCCAATGCCCAGGATTAGTCATGTCATTCTCCTCTGGATTCTTTCCAAGGATTCTATATCTATTCTGTAATACGGTGACCAGAACTGAACTGCGTAATCCAGGTGAGGTCTCACAAGCACTAGATATAATTTTAAGATGACCTCGCTAGTCTTGTAACTAACACTCCTTTGTATGAACCCAAGTACTTTATTAGCCTTGTTATGAGCAAAAACACATTGTTTACTTAGCTTAAGATTCCTACTTATCATTACTCCTAAATCTCTCTCGCAGTCGGATTCCACAATGGCATCGTTGTTCATCTGGTTTCCCTGTTTACATCCCCTATACTGAGTACTTTACATTTGTCCACATTGAATTTCATCTGCTATTTTTCCACTCATTCGAAAAAATTGTTTAGATCTTCCTGTAGTTTTGCAGAGTCCTCGTCAGTTTTAATTACACGTCCAATTATAGTGTCATCAGCAAATTTACTTATGTTGCTGTCTATGCCGATATCTATGTCGTTTATTTATATAATAAATAATAATGGTCTAAGTACTGAGCCTTGGGGAACTCCACTAGTGACGTTGCTCCAATGCGATTTAGTGCCGTTTATGCTCACTCGCTGTTTCCTGTCCCGTAATCATGCCCTAATCCATTTAAGGATAATACCTTTGATGCCATGCACTTCTACCCTTCTAATTAGTCTTTCGTGGGGGACTCTGTCGAAGGCTTTGCTAAAGTAGAAATATACCACATCATAATTGTGCCTCTCGTCCACCTATTCGAAAACTGATAAAAAGAATGTTAATAGATTAGTTAGACATGAACGCCCGCTTGTGAAGCCATGTTGGGAATCATTGATCAATTTGTGCTTCTCCTGGTGGTTTCGAATAGAGTTTGAAATGATTGCTTCCAGTAATTTGTTGACGAAGCCACAGATGTGGCCACAGACAGGCATATTTGTGTTATTGTGAGGTATTATAGTGATTCAAGATCGAAAATTATCACGGAATTTGGTGGCCTTGTGCCCATTGTTGGGACTACGGGTCATGAAATGTTCTTGACACTGAGCAACACCCTGGGGAAGATGGGATTAAAGTGGTCTGACTGTGTTGGGTTTGGCAGTGATGGTGCATCTTCGATAATTGGTGAACATAACTCAGTGTGGTCAAGAATGAGAGAACAATCACCAAATTGCCAGCTCAACAGATGTGTCTGCCACTCACTTGCACTCTGCATTGAAAAGGCTTTTTGCAAGCTGCTGTCTAATCTTGGATACCTTGTGGGGTTATGAGATGTTTGGTTCACACTCAGGATGGGATGGAGAAAGGAAACTCACAATGTGCTCTCTGTATACATATTGTATTGGATGTACAGTGCAGCTTGGTGCTGGGAAGTGGCAGCGTGGTTACAAGCGTGATGTAGAGAGAGCTGGTTGGTGAGGGTGCTCAGAGGAGGACAAGCTTGTGGGTCGCCATGCTCGCTGGCAGGAGCGAGGGCCGCCAGGCAGAAGCGGAGGAGGTGGTGTTGCTTGCTGCGGCTGTAGCTAGAAGAAGGGGCCGGTCACCACGAGGTCAAGTCTTATATAGCCGAGGTAGGCGTGGCTTAATAGTTGACCTCCGTCATGTAAGGCGGCGCTGGTTGACCTAGACCACGAGGCATACACTGAGGAATTCGCGGGTCGGCTACTCAGCGACAAACAGCGTTTGTAGGGGAGTTATCCACTACAGTACTCCCTCCTTCCCTCCAGGCTGTGTAGGACACTTGTTGTCTGCAGGGTTGAATGGCACATGTGAGGCAGAATGGTCGGTGCATGCCACATGTGAGCCATAACGGCGAGGGCGTGGATGAGCCGGCCGCTAGAGGAGACAACTGTCTAGATACACAATATCTGTGGGAGTAGAGAGGGAGAAAAAGGGTGTGTGGAGGCGATGAATGTTGTGCTTCCCTCACGGCAGGTACAGAATCGTCAGATGCGCCTGCTGGGGTGTGTGGGCCTGGGTCAGGAGCAGGGGCTGCGTCAGCAGGAGCGGATTAGGGCTCGTGACAGCAGCTGGGTCCACTACAACAGCAGGGTGCAGGACAGTAGCAGGGGGTACCTGAGGGAGAAAAGAGGGGTGTGTGGGTCCGCGTCAGGAGCAGGGGCCGCGTCAGGAGGAGCGGCAGGGGGTACTGCTGGGCCGGGGTGGCGTCTGAGGCAGGACGGTTGTGTTGGGGTCGATAGGACGTGGTGCTTGGGGCAGGAAGAGGAGCGGCTGTCTGCTTAGAGTAGCAGAGCTGCTCTAGGGTGTCTAACCTGCTGTGTAGAGACAGTAGCTGTAGAGCCGATGAGTAAGCCAGTCTTCCATGTTGCTTGAAGACTGGGAGTGATCGGTTTCTCCTCCATCCTGTATGAGTGCGAATCTCCGGAGGTCACCATTTGTGGGGTACGGGTTATTTGGGTTCACACTCAGGATGGGATGGAGAAAGGAAACTCACAATGTGCTCTCTGTATGCATGTTGTATTGGATGTACAATGCAGCTTGGTGCTGGGAAGTGGCAGCGTGGTTACAAGCGTGATGTAGAGACAGCTGGTTGGTGAGGGTGCTCAGAGGAGGACAAGCTTGTGGGTTGCCATGCTCGCCGGCGGGAGCGAGGGCCTCCAGGCAGGAGGAGGAGGAGGAGGAGGAGGAGGAGGTGTTGTTAGCTGGGGTGTGTAGGTAGAAAGAGAGGTAGGTCACCACGAGGTCAAGTCTTATATAGCGGAGGTAGGCGTGGCTTAATAGTTGACCTCCGTGATGTATGGCGGTGCTGGTTGACCTGGACCACGAGGCATTAGGGTGTGTCATACGGAGGCGAATTTTTTTTTTTTGAGTTTGAAAAATCGGCCCATGGTATTAATGATGTAGTTCTATGTGCAGAATCATGTGATATCTTCAGATTTGAAAAGTTTTCATTTTTTGCTCGGTAAATTTTAACTTGAAATCTTATGAAAATTCAGTATTCCCACCCTTTTACCAACACCACTAAATAGCTTATTTAAAGTAAAGTAAATGTATCAGGTTAATTTATTTGGATGAAAATGATCCAGAATAGTGAAACGAATGATCTTGACACATTTATTAAATTTAATATTCCTTTAGAAAACAAAATCATCAAATACAAAAACCGGTTTTACTACTACGACCCGGTGTTGCTGCACACCATAGAGAACATGTCTTTCTTGCTTCTGTTTCTACTCATCACCTCCCTGCTGACCACCTGAGCTCAGATGTAGCCTTCCCTCCTCTCCTGGCTGTACACGTGACTGCTGGCCTCGCTCACTTGCTGTACACAACGCTCTATACTCTGGGTGTGCGAGGGCCAGGCAGGGACATGCATGGGGTTGTCCAGGAAAGCTCTGACTTGAACATTGGTGAGGCTGCAGGTAAGAGGGGGCTCACTGCCAGCCTGGATGTTATCCACATCTATGAGATCAGTGAGGGTCTTGGCACCTAGATTGACTTCAGGAGTCTTCCTGACCCTGAAGGAATCGTCACCAACTGATTCGTCATGCCCAGATCCTCTCATAAGTCTCATATCCAAGATCTTTTTGACTGCCACTCTTCTCTCCTCCTCATCCTTACTGCAGAGCATTGTCTGCAGAACTGCCTCGGGATGAGCATACCAGGAAGATCTCCTCACAGTCTGCTCCACAATCTGAACAACCTTCCTTGGCTGACTCCTCAGGAGCTCAAGCTGGAAGAGAACATGCCTCGGACCTTCGGAGAACGATGACTTGACCTTGGTGTTGAACCAATTTGGCAAGTAGACACTCACGATGAATTGGACAATAAGTCTCAGGTTGTGAAGCTGGTTCCCTTTCAGTTTATGATGAGCGACCCAAATTCTGCAGAACCTGAGAGCCGTTGTGAGCCATCTAGAATGTGAGACTGGACCTATCAGGCATGACCCCAGTTTTGATGGCACTGCAAATCATGTAACCATAGTACTGGTCAGTACTCAGGTCGTCAATGACAGTATGTGCAAGCTCAACGAGTGGAGGGCCAACTGTGATTTTTTCAAAGCTCGGATTTATTTCTAACTCAGTGGCAGAGTCCAGCATCTTGCCAAGAGGACCAGACCATCTGTTGTTTGAAAGAGTCTTGCCATCCAGCTCCTGGATCAAATGTCTGAGTGGCAACTCGTTGGTGTGGATGTACTGCGCACATCATTGTCATCCCTAAAAATCCCATCTAATTCATATTACGCTACATAACTTTCAAATGCACCGCGCTTGTAGAACCTCAGAAAACGGGAAACATTGAGAAAGGACAACTCACCTACTCAAGGTTCCTAGACCATGTGTTGTATTGTACCCAGGTATAGTTATATCATATCAAGTGTATGTATTCATAGCATTAAGGATCACTCAGGGTAGGCATAAGATGAATGTTAAAGTCCAGTTGAGCCGGACTAGTGTACTGTAAGGCTAAGTGTGGATCAGGGTTTGAAGGTCCTACTATTTACGTCTGTGGGCGTGTAGCGAACATAACTCCAACAGATATCATATGAAAATACATGAGAACAATGATCTGGAAAAAGGATAAATGTATCAGAACTATGTGAGGTGTTGACAGTGATCTAGAAACTATACTGGAAAGGAAATATCGTGTATGCGTCGGTATGAATTTAATACACCTCGTAGCCTCACGTGACATATACCCACGACAGGTACAGTGATCAGAGAACCTTACGTCTGTGTTCAAATAGTGCAATGTGTGAGAGGAGGATCCCTCATTACAGTTTTTAATTGACGTTGATACACCCCCGCTGTGATCATTCGGCTTTTGTTTCAAGGCGCGTCATGTACCCGCCTCAGATGCCCCGTTAATATTATAATCTCAGGCATTTACCCAAGCACTAGCAAACCAAGGCCTTACCTTAGTGTGTAATTTAGGATTAATATATGTGTTTATAAGAAATGAGTGACAATATACCGTAAAGTGTTCAGGTGAGAACCATAAGAAACAAAAGGGTAAATTGAGGATTGGAAACTGTAGGCCTATGTGATGAGAAGCGGCGGGAAGCCGGCCTTAGTCGTTCCCGTTCTGCCGTCACCACAGGTCAGTGTCCTAGCGGGCTATATCCCGCCCTACAATTAAGGTTGATAAATAGCAGTTACTACAGTTTAAGGCTTTGCCCGATATATAAGTGTGATAGGGATGTGTTAAGGGGTGGAATAACCGCCTGTCAGGCATTATTTCTTAGTCGTTCCCGTTCTGCCGTCACCACAGGTGCCATGTGGCCGGAGTATCTTGCCGCCCAGCCGCCATTGTCCACTTGAGCGTCACACCGGGTGGGAATTACTCCCCCGCTATACCAGTCTCCTGTGAACCCGTGGATTCCCATCGCACCACTCCACATGAATAGTCACAACTAAGGAGACCGTGAGAAACTGCGGTCGTCACTTGGGGCGACCTATGATACCAGGCGTAGAAATAGTGCTGGTATGTCTCTAGGTGAAGCCCTCGTCTCTACCCACCGAGGGCGGTGTGCGAACGAGGTGCCCGTTGTGTATACCTAAAAGTCACAAGGAGTCACATACTTGCAGGTATGGAGTGTAACAGGTGTGTTGAGATGGTGCTACTACAGCATGTATGATAACCGACGGTGCTACAATCCACCCAAGTGGAGCAGTCTGATGTGTTAAGGGATAGTGTAAGAAGGAACGACCGAGATACGGCGTTCCCCGATTGCTATGCAATAAGTAGGTGGATGACCCGCCAGTAATGTAAGAGTCTGGGGCCCAGCTGGGTAACCAAAATTCTGTTGTTCTTCTGAGGAAGGCCAATTCATGTATATGTTTTTTTACCAGTATGTTTTATAAGGAATAAATCAATTAAGACATGTTATGGTTTCCCCCTTCTTTACCCTCATCGATCTGGTCAATGGAAAACCTAACCCAATGCCTAGTCCACTCTGCCCGCTACCTAACGAGCTACATGCTGTCCAGAGGGGGGTCTGGTGGCAGCGACCCTTAGAAATTAAGATTAGAGTTAAGTTATCCCCTTTAATTTAGTGACCCCAGATCTGGCAGTATAAATTGGTGGCAGCGGTGGGATGGTTTTTAATCATTGATCAAATCCGAGGGAATTGAAGCTGGAATTTAAGTTGCAGAAATAGACAAGTATTTTAATGATGGATTATCTGATTTTTGAGGGATACTTGCATGTGAATAACATTGATTGAGTACAGAAATGTAAGAAGAATTTTTAAAAATTTATGCAGTACTGAAGTCATGTGTGTCATTGACGTGTTTTGTGTTTGTGTTTTATCCAGTGTTAATATGTATTAATACTTGCAGAAGTTGTGGATTAACTTGTGTGACGTTGAAGTAAGGGAGTCCACACTGTGTCTGAGAAGTGTCTCAAGTGGTTCACCTATGGAATACCATAGGATTTTCGGTCTCCAGTTGATGTGAGTTATAATTTTTGGTGCCCTGTTAAGAGGTTGCATAGTGTTGTATTATACCATTGATCAATTAAGGTTGTAGTAGCACAGGAGAGTAGTTGTGTTAAACGGTTCGTATTTGTCTTGGGTCGAGAGGTAGCACTTTTAGGTCAAAATGGATGAGTCAGTAGAAGAGGGAAGTAGCAGAGGTGCAGACATAATGGCAGACAGATTGGAACGGGCGTTGCGGCTCAATGCGCAACAATACCAGGCGTTAGAAGAATCACAGACACAGGTTAGGGAACTAAAACAAGAACTCCAGGAACTAAGACAAGAATTCCAGCATGCAAAGAACCAAGACACTGAGCTAGAGTATGGTGTAGGTAGGGACACAACCCCAACTGACCCACCGGCAGAAAGTGCCCACCCTGTACCACAATCAGGGAACGATACCACACACCCAGGTAACCTTAGAGTTGGTCCAGGGGTTCTTTCCAAACTAACGGACATGGCCAAGAGGGATGATAGGGAAACAGCCGTGTTCAACCTTAGTTATGTTAGAACGTTATCATTGGAAACACTAACAGGGCCGGATTCTGAGAGCCATATTAGAACTTTTTGTAGACAGGTAGAGTGGCTACTGAAGCAGGATGGCCATAGGGTAGAAGCGGCTCTAAGCAGAATGGAGAATTCCGTAGAACAGAGGGTTCTACAGGAATTGGATAGCAAGAAGATGTGGGATTGGAACACCCTTAAGCAAGCTTTGACAAAGTTCGACACAGGCCAGAATACTCTGAATAGGGCATGGGAAGATTTTATGAGAGAAGAATATCATGTAGAGGACGAGCCAGGAATATGTGTGGAACGAATGAAGTATAAGCTGGCAGCCATAGAGAGTAAGTTTGAAGCGATACAAGGGAAGGATCAGCTGATGAAAGATGTATTGTATGTGGGATTGCCAGGGCGAATGCAGAGAGAGTTAAGAAGATACCACCAGTTAGGAATATCCTTAGAGCCCTTTTTGAATGAGTTGACAAAGTGTAGGGAATGGTATTTGAGATCACAGGGCAGGGGACAGCAATATGTTAGACAGACCCGCCAGGGACCAGTACCAGAGGATTATAGAGTCCAGGGGGACTATCGTAGGAACGAGACTGACGGAAGACCGGCTCGGAACACGAGGGGGAAGGAAAATAACACTCAAGGTTGGACAGGAAATGAATGGTGCGGATATTGTAGGAAGGATACCCATAGTCCGCATGATTGCCCCTCCAGACCCAGACCAGGTTCATGTTACGCGTGCCTGAGGATGAACTGTAAGAGTTATTTCGCCACTTGTCCAGGACGCCAAGCTAGGAATCCCCCTTCGGGCCAATGACCACGACATCCGTTCCCAAACAGTTCTCCCTGTATTCAGTTACCTACCTGTATATGTGGACATACTTGTATAGCATTGGTTGATACGGGTAGTGAAGCTACTATCATTAAAGATAGCTTGGTTAGTTCCTTGGAGGTGGGGCCCATTAGGCCTTGTACCCAAGGATATGTAGCTATTAACGGGGAAGAGTTTAAGACCCTAGGCGCTGTTGTCATCAGTGTACAGTTGTCCCGTAGGAAAAGAATCCGTCACCAAGCAGTAATAGTGGAAGATAACATGTTGGATACTGATGTATTATTGGGAGCAGACATTTTAGGCAGATTTGGAGTTTGGTGGCATCACGAAAAAAATCAGTTCAGTTGGGGGGTCATAAACAAGTTTATTGGACACCAAGTCATGGAGGAAAGTTGCGAACGGTTGTCAAAGTCAAACAGTTCACGAAGGCTTCGATCTTATCTTCCCCCAAGGAGCTAACTAACTTACACATTGATAGGAAGACTACAATAAGTGGGCACAGTTCTCAGATTAGGCCAGTTAAAGTGAAGGTAGGGGTACGTCAAACCATAAGTATTAGATTTACGCATAAGGGGCTGAAACAACAACCGGATATGTGTGTGATAATCCAAGATGATTCCTGTGTTTATGTTCCTATGAGTAATGTTTCAGAGCAGCCAGTTTGTTTGAGTCCGGGTGCGGTTTTAGGTGAATATGAAGTAGTTAATGATGAGGAATTCTGTTACTTTGATGATGAAGGGAATAATCTCGGAACTATCTCACACATTTATGAAGAGTTAGGTGAGGTAGGCCGGTCTGTAGACATACCCCTGTGCTCACCACATCACCTGGCCATACAGAGAGAAGATGATAAGAGGTCTAACAAAATCCCCTTAAGACTGACTCATGATGTGAAATTCCCAACTAAATGCTTACTTTGTAGGGGTATGGAAAATTCCCCAGTCCACAAAATTAGACGAGCTCAAGAAGTACTAAATTCTATGGTACCAGACTGTGATGAAGTGAAACGTGGGGAAACTAGACAGGACAAATTGAAAGAGTTAATTAGGACCCAGCAATGGCCACACTTAGATAGGGACATGCGGACACACTTGCAACAGGTGGTAATGAATCATGATGCGTTGTTTGTCTTAGGTCCCAATGAAATAGGCACCATTAAGGGTTTGCCAGCTAACATCCCATTGGTTAATGAACAACCTGTAAGAGGACCTCAGTATAGGTATCCCGAGAAAGCCAAGGGTACTATTAAAGAAATGATGAGAGACATGAGAGATAGGGACATCATTGAACCATCAACCGCTGTCTGGCTATCACCTATCGTGTTAGTAACTAAACCTAATGGGTCGAAACGTATGTGCCTTGATTTCCGAGCAGTCAACAAACACTTGAAAATAGATATACAACCTTTGCCAAGGTTGGATGAATTAGTTGAGAAGGCTGCCGGAAATAAATATTATGCCACCTTAGATTTGAAAGATGCTTACTATCAGGTAATTCTTGACCCCCACAGTAGAGATATAACCACCTTCAGTGATGGGTATAATTTATGGCGGTTCAAACGCCTCCCTTTTGGTTTGTCAGCCAGCCCAGCCGTTTTTACGAGGGAAGTAAACAGGGTCTTAGCTCCTTTAGCAGAAGAAGATTGGGTCAGGAACTATCTAGATGATGTCATAGTGTGGGCTCCTGATTTCAATACCCTCATGGGCAGATTGGCTAAAGTATTTGACAGGTTTGTAAATATGGGAATCAAATTAAACCTATCTAAATGTCAGTTTGGTCAAAGACAAGTAAAATTCTTGGGACATATTGTTTCAGAGAAAGGCATTGAGCCGGAACCAGAGAATGTAAAAGCAGTAACAGACTGTAAACCCCCCACTAATGTCAAACAAGTCCGACAATTTTTAGGGATGTGCGGGTTTTATCGTAAGCACGTTTCAAATTTTGCTAAGATCGCATATCCTATCACAGAACTCACTAGGAAACAAGCTGCCTTTGCCTGGACGGATGAATGCCAGACAGCTTTTGAAACGTTAAAGCGGACATTAGCTTCCTTTCCAGTACTAGTAAAAGTGGACATGGATAAACCATTTGAGCTACACAGTGACGCTAGTAATTTCTGTGTAGGAGCCTCACTGAATCAATTACAGGATGACGGTTCTTTGTGTCCTGTTGGGTATTTCTCTCGGAAGCTAAAGCCCGCGGAAACACGGTATTCCACCACCGACCAAGAAGCATTGGGGATAGTGTTAGCCTGTAGATTTTTCCATCATTTTCTGTGGGGTTCCCAATTCACCATCAAGACTGACCACCAGCCGTTAACGTCTGTTTTTAACAAGA
Organism: Homarus gammarus; assembly: GCA_958450375.1. NCBI lineage: Eukaryota > Metazoa > Arthropoda > Malacostraca > Decapoda > Nephropidae > Homarus > Homarus gammarus. The sequence goes on along the minus strand of CAUDMG010001794.1, from coordinate 1,049,265 downwards.
AAACTAAAAGTCAAAGAATGAATAGATGGATGTTGGAAATGAGGGATTACATATATAAGATAGAGTACAAACCTGGAAAGGCAAATCTAGTCTCGGACGCATTGAGTAGGCCGGTAGGGGCCCTAAGGAAAGTAGCCAGGAGTAGGACGGTAGGTCAGCTCCCTCAGCTAGATGGTTTAACACCTCGGCAGTTAGGAATAGAACAAAGAAAAGACGAGAGGTGGGAAACATTGGCTAGTTATTTAGAAGGAGGACAGGTACCCAAACATAAATATCCAAAGACGACTATTGACAAATTTGAAGTAGCGGAAGGGGTATTGTATTTAGTAAAGAAACAAATTGACAAAGCATTGCTGTATTGCCTTGTAATACATGATCATTTGCGTAAAGCCGCACTAGAGTAGGCACATAACAAAGAGGCCTCAGGTCACTTAGGACAGTGGAAGACTATAGCCAGAGTAGAAGGCCTTTTCTATTGGCCAAATTATCGCAGAGACTGTGTGAAACTTGTAGAATCATGTGAAGTGTGTCAAAGGTTCAAAGGGACGAAAGGGTTAGAACAGCAATGGCAGGGGATGTCAGAAGTAACTAAACCTTTGGAGAGAATATCTGTGGACTTGACAGACTTACATAATAGTGCGAAGGGGTATCGCTATGTGTTGACCGTCATAGATCACTATTCTAGGTTTGTCAATTTCTACCCGTTGAGAACCAAATCCACTCAGGAAGTGACCAGGGAATTTAGTAAATTCATTCATGTCTTTAGTAGCCCTGGAGTAGTCATTGCAGATAATGGAGGGGAATTTACAGCAACACAATTTAGAGAACTATGTAACATAACTGGCATTAAGAACTATGTTACATTGCCTTACCACCCTAGAGGTAATAGTATCACAGAGAGAATGCACAGGACCCTTAAAACAACACTTGCAATCATGTGTGAAGATAATCCACTTCAGTGGCCAAAATTTCTCAGTCCCGTGCAGTCGGCTCTGAACACGTCTGTCCATGCCACAACTGGAGTACAGCCTCATTTTGCTTTCTTTTCAAGGCATGTACAAAGACAAGTAGGAATTGACTTACCTATGATAGAGAGTGAGAGCAGTCAAGAGTTGAAAGAAGCCCATAGGTTGATAAAAGAGATGTCTGCCAGGATGTCACGAGAGACCAGAGAGAGAGCAAATAGATCAAGAACGAACCAAACTATGCAGTTAGGAGAAACAGTATGGGTGAGGAATGAATGGCCCAACCCTGGGACCAGCAGGAAGTTGAATACCAAGTGGAAGGGTCCGTACACTATAACAGAAATTATACGAGATGGTGCCGCATATGAGTTGACTAACCCCTTGGATGAAAGTGAGGTGATAAAGAGAGCGGCTGAGAAAGTAAAGAGGTATGTAAGTAGAGACATGTTTGTTCAGCTGAATGAGCCCCTACTTCCACCCTGTGATTCTTCCTCGGACTCGGGCTCAGACGAAACAGATGAGGAAAGTGATGACGGAAATGTGGTAGGTCAACCTGCAGGTAGATTCCCTGCGAGGCAGAGGAGACCAGTAGTTAGAATGGATTTGTAGGAAAGCTAGTTCCAGAATGTTGCTTCGATTGAATATTATTGGCTTTCCAGTTGCTAGGCTGATTTGTTGAATTATAAAGTTTTGGGTGGGGGAGACAGTTGCTCAGGTGGTTTGTCGGGATGCTTTTTGAAGATCAACTATTAGTAGTGGTCTCTATATTGTCAGAATTTTTTTGGGGGTTGTTGACTTCGTCAGTCGTACTGAAGTCACCCCAACATTATAAACCCCAGTTCTTAGGAACTGAAGTCCGGAGGTCCAGTTGCTGCCTATGTTGTTGAAAGAAAAAATCTCAGTTTATGTGTGTCAAAAGTTTGTGGGTTGTTGACTTCGTCAGTCGTACTGAAGTCACCCCAACATTATAAATCCCAGTTCTTAGGAACTGAAGTCCGGAGATCCAGTTGCTGCCTACTGTATGTTGTCGAAAGGAAAAAAAAAATCTCAGTTTATGTGTGTCGGAAGTTTTGTTTGGGTTGTTGACTCGCTCCGGGTGAGGGAGTCACCCCGACTTTCAAATACCAGTTCTTTTGAACTGTGAGATATGGCCGAAATAGCCTAATGGCGAAGAGGCCAGAAATCCCTAACTGTGAGATAGAAAATACGGGTTTTGTGTTATATACCCCAATGTGTAGGTCTAGAACCATGGTTTTGTGTTGAAAAGGTGAATTATTATTGAAAGGAAATAGTAATCTGAGGAAGTGTCTCATGTAACTAATTCCCCATTCATAGACAAGAATTTAAATTCCTTAGGATATGTAATTTCATGCAGAGAACTTTTGTTGTAGATGTAATGTCAAAGAGTCACTGTTTATGTGCTGGGGCCAAAGGTAGGTTGAGGTATTATGCTGATGAACTGTGAAGGGAATGTTCCATATACTATATTGTACTGAAATAAGAATTGATAAGTTGTGGTATGTATAGGTAACGGAGACTCGAGTATGAAAAGTTTGTCTCCTTATAATTTTCTTTTTACTGATATATTGTATACCGAACTAGCAGGATTGTAAACGGTTGTCTGATGTATATGGTAGCGGAGACGCTCGTAGGAAACGTTTAAGTCACCTTATGTTTTGTGTGATGGATTAAGGTACTCTAATCATGAACTGTTAGGATATTGTAAAATGTATGTACACTACAGCGTTAGTCCTTTGCATATTATTTCGCATAATATGAATCCTTGGGAGGGGAAGGCTATATACTGCGCACATCATTGTCATCCCTAAAAATCCCATCTAATTCATATTACTCTACATAACTTTCAAATGCACTGCGCTTGTAGAACCTCAGAAAACGGGAAACATTGAGAAAGGACAACTCACCTACTCAAGGTTCCTAGACCATGTGTTGTATTGTACCCAGGTATAGTTATATCATATCAAGTGTATGTATTCATAGCATTAAGGATCACTCAGGGTAGGCATAAGATGAATGTTAAAGTCCAGTTGAGCCGGACTAGTGTACTGTAAGGCTAAGTGTGGATCAGGGTTTGAAGGTCCTACTATTTACGTCTGTGGGCGTGTAGCGAACATAACTCCAACAGATATCATATGAAAATACATGAGAACAATGATCTGGAAAAAGGATAAATGTATCAGAACTATGTGAGGTGTTGACAGTGATCTAGAAACTATACTGGAAAGGAAATATCGTGTATGCGTCGGTATGAATTTAATACACCTCGTAGCCTCACGTGACATATACCCACGACAGGTACAGTGATCAGAGAACCTTACGTCTGTGTTCAAATAGTGCAATGTGTGAGAGGAGGATCCCTCATTACAGTTTTTAAGTGACGTTGATACACCCCCGCCGTGATCATTCGGCTTTTGTTTCAAGGCGCGTCATGTACCCGCCTCAGATGCCCCGTTAATATTATAATCTCAGGCATTTACCCAAGCACTAGCAAACCAAGGCCTTACCTTAGTGTGTAATTTAGGATTAATATATGTGTTTATAAGAAATGAGTGACAATATACCGTAAAGTGTTCAGGTGAGAACCATAAGAAACAAAAGGGTAAATTGAGGATTGGAAACTGTAGGCCTATGTGACGAGAAGCGGCGGGAAGCCGGCCTTAGTCGTTCCCGTTCTGCCGTCACCACAGGTCAGTGTCCTAGTGGGCTATATCCCACCCTACAATTAAGGTTGATAAATAGCAGTTACTACAGTTTAAAGCTTTGCCCGATATATAAGTGTGATAGGGATGTGTTAAGGGGTGGAATAACCGCCCGTCAGGCATTATTTCTTAGTCGTTCCCGTTCTGCCGTCACCACAGGTGCCATGTGGCCGGAGTATCTTGCCGCCCGGCCGCCATTGTCCACTTGAGCGTCACACCGGGTGGGAATTACTCCCCCGCTATACCAGTCTCCTGTGAACGGGTGGATTCCCATCGCACCACTCCACATGAATAGTCACAATTAAGGAGACCGTGAGAAACTGCGGTCGTCACTTGGGGCGACCTATGATACCAGGCGTAGAAATAGTGCTGGTATGTCTCTAGGTGAAGCCCTCGTCTCTACCCACCGAGGGCGGTGTGCGAACGAGGTGCCCGTTGTGTATACCTAAAAGTCACAAGGAGTTGTAATGGTCATGATAAGAGCTAACCTGAAAACCTTAAGGATTCATATTATGCTCAAACGTCCACAAAACCTTCCGAGTCCCCCAGTGGAAACGTCCCCCGTTTTCTATGTTTCCCCCGTCTTGGTCTATGGGAGTAGACGCTGTATGTTGGGACCTGTTGCCACCCAACACTTTGTAATCAATATAATTTTGCTTTCGATAGGTGAGTCAGAGCATTGTTAGTGAAGATAATAGTAGAGAATGAAAATGAGTCCATAGTCTCAGTTTCAAGGTCAGAGTGTACAGTAAATTAATTCATCGCAATAGGAGTAGCTGGACTCCCTGGCCTGTTTTGAGTGAGGGCGCTGCGGGCATTTCACAGTTAGTAAGTGCTCGTCCCTTCATCCATACAGGTCCCCTGACGCTGATTCCCGTTTGTCTCCCGATCCCATTGTGATCCTTGAATCGCTCTACCATCCAACAACGGCCTCAGATGTATTAGATGTCCAGCCGGGATCATATGTGAGAAGATGGCACCGATGCGGCCGGATTAATGTGCCCCAAGACTTCGTTGGGCCAGACCCCAGACCCGCCATGTGTCTGGCTACTCCACAATAACAAAGGCCGCGAGCCCTAGTGTTCTCCCCTGGGTTACTCCTTGGAAGTATATGTCCACAGAGAGTGTTATAACATATATTTTCCCCTTTGATTTCATATTAATAAACTTGTTCTTTGAGAATTTTAGGAGTATTCATTTCTCCCACAGTATTTTACCTTTATTTCCATCCAAGTGACCTGATACCAAAATTACCATACTCACGTGCCTAGACCCTCATCCATGCTACCCAAGAATAGGTGACGGAACTGAGTAGAGTAAGAACTAAGAGAAGTAGATAAGATGAGGGTGGCGTAGAAACAGAGAGGGAGTCAGGCCCCCTCACATTGGTGACAGATCAAGAACCCGCCCCCTCACATTGGTGGCAGCTAGAGAACCCGCCCCCTCACATTGGTGGCAGCGGTGGGATGCGCCCCCTCACATTGGTGGCAGCTAGAGAACCCGCCCCCTCACATTGGTGTGCAGCTGGGATGTAATTTATATGGTATCAAGGTCAGGAGGAATAAATGTGATACTGTGGGTAATTTCTGTGTTTAAATGTGAGCTGTAATAACCATTTCTCCGTGCGTCTACCTAACCATGTCACTGTAACTAATGAATATTTCAGAGTGCTAATAATCTTGTAATGGAAATTTTTCCCAGTGTACAGTATAGTGCAATTCTGTGCAAAATTTTTTTGAGGTTACGGAGATGTTGAAAACAGTTCACGGCAAATACTTTATTTGGAGTTAGGTTAGAACATGGGCCTCGAGAAAATTAGAAATCTGTTTTAAAGTAAAGTGTACAGCAAAATGTATTGAAAAGTGTCTGAAAATGTCTGAAAACAGAGGTTAGCTACCTAAATTTTTTTGAGTTTTTGGTGAAATCTCAGAAAAGTGTTGGTTGTATGCCAAGGTAAATTTTTTTTGGGTGCCTTTCTGCGCTGGTACCATAGCAATTGTGTGATCACTCGAGTTAATGCTTTGTTATTTACAGACAATGAGGGACATTGATCATGTGCCGTGTTACGAGTGTTGTGGACAGTGTCGATTTCTGAGTATACCGGAAGGCCATAATTATATTAAGGTTATGTATTAGTGTTATTTGTAATTGACATAATATGGGTGTAGTTGTTTTAATTTTAATTGGAAGTGTTTAGTTATAAGTTGAGGTCAGTTTTGACAAGTGAATTTATTGGTATAACCTGTGTTGTGTTAGATACCCGAGTATTTTGTATTTTTTGTATTGTTTCTATTAGTATGATTTTTAGTGCATAGAGCATTAGTCTAGCAGTGTAGACTTACAGGCAATGTCATTAAGTGTGTTTTATGTTTAGTTGAGATCTAATACATGTATAATTTCAGCAATTGCTTTGATGAGTTGAGGACTCTATGGTGATATGGACATCTGTAAAAGAACGCAATCTTTGAAAATTGATTGGTGAAAGTACATGTAAGGACCCCCCATTTGTGAGTACCACAGAGTAAATTGTGAAGTGATAAGTGTTGAAATCATTGCAATTGAAAAGACAGTGAATATTTGTTGAGTACTGAGGGGACAGTCTCGTAAAATATTACAGTATTACCACTTTATTTTGTGAAAGTGACACTCGGTAATGGAAATGTCTGATTCTTTTTTTTAAGTTGATTTGTTATAGTACAGTGTAATTCCAGAAGAGTTAATACAGTGTTGCACCCTACAGAGATTGACAATAACAAGTACCATTGCCTTTGAGTGTGCACAGTAAGTTTGTCTTGAAAAGTGACAGCAAAGTACAAGTTCACATTTCAGTATTATTACTACGGGTCATGAGTAATAAGTTGAGTAGAAATTTGTGCAATAATTTTGAGCCAGTATTTCAAGTGTTCTCATGTATTAGAAGGACAGTTAGGCAGTAATCCATTTGTTTTTGAAAGTGTGCACTGTGCCCGTGTTGTGTAGTACAGTGAGTAGTTGTGACCTCCAGGCATGATGGCCGTCACAAGAGAACAATTCAGGGCAGTCAGCTCAGAACCTGTGTCCAGTAAGTTGATGTGTAGACTTGAGAAGTATGGGGGTGGAGACATGTTCATTCTCAGGAATGACACCCAGGTTTCACCACCAGTTGTTCCATCAGGTGCATGGCCTGATGGACAAGGAAGTGTAGAAAAGAAGAGTGTGGAATGCCTCTCTTGCTAGTCATGCGAGAGACGAGCATCAGTGTTACCGAGATTTCTTTAAAGGGCTATAAACTTTGACTGGAAGGAATTGATTGTTGACATGCATGGTGAAGAGTGATGTTTTGCATACATGTGCTGCAATTGAGAAGTACAACTGGTAAGTGAGTACGTTGTTTGCCTTGTGAGTTGGGAATGTTTGGGAGTGTGTAGGTGTTTGTGATTTTTTTTTCTTTGATATTTTTTTTTTGATGGGGATTGTCAAGTGCAGGAGACAGAGATTGGAAGATGGATTGGCTGTTATGCAATCATCTGATGGGTATCTGTTACTAGTTGAGTAAAGATACCAGTTGAGAGTTCTCAAGTTTTGCCGGTAAAGCCCTAGCTAGGCTTATTGTGGATGTGTATAGGAGTAATGTTCGTGACTTTCAGGTGGAGTCAGGCCTCGACAATGGCGCTGATTCTACTACATGGCTAATGCCATAAGTACAGACAGTTTTTGGTTTGGTGGTGTTCTCATGAGGACCGTTTCGTTAGCATTTTTGAATTCTTGGGAAGACCCGCTCGTTCGGAGTCCCTTGAATGGTGCTGCCTCTCGCGAGTGCGACACAACTCTTTAGATTAAGGGCAACATGCCATTCCTTCGACTTGATGGGGTCTGTTCATCTACGTCCTAGCTTGAGAAGTCTAAGTTAAATCTCAGTGGTGTCGAGTAAGCATTTGATCAGTCTCCTCTTTGAACTATGATATGAGAAACGGTGTCTTCAGAGTTTGTATTGTGTAACAAATTTTTTATGTTATGTATGTAACCCCATTTTTTGTTTTTTCTTTCTTGGTGCATTATTTTCCTATGTATGTTTAATTCTTGTATTTTGTTTCCCTATGCCATGTTGTCAATGATAATGGATTAATTCTTTTTTGCTACTGGTTATCCCATGTATGTAACCATGGTTTGTTTTTATTTTGTATGCTTTTGTACCAGATACCTGTAAGAGTCCTGATGTGTTTTACGAGTGTATGTAGTGTGAAACCGTGACGAAAGGTAACAGTTGTTTAAAGAATCTGTGTAATTACTGTGCATGTTTTGCGAACGTTACCGCGTAATATAAATCTTGGGGAAGGGGGAAGCTTTGTAATGGTCATGATAAGAGCTAACCTGAAAACCTTAAGGATTCATATTACGCTCAAACGTCCACAAAACCTTCCGAGTCCCCCAGTGGAAACGTCCCCCGTTTTCTATGTTTCCCCCGTCTTGGTCTATGGGAGTAGACACTGTATGTTGGGACCTGTTGCCACCCAACACTTTGTAATCAATTTAATTTTGCTTTCGATAGGTGAGTCAGAGCATTGTTAGTGAAGATAATAGTAGAGAATGAAAATGAGTCCATAGTCTCAGTTTCAAGGTCAGAGTGTACAGTAAATTAATTCATCGCAATAGGAGTAGCTGGACTCCCTGGCCTGTTTTGAGTGAGGGCGCTGCGGGCATTTCACAGTTAGTAAGTGCCCGTCCCTTCATCCATACAGGTCCCCTGACGCTGATTCCCGTTTGTCTCCCGATCCCATTGTGATTCTTGAATCGCTCTACCATCCAACAACGGCCTCGGATGTATTAGATGTCCAGCCGGGATCATATGTGAGAAGATGGCACCGATGCGGCCGGATTAATGTGCCCCAAGACTTCGTTGGGCCAGACCCCAGACCTGCCATGTGTCTGGCTACTCCACAATAACAAAGGCCGCGAGCCCTAGTGTTCTCCCCTGGGTTACTCCTTGGAAGTATATGTCCACAGAGAGTGTTATAACATATATTTTCCCCTTTGATTTCATATTAATAAACTTGTTCTTTGAGAATTTTAGGAGTATTCATTTCTCCCACAGTATTTTACCTTTATTTCCATCCAAGTGACCTGATACCAAAATTACCATACTCACGTGCCTAGACCCTCGTCCATGCTACCCAAGAATAGGTGACGGAACTGAGTAGAGTAAGAACTAAGAGAAGTAGATAAGATGAGGGTGGCGTAGAAACAGAGAGGGAGTCAGGCCCCCTCACATTGGTGACAGATCAAGAACCCGCCCCCTCACATTGGTGGCAGCTAGAGAACCCGCCCCCTCACAGAGTCACATACTTGCAGGTATGGAGTGTAACAGGTGTGTTGAGATGGTGCTACTACAGTATGTATGATAACCGACGGTGCTACAATCCACCCAAGTGGAGCAGTCTGTGTCTTAAGGGATAGTGTAAGAAGGAACGACCGAGATACGGCGTTCCCCGATTGTTATGCAATAAGTAGGTGGATGACCCGCCAGTAATGTAAGAGTCTGGGGCCCAGCTGGGTAACCAAAATTCCGTTGTTCTTCTGAGGAAGGCCAATTCATGTATATGTTTTTTTACCAGTATGTCTTATAAGGAATAAATCAATTAAGACATGTTATGGTTTCCCCCTTCTTTACCCTCATCGATCTGGTCAATGGAAAACCGAACCCAATGCCTAGTCCACTCTGCCTGCTACCTAACGAGCTACATGCTGTCCAGAGGGGGTCTGGTGGCAGCGACCCTTAGAAATTAAGATTAGAGTTAAGTTATCCCCTTTAATTTAGTGACCCCAGATCTGGCAGTATATGGAGGTCACAAACAATCAAGACCAGCTTCCTCCCAATCTTCCGCTCTATCCACTGTATGACCCCCCCTTGCCACCCTGTGTTCGTGTTGGTGCTGTCCCCTCCAATGGCCTGCAGGGTCTGGTCTACGTTCCTCTCTCTGAGCCAGTTCACAATGTTATCTGCCACTATCTCAGCTGGTTTCCTGATGTCATCTTTCCCTGGAGTGAAATGCCACAAATACTTCCCTCCTGGTTCACTGCAGCAGGAGTAGTGTTCCTCCTTCACCATGGCAGGGAACAACTTGTCAGAATCTCCAACTTTCATGAACACTTTAGTGTCATCCCTTCTCCCATCAAAGAACAAACAATTGATTCCATTTTCTCTTATCCCCTTAGCAAACTCCTCTTCTAGGTTACTGTCAAGTTTCTCCTGAGCTCTCCTTACTTTGTTATGATCTATCACCAGGTGAACATCATCAGGTGTTATCAAACCACCGTCAACCCAGGCAGCTGTTGCTATCTCTGCAGTTTCTCTAAGACCAGTGTGGTGTCGCATGCTGGCCAGAGCTATGCTCGGGATATCTTTCCTATTTCGAATCTTATGCCTGGAAGGTTTGGGATCAGCCATGGGGAAGTCATTAAACTCTGAATCAGCTTGACTCCAATCATCAGCCTTTTTTACCTCACCCTGGGCCTTCTCAAGTCTCTTTCCCTCGGCAACTCTTCTCCTCTTCTGTCTCTCTGTGGCAGCCTCCTGTCTCTTGGACTCCGGAATATCTTGGCTAGAAATCATGAGAGCCCCTATACAGCCAGTCTTCTCTCTCTGTGCTTTGACAAATGCCAGTTCGATCACAGGAATCTTCAGTTCACGCTTGCAAATATAGGAGATGTGGGCCTCGGATTTACAGTCACGATCGCATCCAAACTCAGGACAGAGAACAATTGGGCACTTGCAAGTAATTATGTCAAATAACTGGTCCAGTTGCTTGGCAAAGCTGTCCTTAACTGCAAGTTTTCCTCTCCCAAGAGAGATATCTCTTGCCTTTTCCCAACTGGCTAGCAGTCTCTCACTAATCTTCTTCTGACTTGTTATGACTGGAGGCTTGAACTGAGCGTTAGCCAGAGTGTACTGTGCCAAGACAGCTTTGGTCATATCACTGGCAATGTCTTTGTTTGTGTAAGTTCTTTGGTTCTTTTCACTGATTTGCCTGATTAAAACACCGTATCTCAAAGCATCTCTCAATGTAGGCAACTCCGACTTCAGGAGCTCTCTCCCAGACCCAAGATAGTGACTGAGATGGCTGGATTTTTGGTTCCTCGTCCTGACACAAGCAGCCATCGCAAATATTATCAACTTATAAATGCATCAGAATCTGAAACAGAAAAAAATATTGTTAGTTGGGTTGTTAAAGAATGAAGTCAGAAAGCAATGTTCACTATTTAATTGTAATGCACTAATGCAGCTGTACGTTAGATTTTCGATAAATTTCACGCTAAAATTTACCTAGCAAAAGGTTGCAAAATACTGAAACTGAAATTATTTTCTGTTTATATACACTAAAATCTACCAAAAAAGTGATGGGCCATTAGTTTTAGCTGATCTTCCCTCCTATGACACACCCTAATTAGGCATACACTGGGGAATTTGCGGGGTCGGCTACTCAGCGACAAACAGCGTTTGTAGGGGAGGTATCCACTACAACCTCTTGCATGAAGTTCCTAAATGGTTCAGTAAGAGTGTCATCCGTAGAGAGGCATTTAAGGAACTAGTTAGGGTAATGGATGCTAAAGAAGAACGAAAGGGAACTCCTCTTCCCTTTCAGAAACTCGCATGTACACGATGGCTAGTTCGAGGAAAAGTCATCTACAATATCCTCTTAAACTGGCAGGAACTGAAAGCCTACTTTGCTGTTGTAGTTCCAAGGGCAGGTCTTTACTGTCGCTACAAAGCAAGAGAATTTCTGGGTATGCTGGAGGATCCAATCAACTTATTGTACTTTCACTTTGTGTCAGAATTCGAAAGAGTTAATTCTCTTTTTCAAACATCAGATGCTGATCCTGAAGAACTGATAAGCGAGTTGGCCCTGCACCACAAGAGTTTGCAAGATAGAGTCCTTGACAGGAATGGAAAACTACTGCCACTAAGCATGGTCGACTATGGTGCCAAATTCATGCACGAGTTGCACACCTTCATAAACCAACAGAATCACTCTGCTGAAGCAGTAGGCAAGGTAGATGAAGTAAAAAGGCGATGTGCTGGTCTTTTAATCGAGGCCTTAAAACAAATGGAAAGCAGGCTTCCAGCACCGACGGGGATCTTCCAAGGCTTGAGTGCGTTTGCTCCACGCAAGGTATTGAGCCAGACTGAACGAATCCCACTCAAAGACCTTCCACTGCCTCACCTTCGAAGTGAAAAAGAAGATACTATTGAGCAACAGTACAGAAAAATACGTAATTTGTCTTGGGCGGAGGAGTCAGTTTTTGATGGCAAAATTCTGGTCTGGGGTGTTGCAATAAAAGAATTCAACAGGTAAGCGGCCCTTTGAAGAATTAGGGACCTATGCTATGGCTTGCCTCATAACACCAATGAGCAATGCTGTTGTTGAAAGAATATTTTCCACGGTAACCAACGTCAAAACCAAATCTCGAAATCGGCTGGGTTCTGAAATGTTGGACACAATTATTAGAGTTCGCTCACACCTCCAGTTCCAAGGAAAATGTTGCAGAGATTTCAAAGTAACACTACACATGATGGAACTATTCAACTCTGCAAACATGTACGAGAAGGAAGAACCAGGGGACGATGACGAACTAGACGTTTTTGCTTACGTCATCTAGTGTTATCAAGTTGTCCACCATTATCATGCCCCACCACCATTTCATATTAAGGTAAATCTTCACTGTAGATTATAGATATTATGTTTATGTAATTATTGGGCTATCAATTCTAAGTGAAAATTTGGTTTTATTGCGACATTTTAAGTGGATATTGTAGGAGATACCTTTATTTTGTGTGGATTGCAAAAAATAGCCTTGTGCCTCCCATCCAAAAAGATTTGACATAATTTTGGCCGATTTGGCAGTGAGATGGCGCGAGTGTTGGCCGTGAAGCTTGTCGTACATCTGGCAACCCTGCCCCTGACCTCACTCTCAAGCCGACTCCTCTCTGTGTAACAGGTGACTGAATAGACCAAGGTGGTCGTTGTATGTCAGGACGACGTCCAACACCAGTATGGAGATGGATGAAGACCATTAAGATCTGATAGCGTCGTGTGGTGAGCTGAGATCTTACGTACAGCCATCCGTTTAGAGGAGGTGGCCAGAATATGTTTATTGTCCACATGTCTCATGTTTGGAGTAAACACGACCAGTTCATGGTATTGTTATGAGTCCACCACAATAAGTAGAGTTGCTTATTGGGTGTGTTATTCATCCGAATATCCATGTATGTAGTCTCCACAGTTGTATGGGTGTTTGGAGTGAACAAGTGTAGGAGTGTCAACACTTTACTTCTCGGCGACTGTAACAAAGTAGCGCAGGGAGGCTTTTAGTCCTGGTGCTATTACTAAGAGTCCTGTTAGTAAGATAAATTCTTAGGTAACCTGTAGTGGTGGTGCTCAAGTTTGTTACATGTAAGATTATAATGTGTTATTAAAATCAGCCAAGTAATGGTGGTGTATTGAAAGGTGTACCTATTTGAGAAGTATAAAATGAGTGGAGCCATGGAGATTATCCTGGTAGTATTGTTGTATTGAAAGTATTCATATACCTAACTTCATTTTAATAAACCATCTTTATTGTATGTTGGGGTATCATTATCCCTGCAGTATTTTACCCTTGTTTCTTCTCACATCTTGGTACCAGTAATTACAGAAAACCCACATGTCCTAATCATCGAGCCATGCTACCACAGATATGAGGTTAGGGGGTATCTATGAGAAGAAAGTAACTAAGAGATAGCTAACATATGAAGTTAATAAAGTAAGAAATTGAAAGGAAGAAGGCTTGAAGAGAGAACCAATTAAGAAATACAAATTAGAAGAGAAAGGAGAAAATTAAATACAATTATGACACCTTCCCTACATTTTTTTTTAAAAGTAGTGGGAGAGAGATTAAAATTTATTTAAAATAGAAAAGAATCCCCTATACCAACGCGTATGAGCTTGGTGTGTCCCCCATAACCATAGCCAAGTGGATCAGGTGGTGGGAGGAAAGCAGAAACGTGACTGACCTGTGTAAGCTATTATTGGGACAGCAGAGCACTCTACCAGTTTCACTAGAAAATTATAATAGCATTGATGCATTTTATTAACATGATCATGTTATATATCCTTCCCATTCTCTTCTCAGCAAGATCAGGTGCTCCAGCCGAAGATGTCAACATATTCACAGCACCTAGGCGGACCACTTCATAAATGCCCGAGTCCAATAAAGGGAGAGCTTACAGTTAAGGTGTCCTCAAGGACTGTGAGACAGAGGTTGCATGAGGGGGATCTACACCACTGCATCCCTGCGAGAAAAGGGCGCTTGACAGGAACACCAGCAAGGAGCCTGGCTTTCCCTCGGCTCCATGCTGAGAAAGACAAAGATTTTTTGGAAACAAGTGATATATGGTTTTCCGCAGCACTTCCCATGGTCAAATTCATGGCTGAAGATGCAATAATACAAGGGATTATGTTTTCAATATGTTAGGTCATGCAGACCATTGCAATTACCATAAATAATAGCAGTTTTACCATAAAGAACAGCAAATAAAATAAAGGGATTCACAAAAGTTTTATGTCTGCATTATGCACGATCTACTTTATACAGTATATTATCTATCATTAAACATTAACTAACTGTTACTCTGTTATGCTTGCAGGTATGACACGTCTAACATATTTGATGAGGCCCGTTCTGGGCACGTGACCTGCAATGTCTGGAGTTGGGTTTCACATCACTGCGTGGGTAATGTGTTCCAGGTTGAGGGGAAGTTTACATAAGCAAAATACATCGAGCTGCTCGAGGAGTGTTTCCTGCCATCCATCTGTGAGAGGGATTACCCCTTCCCACCTGGGCCCATTTTATTTGTCCAAGACCGTTGCCCTATACACACTACCCACATCATTCAACAGCGGTTTGCAACACAGGACAACCTAGAGCTCCGTTAACGGCCCAGCAAGAGAGCACATATGAACATTATAGAGCACGTGTGGGCATATATGGTCAACATGTGGGAAATAGAAGAGGAACTGACTGGTAATGAACTTATGGTGTACATTAATAGAAAGTAGGAATACTACGGGCTAGACCAGAGCTTGTGTGTGACCTTGTGGCATCATACCGAACGGGCGACAATATGTGTTGTGCATAATTTATGTAATCTAAAGAATAGATTGTTTTAATCGTTTTATTTTTTTAATTGTAAATGTATATACAAAGATATTGAATGTACTGTATATAATAATAATTAGGCAAAATTTATGGTTACCCATACGAGTATAACTAATAATAAAATATGGTCTCGCTACTTTTATCTTATTTTTCCATCAAACAGTAATCAATCGTTATTGTTACCTCCTACTTGTTGTGACACACTTTTATATTAATTGTCATGCTCCCATCATGTCATCCATTATAGGGATTAAGCCCTATGATAAGTAGACCCTATGATAAGGCCATTATCTTGGAAGGTGATAAAGCATTCTCTCATGAAAAATATTATTACTCACATTCATGCTTAGTTTTCTGACTACCATTCTGAGGGACAATAGAGCTTGGAGAATTCCGATATTGTTGCAAACCCCAGCCACCAAAACACACACTGCACTATATCATGATTATCTAATAATGTAAAGCTTGATTGAGTAAATTGTTTTGTGAATTTATTAACAACAAATGTCATCCTTTCCTAGTCCTTATTGAGAAATGGAAGTATCAGAGCTTGATTGTTAAACTGCAAGAGTGCTTGTGTGTGTGTGTAGGGAGGAGGGAGGTAATGGCTGGACAGCAGACCTGTCGTCCAGTAAGGGTGGGTGGACTTTGCCCTATTCACCTTAACTGTAGCGAGAACTTTCGTCCAGGACTGTACATACCTGAGAGACAAGGAGGACAAATCAACACAAGTGACTACTCGTCTTTCATATGACAGTTATATACAGCCCGATGCCATATCCAGATGCCATGATGTCACATCAAGAACTTATGTACATATTTATTTAATAATTTAACTCAGTTACAGTACACATTGAGCTATGAAAATCAGTGTTATGGGTCAGATAAATTTCTTAAGTCTATTATTGCTTGCAATCTAATCAGTGTTTGAGCTTGCAATGCAATAACTAAGTGCAAAAAGTGTGTAGACTAGCATTTGCACTTAGTACAGAATCAGTAAAACACCCACAGAGGACTAGTGACGCTCGGCCGTTAAAATTTCAGGCTTTGAGCAGTTGACAGGTTTCTCTCAAATGATTAAGGACATTCTTGAATACAAAACTTACAAAAAATTCAAGTCATCAGATTCTCTGCTAACTGTGAATCAAAACAATCTGACTTCAGTGGCAAATAGAAACTTTGTGGCCCAAATGCAGAACAGTGATTTGAAACCACATGAAGGATTAAACCAAGGATCGAGTGAAGATTGAAAATTTTTGGTATTCAGAACGCTGGCTTGAGCCAACACAAAGATTCAAACCTGATTTGCGATTGGAATTGTCAATCCTCGCGTAAATCCAGCCTTGAGGCAGGTTTAGCGGTCGATCCTTCAAGCAAATCAACATAAATTTTGGGAGCGCGCGCGGTTTTCGGAGATATCATCAAATTGGAAATTTTGAAGAGAAGACTTATAGTAGAGGGGCAGAATCCTACCAAGTTTTATGACAACTTAAACAATGATATTGGTTCAGCAAGAGAGATATCTTTGATATTTTCCGTGATATGGAGCATCTACTTGACAGACCTGTTGGCTATGGTTCACCTCCACCTCCCATTCATCAGCTGATGAATGCTTCGAGATTCTTCGCAACGAATAGTTTTCGAGTAAGAAATATTCTAGTTACTGAATGAGTTATGGTAATGTATTACAACACTTTCATGTTTAGGGTCCATGATGATCAAGCAGGTAAATACAAAGAATGCTGATGCTTCTTTATTTTGTGTTTTTCTTTAGGAAAACTATTTTGATACATTTTCAATATATTGTAATTGAATCAATGCCAAGTGCATTTTGATTTTTTTGTATTAATAACAGTCTTATAACTAATCAGGGGAAATGTGGGGGGTTAAAAGAACAGAAAACCTAACCTAATTAAACCTAGCAAGGTTACTACAACTTGCGTCGATTTATCTTGCTTTGGTTATGAATATCGACACCTGTACCGGATTCTATCTATAATTTTTATGTTATTGTTTTTCCTCTGAATATCTTTACCATAACATCCGTTGTAACTACCATAAATCATTACAGTTTGATCATAATTTGATTGCAATTATAGTACATGTAATACAGTATAAGTAACTTTTGATGTGCAGAGAGATTTCGCCACAGTAAAAACTCGTATCATAGTTGCCGCCATAATTTTGTAAACATCACTATGGCAATTGGCTGTCATAATACTGTAACTGAAACGGGATTGGCTGGAATATCAGTATTCGAATCCTTGCTCCTAATTGTAGATAATGCGCCAGATTACCTGATCCATGGTTCAAGTCGATGTTCCGAATATGGGTAATCCACTACAGGAAATCTCAGATCAAGGAATTTAGATTCTCAGGCCTGAACGGAGCTCAAGGATATTCCCACCAAATTCAACTTTTTCTTTTATTACCCAAATGAAGGCAGAGACTAGCATGTAGATGTGGTTTGCCAGATTTTACAGCTTGCCATAAAATTATGCTGAATTTGTGTAATATTTCTTTAGTAACTTCATTATCTACAAGTTGTTATGTCACGAGGTTTCGAGATATTGCGTAAATGGAAAGAGCAATTCAAGTTGAGATTTACCAAGGATGTCTTGTATGCCAATGGGTTCTGATAGGAGGTATTAAGAGGTAGGGTTGAAATTTACAAAATGGAAGGATGGACTAGTCAAAAGGCTATTGTGAAAGTGGCAAAGAAAGTATGGATTAGTGGTATGGTAAAAAAAGTAAAATGGCAATATGCTGTCCATAAGAAAGGTGGTGGCAGCTGCAACAAGTGTGGAAGAGAACAAGAGGTGCAGTGTTGTAAAACGCAGACTGCAGGAGGTTGCAACGTCATATGCACAGGTAACCAGTGTCCATAGCAAGGCTGGTGACACTAATAGGGACCATCAAGTTCTGTTTCCAGTGTCATCATCAGTGCTGAAGCTAGAGCTGTTGCAAGAATTGAAAGTGGCTGGAGAATATTTAGGTTGTAGCTGCCTTTGACAGCAAGATCATCTTCCCTTTACGAGAAATATTTATGTAACTGTCAATAGATGTTATGGTTAATTAAACAGGTGTTTACAGGAAAGGCATACATAGGCTTGAGCATGCCGAAGAATGGCGATGGCTGTGCCTGTCAAGAAATCCATGCCAAGAGGGTAGCTGGATATTGAACATTTTAGGTTGTGTAAAGGCATTCCAAGAGGACCTAGTCATCGAGATAATAGACTACCAACTGGGTCAAGAGATGCAGAACTGTCAAGAACTAGGGATAGGCCAAGAATGACATTGGGTGTGTTTGCAGAAAATATGACTTAAGATCCTGATAGGAGAGGTTGCAAGAAAGTACATAGTATTATAGCTAGCTGCCATAAGGTGTTATATGGCTATTAAAATTAATCAAGTCATTTTACAAAAAATTCCATCCATATTTAGTTTAGACCAAGAACATGCAAACTTTTTGTATATAGGGCCACAGCCTTTATGCATGGGATAACAATTTTTATATGGTTAAATAACTAATGCTAGAGATCTTTCAAGATTTCTTGTGGCATTTCTTTTCCTGCACATGATACAACAATCCAAAAAGAATTTGCAGTGGCTTTTAACTTCAAATATAACCTGTAACATACAAAATGTTCTTAACTGCCCAGTCAGTGTATCATGCCACTAAATGGTCTTCACAAGCAGAAAATTTGGTCATGCTATCCATTATACTTGGTTCTTATTAATTACAAGTGTGGGCCACATTGAAAGGGTTGGCCTGTAGGGCAGAGTTGATCATAAAGGCTTTTAAAAATTATCAATTTGCTAGTTAAAATCTATGCCAAGAAATTATCCAACAAAGCAATTCACACCCATTAACCTTAACTGACCATTATAAAAATACCCACCCTTCACTTAAAATGTTACTAAAGGTATTAGTATTTCTAGCACTAGTTACTGTATATTAAATAGAAACTCGATAAATCTGATTAATTGCAGCAGACCCGTCCAAAAAAAGCAAATAGAGTAAAACCTTGATTAACCTACCACATATTGGGGGGAAGAAGGGGGCCGACAGATAATCCAAAATGTCAGTTAATAGTAAATAAAGTCTACAGAAATAAAACAAATTTTCAAAGTACCTACCCCATTTAAGTCCCTCTCTTCATTTTCATTCATTTGCCATTCATGTTTCAGTAGAATTTACTTTAAAACATTAACCACTTTAGTAAATAAATGAACCCGCAGAAACCAAGAATAAAAAATGGAAGTCAAAGAACACATGGCATCACGTAAATTGTGACCAAGTCCCAGGTTGGGGATCTGACTCTTTTACACACAATTGCAGGGCCTCAACGGTTTCTCTTACTATTGACGACACAACTTGCATGTACATTGTTTCTCTTGATTTTTGTTTTTCATTTTAGCATTTCTTTATGGTTCTTTATTACTATTATTAATGTTATTACATTATGTCCCCCCAGGCCCCAATGTGGGTCAGTGACCTATGCCCTAGTGGGATAATCCCGTTAAAAAAATGTATTTTTTTTTTAGGGATCTGGGATTGACTGTTAACCCAAAAGTCGGTTAATTGAGGTTTTACTGTAGTGTTGTATATAGGAGAATGGGGTTTGGAGATAACTGCTTATCTGAACTGTAAAGAAAATCAGTGGTTATTACTGCACTTCAGCAACCAAGGTCTAAGTGTACAGCAAGGTTATTAAATATTACGTAAACAATGAAACAAAATATGAAACGGAACTATGGGTTGAAAATCAGACATCCAAGTCTGGTTGTCAACTGTTGTCAGATTATTTACTGTAAAGTGTTGTACAAGTAACCACAAAAGTTTAGAAAAATAAGTGTAAGGGTATATTGTATGTGAAAGCATGTTTCTGGGAGCAGCTACAAGATAGGGTAGCACAGGTGGGTTGCTATATTAATCATGATGAACCATAGAGGCCAATCATGAGAATATATTACTGATAAATAAAAAATTCTTTAGAATGTGGCAACACCTATCTGCCCCAGCCTTCTTATATACTCTAGTGTCTCAGTTCACGGTAGGCCTATAGCAAATCTGATTAGACAACTGTACAGTATTCAGTAAGTTGTGCATTGCATTGCATTTCATTATTTTAATTAATCACCATTTCTTAAATCTTAGAATTTCTGGTGAACAGAGCATGTCGAAAAACCTACTGATATATTGGTCTTTATCAAGGTTTTACTGTATTACCAAAGGTCATGAAAAACCCAAGATATTAATAGGCAGTGAAAATCTGGATTTTGTAAATGGTAAGAAAACTGTAGAATAGAAAACCTTTCTGATTTTATTGGAAAAGTCACTGGTACGGTTCATACATTACTCAAGGACCCTCGGAACCTTCGACACTCACACAACACACTGCGACGGGAAGCATTGTGCCTAGTACAGGGAGAATATTGTCCGTGGAAGACGACAGTAAAGCTAAAATGTATACAACCACAAGGGACTGTACAACATACATCAGCATTTATCACTATCATCCACTGACCCAGCCAGTGGTAATGTTACTGCTTTATCTTATTATTCCAATTCTCCATAAATAACTAGATTTGTACCATTCCCTATTCCAGTCACAAGGGTTAAATGCCCCCATGTTAAAAAGAGTTAAGGAATGTGGTGATGAAAATACATTAAAGCATAGAAAAAATAGTCTTTGCATACCACTTTGCTCATACATAACAATATAAATGAAAAACTCAACATTCAACATATATTTACTATGAGGTTACCTGGAACGTAACTTCTTAGAAATGTTCCCCTAATTACACAATAGGATTAGTTTCCAATTAGTGTGCCAATTAACTAATTTTGCTAGATCTTTTAATAAGGCAATATACAATTTAATATGTAGGGGTTCCTTTTGATGTAAACATTAACAATGCAGGTAAACACTAGTCTCCCACTGCTCGGACTTCAGGGGACTACTGATCACCTTCACTGACAGCACCTTTAACCTAGAGTTCATCCTTTGTAGGCACATCACCACCCTCGTCAATTTCTTCTTCATCCTGCCAAGAAAAGATTATTATTATTACTTGAATTTAGACACGACAGTATAACCATTTCAAGTACGTACAGTATTTCCAAACTATAAATAGGGACGTGAAGTTTAGTGTATAAAACTACAAAAAGCAACTGCCAAGGTTAAGCATAACCAGTAAACATGCAAGGCAACTAAGATGGTAGAGATTAATAAAGAAATCATGCAAAGAATAAAAAGAATCCATGCCATGATTAATAAAAACGGATTAATAAAAAAATTTCATGCATGGAAATTTAAGTTTAAAGGCAAGCTTTTATAAAATTGTACCTCCTCTTCGGTGCTCTTGCCCTCAAGGAAGTCAGTGAGAGCCTCCAGAGTCCTTGCTCCATTGTAATCTACCACCTATGGAAGGAAAGCCAAAATGAAGTGGGCAAGTTACTAGCAGAGAAAAGTGCTTATATTAAAAACCGTCCAACTAAAAGTTCTGGTGTACTCGGTACAAATGTACTGTATTCATAATCTTAAAATTTAGACATTAAATACAGCACACCCAAGACTTTTTGCTGGACAATATGCAAGAACAAGTGAAGTGACACTGCTGGTGCTACAGTTGCATGCAACCAACTGCTGATGCCGAAGTTCCTACCTCAATGTCATCTGGGGCAGCCTGGCCATATATACCACCTGTTTCCAAAAACTTTGATATGCCCTCCAATGTGCGTTCTCCATTGTATTCAACAACCTAGTAGTCATTGAAATGTTAAAATTCATGCAATCTTGAAATAATTGAAGAAACTTCATAATTATATTCCAACCAACTTAAAATAATTACAATTTCCTACAACAAAATTCATATAATTTGCTTAATGTACCATATTTTACTGCATGTAAGACTCTTAAATTGGTTAAAAATCAGCATGCGACCTATGTGAAATAGTCTCCCACAAGATAATGAACCCTAGTTGCTGTCTCCAGTAGGCTAAATTCTACCCAACCCAACTCCAAAATTAAAAATGTGCAAATGCTTAGGTACATATTTAATTACTGGTAATTAAAAAAATATTTGTAAATATAATGTACAGTCAATCCTCATATTACGCGGTCCCGCATTCCGCGTTTCACCGTTAACGCGGTGCCTTGCCAGAACCTAACATGCTCACATTCCGCGGTTGTGAACCCCATTACGCGGAGAGCGGCTGGCAAGCCGCGCCATTTTTGGATCCAAACCTCCCGCCATGTTGTGTAAGAGGCGCGAAAATGGTGCGCACAAGGTCGCCCAGTCATCAAAACATTACCAGTTCTTCACCCGCCACCCACTACAGCCGGCCCAAGTCAGTGATAGTGATAATTATAGTGAGGATATGGACTTATATGAACTTCGGGGGGTTTGACAGAGGCCCTGCAAGCCTCTGTGGTGGATAGTGATACAATTGATACAAGTGATATAGGCGAGGGCCAATAATCTGCCCTCTGCCTCGGAACCAACCGCCCATCCCCGTGTGCCCAGCCATCTTTTCTACTAATGTTAAGTGTTAAAAAACCTAATATTATTGATATTTCTCTTAATTATTAATTGTGTGCGCATGCCATCATAAAGTTAAGATAATATTTTTACTACAACATAGTTGTGTGTCGTCAAAAAGTGGAGTTTGGGGATCGGCCCGGACCCCATTTCAATTAATCCCGTATGTTATGTTATTCACTTTACGCGTTTCTCACTTTCCGCGGTACCCTCCGGGTTACATTAACCGCGTAATATGAGGATTACTGTATATCTACAGTATAACTACTGTACTGTACTAATAACAACCCGCGACGATTAAAGTCTGTACGCCAGACACCCAATTCTACAAAGGTAGCCACCAAGCAGTAACCATTTCTGAACTCCAGCATTACCATCTCAATGCCATACCTGGAACATTCTTCAATATACAAATGCCCAATACAAATGAAGATTCAGATAACTTCTAGCATGTTAACATCATTGGCAGCATTGTAGCCAGGTTAGACCTCTCTAACCAGAGTTTCTGGGCCAAGCTGTTTTTCAATTATTTTTGGGTAGATATAGGTAACTTCATTTATTTTTAACGATATACATGCACACACCACCCTACATTGTGAAAAAAGTAAGAATAATTATCGCAAGGGAAAATGCCCAAAAGGAATATACATTTCTTTACAAACATTAACTAGCTTAGTGGGAGGACAGCTGAGCATTTGGTGTGAGGGAGCGTTGCTCGGGAATCAGTGGCGGTAGTGTCACCATTGCTTCGGTAAAAGGTTTACATAATTATGTACAGTACAGTATATGCAAATGGGAACTTATATGCTGCATTTGGCTTCATTTACTAGTTTGGACAATTGAGTATTTTTGGTAGTAATTTATTGGTATTTATATTCCTCACATTTACTGGTACAAATTGTATATTTTGAAAAACATGGATACAGGAAGAAAATACCGTTTTCCTAAATACTCCCGGCTAGAGTAGGGGGGTGCGTCTTATGCCATAAAATACGGTATAACCTTATAACCTCTCCTAGTCAAAACCCATGTTGAAACTATGAAGTCCTGTAACAAGGTTACCAGCAATTTATATTCTTCACAACCCTGAAATACTTAAATGTCATATGTTAATATATTTCACCAAGTCCTACAACTTTGTAGGGTAACATTGATAAAATTTGTAATACCGTTCGTAAAGACAAGGTACTCTTACATTACCTACTTTCATCATGAAATCAAATTGGTTTATGAAGATGTTCTACAAAAAAAAATTATTGACATGCCAATTGGTTTTAAAATGTTTTCTGAAATTATAGGAAATTTAAGACGAATGTGCCTAGCACCACTAAAATAACTTAAATTTGACTTCTCTTCTACTGTAATGCAAATAAAGATATATTCAAGATGAATAAATCTTAAGATCATACACGTGTTCATTATCTCAACATGGGATAAACACCATTCATACTAGACTGTATACTAGCCTCGCTTTATGAACTGATGAATGAATCAAGTCCTCCAATTATACAATTGAAAATGTTTTGCAAATCAGAAAATTTGCTCCGATTATGTTCTCGAGCAGACCTGGTGAAAATACAAGGAACTCTTTCCTCTATAAACCTAGGTGGGCATACAGTAGATGCCAGTGAAAAGTAACAACTATGATGGTGGTCAAACCAAGGAGTAATTAGAAGATAATATTAACTTCTAGATTTAGAATAACCAGAGGGCAAATTGGTTCGTGTGTATAACTACCCATAGTTCAGATTGAAGGCTGTGGGATCCCATTAAAAATTCTTGTCAATTTCCCAGTTATTTCAATAACAAACTGCTATGCTGTAATAATGGACAAGTTGTCCGTTCAGAGTAAACCAGAAATACACAGCCACATCCGTCGAGTGATGCGTCACCAGTTTCCCAGCAGACGTTCAACTAACTGGCCACTGCAGTCTGAAGTAATACAAAGGATGGCCTCTTCAGACCCCAAATGCCAAGTTCAAGCAAGTTTTAAGGGTGTTTTTTATGGTCTAAGCCATGGTCATTTCGTAAGTAAAGAAATGGGACGTGAAAATCAGCTTATGGATAAACTCCCATGTTCACACGGGATTAGCCGATTCTTACCTGGTAGACTTTCTCCAGTGCATTTACAGAGTATAGTATATCACAACTAGATGGACATACTAGTCAATTTGGAAGTAATGACATTGTCTGGACTGTTTTGGGAATGCCTGATGCTAGGTAAACAAGATTGCTCTTTTTGTTTTGATTCACTCGTGAACCATTGGGATATATCATTTATATTAATTAATGGGTAAGTACAGTATTTGGATGCTTAGATTAAAGATCAGCAAAATTGGGTAAATTTTAAGTTTGGGTCATACCTGTGCTTACACATGCAGACTTTCTCCTGGTTTGCGATGCGTTATAAACCATTTTGACCATTTCTATCGGAAGTAACTGGTTTTCAGTGATTTCCAGTAAGTAAAGCTAAACTTAATGCAACTTATCATACCCGAACCTAATCTATGACCTACATTTTACTATACAATCTAAAAATGTTTAACAGAAAACCAGTAGATGCATCTTGTTTAAAGTACTTAATCCCAGTTAGAATCTTAAGGTTCCCCAGATGACCAAAACCAAAATACCAATATTGTTTAGACTGAAATTTGTAGTCGGGGCAGCTAACAGCCATTGAATTGTTTGTGATTAGTAAAATATTTATATATGTTTAATATAGTATTACCTTGCTGCACAGTAAAGAAAAATTAATTATCTAATATTTATTTACAGCGCTAATCAGCCGAGAAGGTTGGACAACTACCAGTTGTCATCAAGGCATGTGAAAGAAATTTACCAAGAGTAGATTTCTTTAGGATTGTCAAGTGCTGCCATCCAGCTAAAAAGCACATTAAATTACATCTGATTATCTAAAGCCCATTCCTGGCCATGGTCATCCCTAGTCCTTCCACAACATTAAATATAGCCTCGGTGACGAAACTTACATTTTCCATACACGGAGTTATCGGTCTTTTGCATCACTTTGGCACCCAGCAAGTAAATACACAAGATGATACTTGAACTGATTTATTTCAACATTGTATATGGCCACAAGTGCTGTATTTCTGCTGGTAACAACGCATACACCACATCTGGCTACCTCCAGGCTCCCACTCGGCAGCTCAAGCCAACCTGTGACATTACAACCAAACAGCTTTTCGCAGTCGCGTGACTTTTTAGCAACTAACCCTTATTTTTTACACTTTTAAGCCCAATTTGTAAGAATATCATTGCCAAAGTGAATTTAGGCGTTTTATTTAGACATTGACCTGCCATCTCAGGAAAAAATTCCGAATGACAACTCGTCCAGTCTGGAAATGTACTACTATAGACTAATTAAAAACATTCAAGATTGCATTGTCAACTGCTCTAGTCATTGGGCCAAGCCAAAAAGAATTTTTAAAATAAAAATATGAAAAATACCACCAGATTAAATGCATTTTTACGGATATAACCCTTAAAAGCCCAGGCGACACTCCTCTGTCCAGTATAGTGACCCCAGGTGCCACTCTACATCTAATATTTGCAGCAGTACAGGACAGTACTTATATAGGATATTTATTTAATTGGCAACTCGACTCCCGTATAATTTGTCTCAAGTCACATGGTCATTACCCACCAGCTATCACGATGGATGCACGTCCTTCAATGTCTCGTGACCTGCCTCGCTGCTCCACACCTGAGCAAATGTGTTTGCTCAACAGAGCCATTTATCAAGAGTTGCCATATTCAAGTGGCATCAATTTAAAAAGTAAAGTACTGAGTGAAGAACACCGTGCTAGGGAAGAATTGAACCCAAAAGTAGAGCTTGTCAAAGCATCCAGCAGCAAGGACAGAGACAATGGCGGTTACTCCTGCATCCCACCCCACCCGGGATGCCATGGATGTAAGGGACCATGTGCACAAAGCCCCAACGTTACTGTGACCACTAATTTGACGCCTAAATATCAGTTTTTGACCATGGTATTAATTTTTTTACCGGAATATACCCACATGGGAGGGGTCTGGCAGATCTTACATTGCCCGGGGCATAAATGTTAATGGGAATCTAAAAATTCATAATTACTGCCAACAGCAGTCCATAGTACAAATTTAACTGGCTGCAAGTCTACAACACTTACGAACAAAATTTCATTACAATTGTGTAGCGGGCCAAATGAAGACTGCCTGCTAACAAGAGTACTGTACAGTATCACAAATTTACTGTACAAACCATTGTGAAAAGCTAGTTGGCTATTTACAGTGGACCAAACTGTACAACCATGTTACTGGTTTCCCAAAACACTTTGGTGGAAAGAGCCCTTTCATTGATCACATTTACTCGAGAAAGTATATTGTTCATGACTTCAAAACTCTTAAACCAGTCATTTCAAGTTTAACAAACTACACTAATTTCTTACCTCATTGGTTTCCTTTTTATACAATTTAAGTGTAGGGAAGGATTGAATCTTCGTATGCTCTAGTTCATTTGCAGTGGCATCCATTTTACCAATAACAATACTATCGTGGTCCTTGAATTTCTCGCCCAGCTGGTCATAGATGGGAGCCAGCTGCTTGCAGTGGCCACACCAAGGTGCATAGAATTCCACAAGGACATCTTTTTCCTTGTTGAATGCTACTTCATCGAAGTTCGCTGCAACCAGGACCTGTCGAATACACAATATTAATATTACAATGCATTAACTTAACACCATACTTGAAACATTAAGGTTAGATTTACAAAAGATTTACAGGATGCACATGTCACTAAGCCCCTGATGGGTAAAATATCCAAACTGGTGACATTTTTAAACTAGTAACACATACTATACAATATTTCAGCAAAACTGTACAGGTAAACCCCGCATTATGGAAACCAGGGTTACGGAAATCCATTCATATGGAATTTTGTTACCATGACCAAAAAATTGGGATAGGGCCAAAAAAAATTAGCCCTTCTGAAATTTTTGCAAATTTAAAAATAAAAAAATTCACTGGTTTTAAAATTTATTTCATGTGGACTCTCGGTAGTTGCTACTAGACCATTGGAGGATGCCACACCTACCTGGCACAATAACAAGGGCACTCGGAATTCTGTTCTCAGCTTGTGTTCAGGAATGTATTTGCCCTTTTGGTTAATTTATAAAAAAATAAATGAATAAATCTAAAAAATTTCAAAAAATCAAAAACCGCACAAAAATTTCAATTTAGGAGAAAAAATTCACCAAAATCTATTTTATTGTGTATTCTTGGTGGTAGGTACAATACTCTGCACGGCTGCCCAGCACAACAATGGCGCTGCTCAGTTCAAGTTTTCCCAACTATCAGTTTTGTGTAGGTGTACCCTCATTAAAGATAAGGAAAACATCCAAGTTAAAAGTGAAAGCAGCAGTGCTAAGAGATTCCATAAAGGAATTATGTTGGACATCAAACTATCTTTTAAAGAGGTAACTCCCAGTAACTCCTATCACACCACCTCATGCAGCACTTAACACTTCTGGAGTAATATTCAAGTGTGCACATTTGTCAAGTTACATGAATGATCATTTCACACATTTAAAACTGTTTATTTTCATTCACATGTGCTTGTATTACTTTTATAGGCCAATTTTTCTTTGGAAGGCATCTCAAATTACATAATGGGACAAAGAAAAATGGTCCTGCGTGACAGAATTTCCAGATATGGAAAAAATTCAGGAATGGAAACCTTCCATAACCCAAGGATGCCTTTATTGTACTATAATGACTAATAATATATGTTTTTAAATCCCATTAAAGTAATTAAATAATTTCCACTTTTTTTTTTAATTTTAATAGCAACATTCATATCCATCTGACAGGACAGCTGAATATGAAGTTACTGCACATTTGGTTAACCACCATCATAAAACTGACATTAGCCATCGCATATCAGTAATTTTTTTATTTTACAGTACGTACATAGATCCATTGTACGTACAACTGTCATTACTCTTACTCTGGGGGGAATTAATCTTTGGTGGATTAATATCCAATGGGGATGGGATAAACAACTAGCTGCCAAGTGATATTCAGAAGTACAGTACCAATTCAGCCACCTTGCACCCTAGCAAAAACGGACAATCTATTCCAGTAGTAAAGGCATGCCATGGCACATAGTTAGGTACCGGTTTAGTTCTGTAGTCCCGGCTCTACATTTCATTATGATATAAATTTGCATCTTAATCAGTAATGTCACCACAACGGCAATTACTGTACCTGTAAATATGGGGATAGATATTCGCATGCCGCCGTTAACTTACCAATACATTTTAATCGACAGTAATACTCAAATTACCAAAATACTAGTAAATATAACCAAGTACAAGTTTCTAGTCTATTAGAGAATTTTCTAAATTTAGTTTCTTACAAAACTAACTAGATTAAGCATTAACATTGTGTCCCCAGATGCAATAGTCACCTCTTAGATCTTGGTATTAAATTAATACCAATTTAAAAAATTTAAATTGCACGTTTTGAAAAGTCCATTGTGCCAGGCCACGTACTTTAGTACCTCATTGCTTTCCTACTCTACAAAAAAGGAAAACATAACCTGAACCTCAGCCATCCACATCTGGCATCTCAAAAGCTCCCTTCCTCCCCCCATCACCTGCTCTGTCATCTGATTCAGATGACCCCCCCCACTAGTTCCCACATACCATCCCAGCTATCATTGAACATAAATGTTAGCAATATAAATAAATCTTTTCTTTCTATATTAGGTTTGCTTCTGTTATTGTACGTTATATTTTAAATAAAATTGAAGGAAACTGATAAACAAATTAGTTTCTAGGGAGCATTTCCCCTAACCTCTGCCATTTCCTTTATTTCTTATGGGGTAATTAAGTTTGATTTACAAGGCTATTCTCACAAATTTAACTATCTTGCAAATCGAAGTGGCTGTAAACAATGTCCAGTACATATATAGCTACCAAGAAAATGCTATACAACAGTGAATGTACTTTATCCAAGTAATGCAAATCATTATGATTATGAAAATCATTTCTTCCCTAACTATACAGTACTTTGCATTACTATAAATCTCTCAACACTCACCTTGACTGGCTCCTTCTCCCAATCTTCAGGAATCTCCTGAGAGAGAAGATGTTGCCTTAATTTCCCATCCAAGAAACTCTGCACAAAACTGACCAATGCACTCTCACTCAGATCATAGGACTCAGGCTTGTACTTTGCCATGTCTTCCTCCAGCTTGATTATGCGAAGCCCGGGAACCTATGAAGAAAATTCATCCAAGATATCAATATGAAGTACGGTATCTTGTCTGAAGGATTAAAGACAAATATAAATCGAGTCTATAACCTAAGCAACATACAAAGTTTAGTATTGTTGCTTAAAACCACTTTCACATTACCATAACTCACCCCACTAACTGGTATGTATTCCAATTCCTCCTAAACCAAAGTACATTCCAATTCTATGAATGTACTTGTTGAATCAACTGCCCTAAATATGTTGCTAACAAACAAGTTATAAAATTACCAGACCTTACCTCTTCCTTCTTCATGCCAAAGAATTCCAAGATACGAGAGTGGTCCTCCTCATCAGTGTTGATGGTCACGAACAGAACTTGGCCCTTGAAACCCTTAGCAGCACCACGGCAAGCCTCCAAGTGTGCATCATAGTGGCCAGCTTCCTTTGACAAGAATACGAGGAGATGGGATTTGATCTCTCCACCAAATATCTTTGAAGCAGTCTCATGGTTGAAGTCGACTACCAGAGGAAGTGAGTTCGCTGCAACAAACTTAGTTATTTCTGCTTCTGTCACATCTCCGTCATACACATTCTTGCCCTCATCAAAGTCCTTAAAGAGAATTATACCATCAGCCTCCAAACCATATTCAGAGAACACTGCTGCCTCTGATGTAATACCAAATGGGAAATCATCAGTAGAAGAAGCTGCAGCCAAGAATTCCTTTGCTTCTGCAGATTCCTGGTCCTTGAAAAATCCAATGACAACCACTGGTTTTTCTTCAATGAAGGCTTTGACGTCTTCCACTGATGCAATAAGCTTTGCAGGAGGGCCCGTCTTCTTCAGGAGCCAGCTAACGATTTCATCAGCCTGACGGCCACCATTGTATTCAATGGGTTTGCCAGAGCGGAAGAACTTGAGGGTGGGATAGCCACGAACACCATGTTCTTCTGCCAGTTCTGTTTCTTCTGTTGCATCAACTTTAGCAAGTTTAATGGCAGATTCTTGTTCTACTAATTTGCCAGCAGCTTTCACATACTCAGGAGCAAGGGCTTTGCAATGACCACACCATGGGGCATCTGCAAAAAATAACGCCATTCAATGTGAAACAACATTATTTCATCCTTAAGATTAAGAGCTTTAATTTAGAGTACTGTACAGTAATGTACTGAAAAAATTGTAAAAATTTATCCTGTACAAATGTTCTAAAATGGTCATCAAACTTTGGAACCATTTCTACATGTAGAAGCTATGGCCAGCAAAGAACCCTCATTTGATTCAAGATGTAATGTTGCAGACAATATAGTACTATGTGGTGTATACTGCAGCTTTCCTTTTGTCCACTACAAAAAAAATAATAGAATGGAAGGCAACTTGTCACCAGAAAGATTCAATAGAATTTTTTTTTTAACAGATTATGTTTGGATGCTATAAATAAAAACAATTTCCTTATTAACTTTAGTTTTCTCCTACCTTCAATCACAAATTAACTGTAGTGGGCAAGGCATAAATGAAGTGGGCAATTATGGGGTAAAACTGCTAAAAACCCGATCGTATAGCAGTAATTTCACGTGTACGTGCTTTGTATACAAAAATTATTTAGCATAAATATCCTGCCATTCATTCTCCAGTGGCATCTATTGTTCCAGTCCGCTCATTAAAACTAAATTTGGAAATGCGGACTTTTGAACAAGTACAAAATGCTGGCAGATCTGTTCAGTTTCAATACCAGAAATATTGGCTCAATCGTCCTTCAATCTAAGTGGCTTCACTCTCCTAACCTTGCCTTCTCCCTGAAGGAGACATTTGCCCTCTTACAACAAAATGGCATCCATTATGTCCACATAGACTTGTTGGCATTAAGGTCAAATGTTCAAGATGTGGAAGGGAACCAACATTAAAAGTAAAAATTACCTACTCAAGGGTACCAGTCAGATGCGATCACTCTTATTGACCCACCTTAATATCAAGGTAATGTTCTTTTGCAGTTACTGGGGTCTGGAGGGTGTAGCCCAGCTGTAAGCAACGTTATAAGTACTGTACCAGGTATGGCTAAACTTTGTAACCTGCAGTCGTTCATGTTTTGAATGTGCACAGCCGTGGCATTCAATGTTCTGGGCATGTACCGCCATGTACACACAGGAACACAAAACGTTAATTATCTCGCTTAATCATAATTTGCGCCAGAAATGCCAAAGAGAAGGGTAAATATTCATCCATTAGCTGTCCCCAGGTTTAAGTATGAGAATAGGTTCATTTGGTATTTTGGGGGCATTTTACTCAAATCTGACCATTTCCTGTGCAAATTAGCAGTAGTGCAAATATCAACTTTTTCACTTGACAAACTGCTAATTTGCATAGGAATGGGGATCATATTTGAGTAAAACAAAAAATTCATACCAAAGGAACAAACCTATTTTACCTACCTAACCTACAAGGAGGAGGAAGAGGAAAGGAGACAAGTGACTCCGTGAGTTTAGCCTCAAGTAAACTTGGTGGACAGCCAACAAACGAATATTCACTGAAATAGTCTGAATTTTCAAAATTACCATTTACAAATATACAAGTCACAAGATTCATTTAGTGACAAGTTAAATTTCCATAAGTAAAAAATGTTAAATCTTGCTTTTTTGTAATTTTGTCAGAAATAACATTGAAGAAAAGCATCTTTGAATTTTCAAAACTATTCATTGAAACCATAGTACAGTGGTCCCTCGGTTAACAAGCACAATCCGTTCCAGCAAGTTGTGCGTTAACCGAAAAACTCGTTAACCGAAACCATGGTTTCAATGGGTTTTTGGGTAATTGGTTCCAGCTCAAAAATTGCCTAAATTCAGCAAAAAGGTAGAAAAGTACACTTTGAGTTGTGTATGTAGAAGGCTCCTGGATGATGGGAATTAGAAAGTGGGTGGAGGAGAAGGGATAAGAGAAAGCATTGGGGTGGAAGAGAAGTCACCCCATGGCATTTCACCCATAAAATTTTAGTTCTCGGTGTAATTCGAGATTATTTTCTTTAACTCAACACTGTACTATATATTGTCAATATGTAAAATAAATTTCAAAATGACCAATAATTTGCTTGGAAACAAAAGCGTTTAGTCGAGCCTCAAGCAAGATGTTACCTCCACTGAAAACAGAGACTGACGCCTGTCTGGCATGTTAACAGGCTGGATGGCATGCCAGAAACTAGTTTCTTTACCTTCAATTATGTTCAATAATTGTGAAAATGACAAAAAGTTATTAAACTTTTAAAATTATTGAATAGTACAAAATTCTTGATATTTACTTAAATAGTATGGAATTTAAGCCCTAAAACCAATTACTGTATTGGCAGACTAATACTACAGCTGGTGGACCACCATATGCAAGCGAAAACATGTTGAAGTCAGCTCGTAAAAAACTCGTTAATCGAGGGATTGCTCGTTAACCGATGTTAAGAATCTTATGGAAGGTAAATCGTTAACCGAAATCTCGTTAACCGAGGGGTCACTGTACCTATAAAATTCCCGAGATTCATATAGTGGCAACACGAAATATAAAAAACTCACTTTTGCTACACTGTAGCCAAAAACAGACCTACTTAAGTACTATAGCAGTTAATCCATGAGCCTTGTTAGTCACAAAAGTAAAAAAAAATTTTTTACTCTAGAAAGTTGTTACTGTATTTTATACCAGTACCGTACAATGATGCGTCCACTCAACACTAACTCCATTCTATATTTGTTCATTAACCCATACTCTACTAACCTAAGGCATGGCATTTAAATAAAATTACAGAATTATATTCTAAAACACTAAACCACCACTCAAGATTTGTGAATCAATGCAATTAATCAAATCTAGGATGAAAATTTAAGATTGCAACCGCATTAGAAAAGCTAAATTTACACCAATACAAAAAGTATTAAACTCCATAACTATTTAGGATAAACAAGCTCAGTTAAGTGTATCTTCGTCAGCAGAACTACAGTACTGTACATATATAGTCAACAAAACTACAGGATGCACAGTTTCTCCACTTTGGAACCATAATTATTTTCTCAGGAATCTGATTCAACCTATTCAAAGGGAGTTATAATTAAGTAAACTAGTACATTCGTGACACTTTACAAGCAAAGTAAGCAATTCAAATTTACATATCGCCCAACTAAGATATTCTTGGCTAATTTACATTTAAGGGTGGAAAAACCCAATATTTTAAGGCTTGGCATTCCCAAAATCTTCCCGCTAATAGCCAATATGACAATATTTTTCACTATAACGGGTTCCTAACTTTTCACTTTAATATTCTCAAGTTGAAAGTAAAAATTCTTTAGCTTAAGTAATTGTTTTTATTTTAAATCTTAATATTTACATTTTATATGTAAGCTTTGGTGATTTTATTAATCGGCTGTCGGAATTTCATTTTTTTCTTCAAATAATTGTCAAGGCCCAGTGGCCATGCTGTTCTGCGGGAAGGTGGTTAGGATTGGGAACCCTGCACTAACCATACTGTACTGTTTACATCCGGAAACTTGCACAAACCAATCATCCTTGTCAATATTTCTTAATACTGTTCAGTGAAGCAACCAATCTAGATGACAGTGTTAAGCCACTTTACTGCGTGGACAAATAAATCCAACTTCAAATTTCATTCAGCCTAGGCCAAGGCCCTCGTACAGATTATCCAAACCATTTAGTTTTTTTCTATACAATTTCATTAGTCAAACTCAACTGGAAATTACTTTAAAGCGCTAAGATTATCTAGCCACTTAAGGAATATACATCGCGCTTTGGTTGGCTGGAAGCAGGTGTGGAGGGACGCCAGTGCCGGCTGCTGGGGTTAATAACCGAGCTTTCACCACACCCGCACCTCCGTTCAGTCTCCGCCTACAATTGTCAACTCTTAACAGGCGAGTGCAAAACAAGAACCATATGTATTAATTGTCAAATTCAAGTCAAAGGCTTTAAAATGGAATCTACAGATAAACTTCACCTTCGTTTAAAGGCGCAACCTCCAACTTCCTTAATGAACGATTTTGCGGTACCGTAAATTTTAACAGTTCGTAACACTACGTTTCTCAAACTTTAAATTCAGCAACCTAATAGTATAACTTAAATACCCGACATGTATTATCCCGCTAAATACTAGCCCTCAGCTTACTGGCTAGTATACCGCTAAAGTATGCTTCCGTTCGCCCAAGCGGCTAACGAGCCGATCAGTGAAGAGGAAAAACGTAAAAAAAGCAAACGGTTACCCCCAGTTAAAAGGCGAATAGTAATACCGCTGAAAGCTGACAAGCTAAGTTTGGACCGTTTATAAGACTAGAGTAAGTATTAACAACTCGCTACAAGTAACTTTCAGCAAAAATTTTAGAGAAAATCTATTTCTACCGCGTCACTTAATCTTCTGCCTTTATATAAAACGAGCAGTATTCCAGGTTCCTTTTTTTAATCCGACTTGGGGAAACCAGTTACAATTGTTGGCCTGTGCATGGCAACTTCTGTCGAGAGTTACCACTATCACCCATGAATCTATCTAGCCTCCTTTTAAAACTTTACGGCGTCCCAGCACTTACTACAAAGTTGCTAAGCTTGTTCCACTCGTCCACCCTATTTGTGAACCAGTTCCTCCCTATCTCCCACATAAACCTAAACTTGGCCAACTTAATCCGTTGCTAAGAGTCCTATCATGCTCGGATATTATAAGAACTTCATATCTCCTTTATTGAGTCCTCTCACCCACTTAAATACTTCTATCATATCTCCCGTCTTTCTAGGGAATGCAAGTTTCTTTAATCTATCTTAATAAAGAATGTTTCCAAGTCCCGGAATCACTTCATTTTTCGCTATCTTTGTTAGTAACATTGGATAGTTCAAAAGCGTCACCGTCTGCTAGAATAGTTCTATCGATAAAAAATCAAAATACACATTTCATTTAATTACAAGTAAAAATGTTGATAAAACAAGGCATCTGATACGCATGAAACCTGTCTAAGTGATTTTCAAGAGCAGATGGGCACTAATTAGTCACACATACGAAAGTAGATCAGACATACTAACCATTTTATTAAGCGACTAAGCAAGTCATGACCGTTTATTCACATCACTTACGTCTAAATTCTATCGTGTATAGGCAGGTGGTTTACATTGCATGCACTTTTTGACTTCAAAATTTAATATGCGTGAAGGTGTACGAATATTTATCTAATCCGTTTACGGACTACAATATCCAAGTTCACAACCCCAATAGCCCCCACTCTCGCCTGCGTGCAGAGGGATATTTTACGGTAAATATTCATCCATTGGCTGTCCTCAAGTTTTAGTACGATTTTTTTTAGGTTTGTTTCCCAAATCTGACCATTTAATTTGTAAATTCGTAAAACCAATTAATTTTCCTTTTAAACAAACTGCTAATTTGCATAAAAATAGTTCTTTGTGCAAATCCAAAAATACGCAAACCTATTCTCATGCCAAAGGCACCAACCAACCTACCTAACCTACAAGGAGACAAGTAGAAGTGAGGAGTATAGCCTCAGGTAAACGTGGGGGGAACCTGCGGACAACCAATGAACTATTAAAATCTTGCATTTAAATATTATAAACAACGCATTCATGGCATCGCAAACACACTGACCAGAGTCTGGAAGAACGTCAAGTCACGTGTCCATCGATTCATAGGCACATAGGTTTCTATCCTAGACGCAGACGGTCCCGCATATCCTACCCTGCACATTATGTATATTCAGTCGCCCTAAAATGTTGCCATTTACAAAAATATAAAAATACTGGATTCCGCCATACTGCCTGCTTGAAAACATTGCATGCACCCCCTCATCCTCGCGGTTCCCACCCCCCCCCCCCCCCAACCACACACCCCTTCTGCCACCGCCACGTCATCCCTTGTACCGTCCCGTTCAGCCTCCCCCCCCCCCCCCCCATCAACTAAACATTACCTTCACTTTAAATATCAGGCAAACAATGTACTTCAACAAATAATTCAGGGCTAGTTTGCCTTATTGATAACACCCACGGACTAATCCGTAGTCTGTGAACCAATCGTTTGTTCACCATGTATCTATATATTAATGTATTCCTAAATATATTTTGATATTTTATATATCGAGTTCTCAGGCTAATTAAAAAAATTATATAATACAATAACTTTCCCACCACCTTAAGTCCGGTTGCACCCACCCACATCAGGACACCGGGAACCACGGGAGGGAAAAAACGAGAGCAGATGGCTGTACTTACAAAACTCTACAAGGACGAACTCGTTATCTTCGGTGGCCTTCTTGAAATTTCCTTTCGTCAACACCAGCACTCCCTCGTCATCAGTGATCTCCTCATCGGCAGAGACCGCCAGGGCCAGGGTGGCCAGCAAGACAGCAAAGGTTACTCCCACCCTCATTGTTCGAGTTGTTGATACCGACTGGACGAGTTAGTGTAGGAAGCGTCGCAGGGCGCAGACGTGGCCATTCGTGGGCTATCCCCATTGGCCCTTGTACGACGATACCTTTACTCATATGTTTAGTTATTTTATTTTTTTTAACTATTATATTTCTTTAGTTAAGTATTAGGAAAGTAGTAAAAATATATATAAAACATTCATTGCTACTATTTGCCAATGATCATGAAGTTTCGGTGGAAAAATCGATCATATATGTTAATGCTTTAGTTATATCATCTGGCGGTGTCTGACATATTTTTATGACGTCACTGCAATGTGTCAGTCTAGGTGGTGCATTGTGGGTAGTGTGGAGTTCCCGGTACTTTAAATCTCTCAACTAATAGGAAAATAGTGTTTTACTCCTGCATGTAGTAAA
Source organism: Homarus gammarus (assembly GCA_958450375.1). NCBI lineage: Eukaryota > Metazoa > Arthropoda > Malacostraca > Decapoda > Nephropidae > Homarus > Homarus gammarus. The sequence continues at coordinate 1,011,803 of CAUDMG010001794.1, read as the reverse complement.
TATTTTTTTAATCGAGTGTTATTAAATAAAACTAAGATACGCAATGCATTCATGATAGAACGAATAGATAACGCATGCACGAAATTAAGTAAAAAAAATATTTCTAAAAATTCTTGAAGACAAATGGGTAGTTTAATAATTCATCAGTGCAAACATTCGATTCCTTTGATAGAAGACATGAACAGAAATAGCAGGGTACTGTATACGTAATCTACTTACTGGCTGTGATTAATATTGACTTTTTAGCAGAGTGGTTATCCTCACACCCTCACAGAAATATAAAAACGTGTATATTATTTATATATATATATATATATATATATATATATATATATATATATATATATATATATATATATTTTGATAAAATCACACGGGAAAATGGAAACAACGGAGTACCATAGCTTTCGTCTTTATTCAAGACGAAAGCTAAGGTACTCCGTTGTTTCCATTTTCCCGTGTGATTTTATCAAGATTTATCTTATCCACGTTTTCAGTGTGGATTTTCATAAAATATATATATATATATATATATATATATATATATATATATATATTTATATATATATATATATATATGCAAGTAAATCACTGTAGGTGCGCGTGATCTAGGTATATGCTGATAACCACAAGGAATGAAGAAAACACGAAGTTCCCTTCGTGTTTTCTTCTTTCCTTGTGGTTATCAGCATATATATATATATATATATATATATATATATATATATATATATATATATATATATATATATATATATATGCTGATAACTACAAGGAGAAAGGAAAACACGAAGTTCCCAAGCGCTTTCGTGAAATTCACATCTTCAGGGGTGAGTACAGACTAAGGAGAAATACATAACAAGGTATACACATATATATATATATATATATATATATATATATATATATATATATAAATATATATATATACAGAGGAGGGTGAGACTGCTGCTGTGCTTTTTGAAGATTAGTAGGGTCACTACCTAATACCTGACCATTGTGGACTTGATAAGAACATAAGAAAATAAGGAGTCTGCAATAGGCCGGTTGGCCTGTGCATGGCAGCTCCTGTCGACTCACCCTCCTCTGTACATATACATGCGTGTGTGCATGTATATGTACGTGTACATGTATATGTGTATGTATATACGCATATGTATGTATATGTGTGTGTGTGTGTGTTTACATATATGTATATGTACTGTCAATGAATATGATGCAAATCTTTGTGTACGAACCTCTGTCCTGCATGGCAGTGAACAGTGACATTATCCATATGAATCTGACCTCTATACATTTATAGTTGTTAATGAATATGATGTATTTCTTTGTGTATGAACCTCTGTCCTGCGTGACAGTGAGAAGTGATACCACCCTCAGTGTCAAGACCTGACTGAATTACTCAGAATAGGCAAACTGTACTACAAGCTCTGCCAATAAATTTGTTAAATTAAAAAAAAATTCCTCTGTACTGTATATATATATATATATATATATATATATATATATATATATATATATATATATATATATATATATATATATATATATATATACCTTGTTATGTATTTCTCCTTAGTCTGTACTCACCCCTGAAGATGTGAATTACACGAAAGCGTTTGGGAACTTCGTGTTTTCTTTTTTCTTGTGGTTATCAGCATATACCTGGATCACGCGCACCTACAGTGATTTACTTGCATATATATATGTATATATATATATATATTGTATGTGTGTGTGTGTGTGTGTGTAATAATAATAATGAACGGTTTATTAAAAAAAACATGGCAGCCCGAAGGCTGAAAATATACAATGAACAGAGATGACAAGTTACATATGGTGAAATCGGGGAGTGGGTCACTTGATTGACAAAAGCTTTCAATACAGAAACATAAGAAACATAGAGTCAACATATAGATTAACTTTAGATCTGGTACTGTGGGAGCTGGTCTGTAGACATTCTTGTGACCTGCTGTTGGTACCATGAGTCCTTCCCACTGTCTTGATGGCCGTTGTACCTGACTGCTAAGCCGCTACCTCACTACAGCTGCAGATGTACCACGGGGTCCGGGTAGGTCCTCCAGCTCACACAGGGTGTTGGAGATGGTATCTTGTGTCTCAAATGATGTAGTTAGGCATTCATAATTCCTCACCTGGGTGGAGTAGGGAGTCCTCATTTCTCTCCTGGTGTAGTTTGGAGTGTTTCTTGGCTTCTCATCCAGTCAGGGCCGGTGCTAGGAATTGCGGGACCCAATTAGAAAATTGATAGTGGGGCCCTCTACTCTACAAAGTCGAAGATTGATGTTTTATATTTCGTGAAGTATGCCCGCCTTAGCCAAAAAGCATTAATTACTTGATATACTAAAAGTTTAAAAACAGTATAAAAGTTTTGATTTTTTATTACAAGTTAAGACAATTACAGACAAACTGTTTATGCACGGACCTTTTAGAAACACTTTTCTGGCTTTTTTATTTGCAAAATCTTTCAAAATCATTTTAAAGTCAAGGGTTTTGGTAATGTCACTTTCTATAGATAGCATCGCCAAATTGTTTAGTCTTTCTTGTGAAATTGTTGACCGTAAGTATGTTTTAATCAGTTTTAGTTTAGAAAAACTTCTCTCACCCGATGCGACTGTTACGGGCATTGTTAAGTAAATTCTCAAAGCAACAAAAACATTAGGAAATGCAGTGAATCGATTGTTTACTACCAGGTATTCAAACAGGGCTTGGGGCTTGGCGACACTGGTTAGCTTTTTTACCAATATCGTATACAGTTTAAAACTAACACACGTGTGTGCGGGGCCCCCTTGCGGCGCGGGGCCCAATTTGATTAAATTGGTCAAATAGGCTTAAAACCGGCCCTGCATCCAGTGTTGGGGGTGGCGAGTGTATCGCGGGCTGGGTGCGTCAGGTCAACAGAGGCCGCTAAGTACTGATTGTCGCTCTAACTGTTATTTCTTCCTTTCGAGTTGAAATGTCACTTTTGTACATCAGTTGTGGGTTGATCATCAATCTTTGCACCGTACTGTTGCTGGGAGGATGTTGATAAATCCAGATGGGGAGGAGGAGATGGGGAAGGAGAAGGGCCTGACAAACTAGGCTGGCAGCTGTCTCCTTGGTCAAGAGACCACAGCCGCGTAAGTGGGCAGCGCCGACTACACACGTCCTACCCTATGAAGATTGAAGGAAGTGGTAATAATAATAATAAACGGTTTATTAATAGAGTTGCAGCCGGTGGCTGAAAATATACACACTTACATTTGATTTAGACATAATGATATAATATGCATTGAATACATTTGCTCTACCCCACCAATACACTCTTCATCGATTCTTGAAGACTCATTTCTTATATTGTGAGTAGTTTATGTAGAAAATTTAACAGTAATGTCTATCCTGGAGTAGGTGTGTGGATTATTTTTTACTCGGTTACCTAGCTCCCTTGCACCCACTCTCACTTTCAAATCTGAATTTATAAAGACGGTTTGAAGAAAATATATACAGGCAGATAGAACGATAGATATATATTCAATAAAATCGTCAAAGAAGTTCACACTGATTCAGCATGAACTAAACTGTAAATAATGCAGGAAATATTAGAATGTTGTTTTTCAAATGCAATTTCTATATTTCTTTTATATTCTCGATTCCTTAAATTTTTATTTTCATTTGTATTTTTCTCTATTTTTTATTTGTATTTAATTTTTATTTTCTAGTAAGCCACATTAATTCATTGTATGGTTATTAAGCCTGGTAAAAAGAGCAGACATGAAGGTAGTTTACGTGTTACTTTAATATATTTTCTATTCATGAGGCCAAAATACACTGCACTCAGTATTAACTGCTAAGAGTAAGGTTGTTGTTTGTCTTCCGTAGATACTGGCTGATATATTTATACTGTATAAAGCTATATTAGTTATGACTATTGGTCTACCTAGAGGTCCGGTGAGGGCCATCCGACCCTACTGGATATAAACTTGTCATGGTTTTGGCGTAATATGCAAGAGAGCAGTCAGCCACACACTCATCCATTACACCCTGAGATGTCCCCACACTAAACACTCCCGTGACGGCTGCTGGACTACCACTCATGTGACCTCATGACGGAGGCTCGATGCTTATCGCCTGCCTACTGGCCAAATATTTAATAAATAATATTGATGTTAATTTGAAGAAATGTTCTTCCTTCCTTAAGCATCAATAAGCCCCTTTATATCATTTAATTTATATGTATTTGAGACTCCTGCCAGATGCTTCCAGTAATGTTGCACTGCACTGGGGTACCTAGTGATCACTAGGATCCCGTTTTCTATTATATATGGAATAAACTGTTGAAATTGGTGGTTTAATTGGACTCTTTGTGAGTATTCTTTATACCTGCACTGTCTGTGTATATTGTACAGTATACCTGCACTGTATACTCAGCTGTATACATTGTATACCTACACTGTATACTCAGCTGTATACATTGGTTGTATACCTGCACTGTATACTCAGCTGTATACATTGTATACCTACACTGTATACGCAGCTGTATACATTGTTTGTATAACTGTACTATCTATACATTGTATACCTACACTGTATACTCAGCTGTATACATTGGTTGTATACCTGCACTGTATACTCAGCTGTATACATTGTTTGTATACCTACACTGTATACTCAGCTGTATACATTGTTTGTATACCTGCACTATCTATACATTGTATACCTTCACTGTCTTTGTACAGTTTGTATACCTGAAATATGTACTGTACATTGCTAGGTACATGCTGAATCAATGAGAACTTATTTAACGATTTTACTTAATATCTATCTTTATATCTATCTACAGTATCTATGTATCAGAAAAGACCTGCCCAAAGACTGCCATGTTCCATAGTGTCGTACAAGACAACATCCACACCACATCCAGCCCAAGCGGCAAGCCGGTATGGAACCCGTATCTCAATTGGGAGTGAGAATGTGAAACTTGAGCGCCGAGACAAAGAGAATCATATTATTTCAAAGAATTAAAATAATAACAACAATCAGCTTCTTCATACAAAAACAGGCAGATTAATGTCTTTAAATATAATTGTATAAAAAATAAAGTTAATATTGACCACCTGCTAAATATCGAAAACTAAATATAAGATTTTACCTTTAGTATATGTGCAAATACACCCTGTACTGTCGATATCTGTTGGCATTAAACTAAATATTGGTTTTCTCATTTGCTGCTATTGGCCGATAAGATAAACAGTTTGTGGATATATATATATATATATATATATATATATATATATATATATATATATATATATATATATATAAAAGTTTTTTCGCTACCCCCCCCCCCCCGGGGCCCTGATGTGGGTCAGTAATCTCTGCTCAGGTGGTTGGGCTAATCCCAGTAAAAAAAAATCAAGGTACGGTATTTACTAATAGGTCCAATACATGGGCTCCTCAAGCGTAACCCTTGCAGATCTTAGGTATACACCCACGTACACAAATACAAACAAACATCAAGTACTTGCATACACTCACAAGATAAAAATTGGCAGCATGAATTTATAAAATCAGTAAACATATGGAACCAAAGAGAGTGTGTGTGTGTGTGTGTGTGCGAGAAGGACGGTGTGGAGGGCAGCAATTCGGAGTCTGTGACACGTGGTATAGCGTCATTGGTCTCAGAACACCTGTGCATTTCTCGCCACCCAGGGCCATCCGGTAAGGTTTTCCCCCCACTGTACGTCGTCATAGTATACGTGGCACCACCTCAAACACCTGTTGTTTGTCGCCGAGTCTACTAAACCAACCATCAGCAGACTACTGGGGACTGATATGCCCAACCAGGAAATAATTGAGATGTTTTTGTTATTATGACTGGCTGTAGATTTTAAACCCGAGTTGTGTTGCAGGGTTAAGCCGGGCTACATTGAACTGGTTGTAAGACGAACCGGGCTAAAACTGCTAACTTCATTCTTAATAAAAATGAATAGCATGCATAATGCTGTGCTTATTTTTTACCAAATTTCTCATTACCGTTAATAAACTTCGTAAAATATAATTGTCACGAGTAATAATTATTATCAATAGTATTACTACAGTAGATAGTAGGTGTTATACGGTAGTGCCGCTGTAAAAAGTACCTGTAGCTGTAGTTGAAGTAGAATTCCGAAATACAGAGTTAATTTAGATTACTGTGTATGATTTGGTATCGGTAGTGGTAACTACCTGAGTAGAGCCAGGTTTTCGTCAACTGTAGCCATACATGTGCATGTGTTTATCTGAGGCTCTCGTATCTGTATATATATATATATATATATATATATATACAGATATATATATATATATATATATATATATATATATATATAAATATATGCAAGTAAATCACTGTAGGTGCGCGTGATCCAGGTATATGCTGATAACCACAAGGAAAAAGAAAACACGAAATTTCGTGTTTTCTTTTTCCTTGTGGTTATCAGCATATATATATATATATATATATATATATATATATATATATATATATATATATATATATATATATATATATATATATATATATATATATGTGTGTGTGTGTGTGTGTGTGTGTGTGTGTGTGATTAAGGAACCATCTGAAGATTTGCCCCACAGATTATTTCACCTGATGATAAAATACCGTATCCCCACCGAGGGGAATTAGGTTAGGTTTGCTTTAGATTGGTTAATCTTATGGTGAAATAAACTGGGAAGACTGGGAGGGCCTAATCATTCACTTTCTTACACAAGTTTCCTATCTCACTTTCATTTTTATTTACACCTTCGGTTTCTTTCGCCTTCACTACCGCACATTTTCATTTACATTATACCAACTTTCTCACCCTTTCTCTTTTCTTCATCCTCTTGTATAGTCGCTTTCAATCGCCATCACTTTATTTCGTCATTTTCTCATACTAACTTTTTTGTCTCACTTCCACTTTCTCTCATCATTTTTCTCACTCGCCTTCAATCTCTTACTATCGTGTACATTCTCCCATTCCCCCACTGTTTTACTTTCTCTTTTCCCCTTGCCAGTACTTTCTATCTCACCTTCACTTTCCACCTACACCCTTTCTTTCTCACTCTCACTTTTACTTTCTCAATTTAATCCACATCTTCATTTTCTATTTAGCATTTTCAGCCATACCTTCACTTTCATCACTTTCTCCCACTTTTCCATTTTCACTGACGCACCATCACTATCGATCATAATTTTATCACCCTCACTTTCTCGTCATTTTCACACAACTGTACATTTTCACTCAACTTCTTTCTCATCTTCACACACAACATTTTCACTTCCTCACATCTCCACCTCCATGTTTGTTTTTGTCTTTACCCATCTTTTTCTCTCTCATTTGTTCATTGCTTTACGTCTAGTTCTTTTATTACTTCTCTAATAACCTCACGGTCGCATATTACATCCTTTTTTGTCACTATTGTTTTATTCATTATTTTTCATCCTTACTTTCTTTTGTGATCTGTCAGACTTCCAACAAGCCAGACTTTATCTTTCACTCATTTTGTTTCATCCTCATCCTCTCTCCCCTTGTCTTTACGTCTCACACTCTACTGTCCTGTCGTCTTAGTCAACCTAAATCCTTGTTCCGGTGTGATAACGACGTGCGTGTGCTTGTAGGCTTTGTATGTGTGATTGTGGTGATTCTGTATTCGGAAATAAGGTAGGTAAATAAGAAAGTACGTTATTGTATATATTCATATATACGCATGATTGTACGTTTCCAAATGCATATGGTTATGTAACTCTAAATGAGTGCAATTTGCTGGAGTGGCAAAGGCAAAGAAACAACATTAATAGACCGAATGTGAAAAGAACCTAGCTAGGTATGTATGTTGAGAGCGAACTGAAATTCTCGGCCCATTGTAATATTGTGAGAGGAAGGTGAATCAAGCAACTAAACTAGTAGGTTTCATAAGGTCATTCAGATATCTAGACGGCCTGTCCGCTGTAGCAATCTTCAAGAGTGAGGTGTTTTCGCGTCTGGAGTACTGTCACCCCATCTGGTCCCCAAGATATGTTAGAGACTGTCAATTGATTGAAAATGTCCAGAGGAGAGCCACCAGACTGGTGCCTGCACTACGGCACCTCAGTTACCAAGAGATTAGAACGCCTGCAGTTGCCTAGCTTATACTTAAGACCCCATTAGGGGTCACAGCTCAAGGTTGAAGAAGCCACAAATCTAGAAAATTATTAGGGCAAAGTTTTTCAGAGTGAGAATTGTAAACTCTTGGAACCTGTCAGTGTTGTGACGGAACCGAGTGTGAGCTCTTCCAAGGCCAGACTTGACCACACTGGCGCAGGTACACATACATCGCTGCAGCGGCACAGTCAGTGCATGCCCAGTACAGGTACAGTACTTGCCAACAGTGAGTAAGAGACCGACCGCCTAGACTAACGAGCTGCTCAGTGGCGAAGTGGTTTAAAAATTACATTGTGTATATTTAAGCATGGGTATGAAATGAACATCTGGTCTTTACACATTATGTTTGATCGATCCCTGACGACAAGTGGAGTTGATGGGTGGGAGGGAAACATAGGAAAGAGATGAAGAACTTAGCTCTTTCCTGTTTCCCTCTCACCCATCAAATCCACATTATGTGCAGCTGAGTATCCAACGACCTAACTTGAAGTAACAATCGCTGGTGTTTACTGGCCATTAGGTTTTATTACAATCTAATAGGAACAAGCATTAAACACAGTCCACTAGTTAATATATGTAATGTTGTCAGATAGTGTGAAAAAAGGGTGTGTTATCTTCTAGATCCTGAATAACGTGCTTGTTTCGATTCCGAGATTCAATTGTTGTGACTGTCATGATGTTATTGTTTGTAAACACGGCGGCCATGATGATACAGACGACACGCTTTGTACTGACGATCGGGATGCGCAAATGTTGCTGGCTCCAAAATTAAATAGGAATGCTGTCTTCACAATTATGCAAGTCTGCACCTTGATTCTTTTCTGTGACTTAACCCAAAAGATACACAAGAATAAAAAAGGTTTTGTAAAGTAATTACATCAATTCTTTTTATTCCAAATCTTGCTTGAAGGGGTGGGGCTACTTGAGTCATTGGTCGTCCCGCTCTCTCCTGCCAGCTATCAGTTACCAGGGAGGTATTTTTGCTGGTCACGTAATAGGCTAGGCTTCTTTTTTTTTTGCCTCATTAAATTAGGACACAAACTTAATTGGGAAATATATAGTATAATAAATAAACTAGCCTCCTGCGCTGCGTGGAGGTAAATCTGATATCTGAGTACAAAACGCTACATATGGTAACATTAGCTCACATTGGGTGATGTCCTCTTATCATATCCATATTGTCTCCATATCACTACTCATAGCGTGTCCTGCGAGACAAGAGTACCCATGTATTAGTGCCTGACTACATGAGCTTGTGACTAGGCTTGTCGTCCCCTGGGGTGTAATAAATTAATTAAATAATACACATAGGGTGAGAGAAGTTATAAATTAAAATAAACCTTTTAGGAACTTTCTTGAGATATTCTTGGGTGAGGAGACTTATTGTTAACCACTGTTTGTATGTCCACACTGTTTATGTGCATGGTGAACCAGTGTGATCATCTTGTATGATGATTTTACTGATACATCTACCGAAACATATGAACTTGAGAAAATAGGTACTGTAGTGCGGTGTCCTTCAGGACTCAAAAAAAAAAAAAAAACGGGTTGAAACACGACGACTCTCTTCAACCGAAGATGGTGATTTAAACTCCAGCCTCATTCCTCTTCGCCACTGATTGGCCTGTTAGCCGCTTGTGTCCACCCCTGCTGACTCTTTTTTCTTTTCTTTTTTACGGGGATTAGCCTGCCCGGGCCTGGGGGGCGAAAATGAAATAATAATAATAATAATAATAATAATAATAATAATAATAATAAGGATCACCTGAAGAATTGTTACCCCAGAGGTTGGCAGGGTGACAATTCTTCAGGTGGGATATCCTGGGGTGATGAATCTTCAGGTGGCAACACCTGGGGTGACAATTCTTCAGGTGGGGTCAGGACCCTCCATGGTTAGGTTAGGTTAGGTGTATATTTTTCTTATTTGTTTTTCTTTAAACTTTTCACAATAAAGATACATAACACAAAGGAATATATTTATGTTATGTGGGCTGGGGTGACGATTCTTCAGGTGGAGCAGGCTGGTGGGACAATTCTTCAGGTGGGATATGTAGTGGACCCTCCCCTACAACTCCCAACTGAGCTCCGGCCGCGCGCCTACCAGCCAATCAGTGTACAGCACATGAACACATGAATATGAAATGCTAGTGACAGTGTGAGGGCGCCGGTTTGGCCTGCCACCAATGTGAGGGGGGGACGTCTCGCTCTTTATCTCTACACCACCCTCATCTTACTTACTCCTCTTAGTTCTTACTCTTACTCAGTTCCGTCACCTATTCTTTTGGTAGCATGGACATTCTTTTGGTAGCATGGTCGAGGGTCTAGGCACGTGAGTATGGTAATTCTGGTATCAAGCCACTTGGATGGAAATAAAGGTAAAATACTGTGGGAGAAAGGAATACACCTAAAGTACTCTAAAAACAAGTTTATTAATATGCAATCAATGGGGAAAGATATTGTATTAAACATATAACTACCAGGCTCAACTCTTGGGCTTAGTGAAAACTCAGTCCCTTCTTCTTTACTCTTACTCACAACATTACTGGTGTTACATTACATGGCACTCATGGTAGATCATTTTACGCCACATATACGTTAATACTGACACTAGCATATACAGGGTCCACTACCGAACATGGGATAATTATTTCCATCTAATTATCCCTAACATACATGTTACAACCCTCTCTGTGGACATGCACTTCCAAGGAGCAACCCAGGGTAGAGCACTGGGACTCGACTGTTGTTATTGTGGGGTAGCCAGACACATGGCGGGTCTGGGGTCTGGCCCAACGAAGCCGTGGGGCACATTAATCAGGCCGCATCCGTGCCATCGGTTCGTATATGATCCCTGCTGGTTATTTACTACATCCGGGGCCGTTGTTGAATGGTTGCCAGAATCACCATGGGATCTGGAGAAATATGGGAGCAGCGTCAGAGAACGTTGGGAAGCATGGCAACACACACAACTCTCTTGTCTAGACGACAGACGTATTTACGTTATATTACTTCTACACTGGGTGAATGACAATTCAACTGTTAAATCATGAACACTGGTGAACACTGATATTCACTACAATTGACTGAATTAACTGAATGGCTACCCACAAAAACATACCTGGAGAAATATGGGAGCAGTGTCAGAGAGCCCTCTCCCTGGCTTGTCTTTAGTATATATACCCCTGAGTTGCCAGTGATCGCTACTCACGCAATGACAATAATTACAAGCAAACTAACTGTTACTCATTCAAAGATGACCCTCAGTTGACAAAGGTCTGGCGAATTACTTGAGTTGATTTACACAGACTAATTCAAGATTGAGCTTTCCAGGAGAAAGTGGAATAAACAACGTATTGACAACTGTGTTCGAAGGCTGGACTTACTGGGAGGGATCACGAGGGGAAACACGCTCCTTCTAGGGGTCGCTAACTCACTCATGTTTTGCGGGCGTGGAGTTTAATAAGAATCATTAGTTAAATAGATCAGCAGTCAACGTGACCATGACAAAGCTCTCCCGTTACCGCATAACATAAATCTTGGGGAAGGAGGATGCTTTGTCATGATCGTGATGACGGCTAACCTGAAAACCTTACGGATTCATATTACGCTCAAACGTCCACAAAACCTTCCAAGTCCCCCAGTGGAAACGTCCCCCGTTTTCTCTGTTTCCTTGATGACATCATCGATAGGCTGTCTTTGTCTAAAGGGAACTTTGAATATAATCTGTGGATTTTGTAGCAAAACGCTGTATGTTGGGACCTGTTGCCATCCAACCCTTTGTAATCAATTTAATTTTGCTTTTGATAGCTCAGTCAGAGCATTGTTAGTGAGGATAATAGTAGGGAATGAAACTGAGTTCATAGTCTCAGTTTCAACATCAGAGTGTACAGTAAATTAATTCATCGAAATAGAAGTAGGTGGACTCCCTGGCCTATTTTGAGTGAGGGTGCCGCGGGCATTTCAACGGTTAGTAAGTGCTCGCCCTTCACCCATACAGGTAGGCCATTCCACTCTGTGTTGTAATTCGCCCTTCTTTAAGTGATTTGACCCAATTAATAGTTGATTGTGCTAGTGTTACAGTAACGTAGTTGATATGCTTTGAGTGAAGTAATATTTACGTCTTTAACGTCCCCTGAAATGTGATGTCGTTGTCACGGTTAGTAAGTGCTCGCTCTTCACCCATACAGGTCCCTAACGCAGCCTAGGCCGTGTCTGTAGGGTGGATGTTGTATCCACTAGGTCTGGGGAGATGTCCGAGGTCCAGTAGGATCAGTTACCTTCGTGAGACCCGACCGTCAGACACTTCAGACTACCTATGGCCCCCATAGCTGGCTTCTGGCCCTAACGCTCCGCCTGCGAGGTGACCCCGGATCACCAAGCCACACACCACTACCAGCCCCCATCATTGGTGGATGAGTGTCTAACTCAGTAGGGCTATTGGTGTGGTGGGGTTCATCCACTGGGATCAGTGACAGGGGGAAAGGAGGTTCAGGGGAAGGATACAGGGAGGATTGAAGTGAATTTTAGGAGGAGAGAATAGGTGCAGTGGCTAAACACCGCTTGCGTGATGGCGTATACGTTGGAGGCAGCAGCAACTCGCCCGGACGCGGCTAGGAGGCGGCAGGACAGACTCATGTTAGCGTCAGGTCAAGCGTCAGGTGCGTGTTGAGTTGGGCCATGGTTTCTCAGTGCTTGGTCTGCTTGATTGTGTGTATTGTTTTCTTGTGTAGAGGAGATGTCTTGGTCTTCTGTCTTGGTATTCTTCTTAGCTTGATGTTGATTTTCTTCTAACTCTCCTCCTCTTCTTGCTCTCTTGAAGTGTCAGGCCGCACCTCGATTATGCGGTTCAGTTCTGGTGCCCTTATTATAGAATGGATATCAATTCACTTGAGTCGATGCAGCGAAGAATGACGAAAATAATTCCGGGACTTAGAAACCTTCCATATCAGGATAGGTTAAAGAAACTAAACTTGCATTCCCTAGAAAGACGAAGAGTGAGGGGAGATATGATAGAAGTATTCAAGTGGGTGAAAGGAATCAATAAAGGTGATATAGATAAAGTTCTTATAATATCCGAGCAGGATAGGACTCCGAACAACGGATTCAAGTTGGATAAGTTTAGGTTTAGGAAGGAGATAGGAAGGAACTGGTTTGCAAATAGGGTGGTGGACGAGTGGAAAAGGGCAGTTGGTGTCAACGACCGTCTTGACAGATATTGCAAGTCAATATCAGTCCCATTCATTGACAACTGGGACAACTTCTACGGCAGAAGGGACCTTTATGCTAGGGATGGGGTGCACCTGTCTAGGGATGGAGTAGCAACCCTGGCTGGGGCTCTAGAGGGGGCAGTTCAAAAGATATCGAAGTCTTTAAACTGCTTGGAGAACATATGAGCACAGGGGCGAAGGAGACTGCAGTGGGAGCGGGTAAACAAAGTGAAAGATTACAGGGAAATAGTGTTAGGAATGATGACAAAACTAAATTAGACAGGGAGTTTAAAACTAAACGCGGTAAGGGGAGGACTCAGAACACGACTAACTTAAATGTATACTACTCGAACAGTAGAAGTATGAGAAACAAAATGAATGATATTAGGTCCTTGGTATGTACCGAAAAAATCGATATAATAGCATTCACTGAAACATGGATCAACCTAGACACACGTGAGTTACCGGTCGAATACCAAATTGCGGGTTACAAACTGTTCCACACCGATAGGCAGACCAGGAAAGGAGGCTGAGTAACAATCTATGTTTGGGATAATCTGAAGTGTGAAATAAATAAGGAAATAAAAACTGAGCGGAATACAGAAACAATTTGGATAGAATTAATAGACGGTAGGGAAAAATTAATCACAGGAGTAATATATAGAGCTCCCAATCTTGATAGAGACAATGAGCGACTTATCTGGGATGAAATGTGCAGGGCTTCCATACACAACAAACTCTGTATAGTAGGCGACTTTAACCTTGGCCAAATAGATTGGACTGACCTTACAGGTAATTCAGAATCAGAGGATTTTCTTGAGGCGATCCAGGACTGTTTCCTAAGTCAAAATAAACCGAACCCACCCAGGGTAATAATTTACTCGATTTAGTTCTGTCAAACAGAGAAAACTTCATTAGCAATGTCGAGGTAGGGAACGAACTTGCAAACAGCGATCACAAAGAAATTAGATTCCAGTTAGATTTTCAGGGCAGACGTAAGGAATATTCTACTAAAGTACCAGATTTCAGAAGGACAAACTTTGACAGTCTAAAGAGGCAGCTGAGAGAGGGGGTGTCACGCTTGGCCGTGAACCTGACGGATGACACTGACCTGACAATGAGATCTGAGATTGTCGAGTTACACGACAATTTAAATAGTGAGTTACTTAATGCACAAAGGCAGAACATACCATACAAAAAACTCAGATCAGACAACAATGACCCTAAATGGAATTATTTAAAGAACATCATTGGCCAAAGGAAGGCTATAGGTAGAAGGATGAATCGTGGCGAAATTCACCTCCGGGATTATTATGGTATTCGCGAGTAAGGTTAAAACCGAGATAAGGAAAGCCAAGAGGAATAATGAGGTAAGGATAGCAAGGGAGGCGAAGACAAACCCCAAAGGATTCTACCAAATGTATCAAACTAAAACACGAGAAAAGATTGGACCAATACGGTCAGACACCGGCGAGCTCACTGATAACGACAGAGAAATGAGCAATAATTTGAATAAATATTTTTCAACAATTTTCACCACCGAAAATATAAACATGATACCCGGGGCACCGACTTTATTCAGAGATAGTGAAGAAAACAAATTAAGCGAGATAGTAGTGACTAGTAATGATGATAGTAAGCAAATAGACAAACTAAAGCCTAATAAGTCACCAGGTCCCGATGAGATATTTGCCAGAGTATTAAAGGAATGTAAGGAAGAGCTTAGTATGCCCTTAGCAAAGTTGTTTAACATGTCCTTAAAAACAGGTGTCGTACCAGAATCCTGGAGGATAGCGAATGTAATACCGATTTTCAAGAAGGGGGATAGATCACTATCCTCTAACTACCACCCAACCAGTTTAACATCAATAGTAGGCAAATTACTGGAAGCAATCATTTCAAACTCTATTCGAAATCACCTGGAGAAGCACCGATTGATCAATGATTCCCAGCATGGCTTCACAAGCGGACGTTCATGTCTAACTAATCTATTAACATTCTTTTCATTAGTTTTCGAATCGGTGGACGAGGGGCACAATTATGATGTGGTATATCTCGACTTTAGCAAAACCTTCGACAGAGTCCCCCACGAAAGACTAATTAGAAAGGTAGAAGCACATGGCATCAAAGGTAATATCCTTAAATGGATTAGGGCGTTAGGGTGTGTCATAGGATGGAAGATCAGCTAAAACTAATGGCCCATCACTTTTTTGGTAGATTTTAGTGTATATAAACAGAAAATAATTTCAGTTTCAATATTTTCCAACCTTTTGCTAGGTAAATTTTAGCTTGAAATTTATCGAAAATCTAACGTACAGCTGCATTAGTGCATTACAATTAAATAGTGAACATTGCTTTCTGACTTCATTCTTTAACAACCCAACTAACAATATTTTTTTCTGTTTCAGATTCTGATGCATTTATAAGTTGATAATATTTGCGATGGCTGCTTGTGTCAGGACGAGGAACCAAAAATCCAGCCATCTCAGTCACTATCTTGGGTCTGGGAGAGAGCTCCTGAAGTCGGAGTTGCCTACATTGAGAGATGCTTTGAGATACGGTGTTTTAATCAGGCAAATCAGTGAAAAGAATCAAAGAACTTACACAAACAAAGACATTGCCAGTGATATGACCAAAGCTGTCTTGGCACAGTACACTCTGGCTAACGCTCAGTTCAAGCCTCCAGTCATAACAAGTCAGAAGAAGATTAGTGAGAGAGGAAAACTTGCAGTTAAGGACAGCTTTGCCAAGCAACTGGACCAGTTATTTGACATAATTACTTGCAAGTGCCCAATTGTTCTCTGTCCTGAGTTTGGATGCGATCGTGACTGTAAATCCGAGGCCCACATCTCCTGTATTTGCAAGCGTGAACTGAAGATTCCTGTGATCGAACTGGCATTTGTCAAAGCACAGAGAGAGAAGACTGGCAGTATAGGGGCTCTCATGATTTCTAGCCAAGATATTCCGGAGGCGAAGAGACAGGAGGCTGCCACAGAGAGACAGAAGAGGAGAAGATTTGCCGAGGAAAAGAGACTTGAGAAGGCCCAGGGTGAGGTAAAAAAGGCCGATGATTGAAGTCAAGCTGATTCAGAGTTTAATGACTTCCCCATGGCTTATCCGAGTGCTGACCAGGAGAATGGTGACTTTGTCCCTAACCCAGAAAATAATGATCCCAAACCTTCCAGGCATAAGATTCGAAATAGGAAAGATATCCCGAGCATAGCTCTGGCCTGCATGCGACACCACACTGGTCTCAGAGAAACTGCAGAGATAGCAACAGCTGCCTGGATTGACGGTGGTTTGATAACACCTGATGATGTTCACCTGGTGATAGATCATAACAAAGTAAGGAGAGCTCAGATGAAACTTGTCAGTAACCTAGAAGAGGAGTTTGATAAGGGGATAAGAGAAAATGGAATCAATTGTTTGTTCTTTGATGGGAGAAGGGATGACACTAAAGTGTTCATGAAAGTTGGAGATTCTGACAAGTTGTTCCCTGTCATGGTGAAGGAGGAACACTACTCCTGCTGCAGTGAACCAGGAGGGAAGTATTTGTGGCATTTCACTCCAGAGAAAGATGACATCAGGAAACCAGCTGAGATAGTGGCAGATAACATTGTGAACTGGCTCAGAGAGAGGAACGTAGACCAGACCCTGCAGGCCATTGGAGGGGACAGCACCAACACGAACACAGGGTGGCAAAGGGGGGTCATACAGTGGATAGAGCGGAAGATTGGGAGGAAGCTGGTCTGGATTGTTTGTGACCTCCACACCAACGAGTTGCCACTCAGACATCTGATCCAGGAGCTGGATGGCAAGACTCTTTCAAACAACAGATGGTCTGGTCCTCTTGGCAAGATGCTGGACTCTGCCACTGAGTTAGAAATAAATCCGAGCTTTGAAAAAATCACAGCTGGCCCTCCACTCGTTGAGCTTGCACATACTGTCATTGACGACCTGAGTACTGACCAGTACTATGGTTACATGATTTGCAGTGCCATCAAAACTGGGGTCATGCCTGATAGACTTGCTTACCTGCAGATAGGTCCAGTCTCACATTCTAGGTGGCTCACAACGGCTCTCAGGTTCTGCAGAATTTGGGTCGCTCATCATAAACTGAAAGGGAACCAGCTTCACAACCTGAGACTTATTGTCCAATTCATCGTGAGTGTCTACTTGCCAAATTGGTTCAACACCAAGGTCAAGTCATCGTTTTCCGAAGGTCCGAGGCATGTTCTCTTCCAGCTTGAGCTCCTGAGGAGTCAGCCAAGGAAGGTTGTTCAGATTGTGGAGCAGACTGTGAGGAGATCTTCCTGGTATGCTCATCCCGAGGCAGTTCTGCAGACAATGCTCTGCAGTAAGGATGAGGAGGAGAGAAGAGTGGCAGTCAAAAAGATCTTGGATATGAGACTTATGAGAGGATCTGGGCATGACGAATCAGTTGGTGACGATTCCTTCAGGGTCAGGAAGACTCCTGAAGTCAATCTAGGTGCCAAGACCCTCACTGATCTCATAGATGTGGATAACATCCAGGCTGGCAGTGAGCCCCCCTCTTACCTGCAGCCTCACCAATGTTCAAGTCAGAGCTTTCCTGGACAACCCCATGCATGTCCCTGCCTGGCCCTCGCACACCCAGAGTATAGAGCGTTGTGTTCAGCAAGTGAGCGAGGCCAGCAGTCACGTGTACAGCCAGGAAAGGAGGGAAGGCTACATCCGAGCTCAGGTGGTCAGCAGGGAGGTGATGAGTAGAAACAGAAGCAAGAAAGACATGTTCTCTATGGTGTGCAGCAACACCGGGTCGTAGTAGTAAAACCGGTTTTTGTATTTGATGATTTTGTTTTCTAAAGGAATATTAAATTTAATAAATGTGTCAAGATCATTCGTTTCACTATTCTGGATCATTTTCATCCTAATAAATTAACCTGATACATTTACTTTACTTTAAATATGCTATTTAGTGGTGTTGTTAAAAGGGTGGGAATACTGAATTTTCTTAAGATTTCAAGTTAAAATTTTCCTAACAAAAAATGAAAACTTTTCAAATCTGAAGATATCACATGATTCTGCACATAGAACTACATCATTAATACCATGGGCCGATTTTTCAAACTCAAAAAAAAAAAATTCGCCTCCGTATGACACACCCTATTAGGGCGTGGTTACAGGACAGGAAACAGCGAATGAGCATTAATGGCACTAAGTCCCATTGGAGCAACGTCACAAGTGGATTTCCCCAAGGTTCAGTACTTGGACCATTATTATTTATTATATACATAAACGACATAGATATCGGCATAGACAGCAACATAAGCAAATTTGCTGATGACACTAAAATAGGACGTGTTATTAAATCTGACGAGGGCTCCACAAAACTACAGGAAGATCTAAACAAATTTTTCGAATGGTCTGAAAAATGGCAGATGAAATTCAACGTGGACAAATGTAAAGTACTCAGTATAGGAGATGTAAACAAGGAAACCAGATACCAGATGAACACAGATGCCATAGAGAAATCCGACTGTGAGAGAGATTTAGAAGTAATGATAAGTAAAGTAAACAATGTGTTTTTGCTCGTAACAAGGCTAATAAAGTACTTGGGTTCATACAAAGGAGTGTTAGTTACAAGACTAGCGAGGTCATCCTAAAACTGTATCTTGCTCTTGTGAGACCACACCTGGATTACGCAGTTCAGTTCTGGTCACCGTATTACAGAATGGATATAGAATCCTTGGAAAGAATTCAGAGGAGAATGACAAGACTAATCCCGGGCATTAGGAACCTTGAGTATAGAGACAGGTTAAAGCATCTTAATTTGCACGCCCTCGAGAGACGTAGAGCGTGGGGCGACCTGATATAGGTGTATAAGTGGAAGGCAGGGCTAAACAAAGGGGACATTACAAAGGTACTCAAACTATCCAACCAGGAGCGAACTCGTAACAATGGTTTTAAATTAGACAAATTTAGATTTAGGCGTGAAATAGGTAAACACTGGTTTGGAAACAGAGTAGTGGATGAATGGAACAAGTTACCAAATATCATCATTAACTCGAATACGCTGAATAGCTTCAAACATAGGTTGGATGCTTATATGAGCAATAGGGGTTGGGTGTAAACCGGACTGCCCAGTATGAGCCAATAGGCCCGCTGCAGTTTCCTCCATTCTTATGTTTTTATGTTCTTAAGTGTGAGGCGTAGGAGGACACCTGCTCCTTGTGCAGCAGCACCTGACACCGCTACACGGTCTGCCCCAACACAGTAAAAAAATTCGCTGCCTGTTGCGGCCCACATTCCTCCGCCGATCGGACCTGCCCGAAATTGAAGGAGGAATGCAGGATAGCCAAGGCTCGACTCGACAAGAAACTGGGCTACGAAGAGGCCCTCCTTGCTGTATGCTCCCAAGACAAGAAAAAACCAGCAGAAAAGAAAAATCAAGTAAAGAAAACCCAAGAAAAGAAAACTCAAGAAAAGACACCCGCCACACAGAATCAAGAACACCACGAGGCCCGTGGAGCTGAACCCCACGTGGTCAACCTCACCGTCTCCGACTTCTTCCACACCTATGAGGACATAAGACACGAGGAAGACGAACAACAAGACCCAAACACGAATGAATGGACACTTCAAGAGAGCAAGAAGAGGAGGAGAATTAGAAGAAAATCTACATCAAGCTAAGAAGAATACCAAGACAGAAGACCAAGACATTTCCTCCTCACAAGAAAACAACATACACAATCAAGCCGACCAAGCACTGAGAATCCATGGCCCAACCCAACACGCACCTAAAGCTTGGCCTGACGCTAACCTGGCTCTGTTCTGCCGCCTCCTAGCCGCGTCCAGGCGAGTTGCTGCTGCCTCCAACTTATACTCCCTCACGCAAGCGGTGTTTAGCCACTGCACCTATTCTCTCCTCCTAAAATTCACTTAAATCCTCCCTTTATTCTTCCCCTGAACCTCCTTCTCCCTTGTCACTAGTATTTCATGTTCATGTTCAGGGAGACCATTCTACACTCGGTTACCGGCCCAGCAACATCTCTCACAGCTCCTCACCACCCAGCTTCCTGAGAAACCTCCTCGCCCTACAGGACCTCTGAGCAAGCTTCTCCTCACCTAGTCACTCCTAAGCACTGCACTGTACAACAATATATATACAGAAAGCGCATTGTGAGTTTCCTTCCTCCATCCCATCCTGAGTGTGAACACAAACACAAATTATACCCCACAATATCCTGGGGTGACGATTCTTCAGGTGGACATTCTGGGGTGACGATTCTTCAGGTGATTCAATAATAATTCATAGGAAATAAAATTTATAATAAATAATACAAAATTGAAAAAATAATAATAATAAAATAATAATGATAATAATAATAACAACACTGTAATAATAATAGTAATAATAATAATATTAATAATAATAAGGAATCATAAAGAAATATAAAAATTACAAAAAAATCAATAGCGACAAACAATGTATATATGTTGTGTTGTCAATAGTAAGTGAAACAATTGAGACCCCGCAATTGTGTATAAATGAGGCAGAAAGTCAGATTAGCAACCTGGGACATGGTCACAATTTTCGCGATGCCATATGGCAGCAGGGTCTACCATTAGACATTAGACAATACATTTTGCTTTCAATATCTTCCCAGGCGGTAATACCTCCCTGTTTGGTAGCTGCCTACTACCTACTACCCGCTGATAAGAGAAGTGAGTGAGTGGATATGTGAGGCAAATAATTATGGTACAATGAGAATATGAGCGACTAACACTGGGTTATGTGTGAGTCAATTCCGCCGTGTTATTGTTAACGTAATAATGTGTAACGATTACATTATCGTAATCACAGAAATCGGTTACTGATTAATATTTCAGATTTATCCCATGTAGGCATGGGGGTGGGGGGGGGGGGGTAATTTATCGGGCACCCCTTTTCAAGCTGAAGTGCAAAGCATTACACTTATTAATGTCGTCAGCAGCGTGAACACTCAACAGACACTTCATCGTTTGGCAGAGGCCTCCATGGTTCACTCAAGTCCTCGGGGTGGATCCAGGTACATACAGTTCATACTGATGCCCAGCTCGAGCAAAATAATATAAAAGGTGCTGCCGTCTTCGTTGACCCCTTACATCTTATTTAACCTCCTCGGGTGAATAGAGAAAGTTGATCAGTAAAATTTAATACTATCTAAATTTGGTACTTGTACGTGGCTTGGGGATTGCTGGCCACTTCGCCTTTGGGCTTTTTCGGCCGGAGCTGATGTCTTCTTTCTTCTTGAGGTTTCTTCTTCTAGTCTTGGTCTTCTTTCTTGCTACAACTAATCTGATGTTCTTGTTTCTTCTTTTCTTGTTATTCTTGTGTTCTTCTTGTTCTTGGTATTTTGGTTTCTTCTTTCTTGTTGTTGTTTTGTTTGGGATGAATTATGGTATCAGTGAGTGATATGATGGTGAGTTACTGACAGACCAGATGAAATGGCCGGTCAGGTGACTAGTTTCCCTGTGATTTGATTTTTTTTTTTTGTCTTTTGTAGCCCGTGTCTTTTTGTTTGAATATGTGTTGGTGGGTGTCAGTTTTACTTGGTATATGTGCGTGTTGTATGTAATGGAAAGGTTTGTGATATGTCTCTGATGTTGTATGTTTTAATTTTTGTTTTATTCATTTTTATTTTCTTTAGGGCATGGTTACATACATATTATAAAAAGAGTTCATGCGTGTGTCTTTCACAACATGCCGATAAGATGGGTCTCCTTGAGGAAGATTATTACAGCGTCACTTATGGTGACATCATCTTGCTATATATTGGGTACAGTCAGCACGAAGCCTCGCTTGGCAGCTAGCATCACCAGCTGCCGGCGTTCTGGTTCGTACTGGCTGCACTCCGTCAGAATGTGTCGAATGGAAAGAATTTTGTTGCACGTGGCACAGATAGGTGGAAAGGAGTTGTCTAAATAAGCTTTTAGGTGGGTCAAATAGGTACAATTTAACCTTAGTCTGGCGAGAACCACCTCTTCCCTCCTATTCTTTCTATATGCTGAAAGCCAGTTTCCTATGGTAGTCTTCCAGTTGTTGTGAAGATCTAACCTCGTCCAATCAAGTTGCCACTTCCCTGTTGTATATGTCTTCCCCAAGGAGAGACACGACTGACGCTCCCAGGGTACATTGGTTGTCTCCCTGAGACCCACAGTCGCTTTTGCTAGTTTGTCTGCCTGTTCATTGCCCCGAATGTTGCAATGCCCAGGCACCCATATCAGCACAATATTCTTGGCACACTCATGTAGTTTATTAATAATGTTGCCCTGTATCTCATTGCTGGTAGTGTCACCACCTTGAATTGCTTTAAGAGCTGACATAGAATCTGAAATGATAGCAATATCATTGACATCGCTTGTTATTGCAATGTCAATGGCTCTACTTATTGCAAACATCTCTGCAATGAATATGGTTGAATGCCGCGGCAGGCGGGAGCTCCACTCCCCGTCTCTGCTCCAGATACCGGCTCCAACGTTGTCGTCAGTTCTGGACCCGTCTGTGTACACGTGAGTATAGGCGCTATATCCTTCTAGAAATTGATAGAAAAGTTGTTTCAGGAGCTCGGGATGTAGGTCATTCTTCCCTCCTGGAAGCCACGATGTTTCCACATGGAAGTTGGGGTTCTCCCATGGCGGACACAACGGTAGAACGTGTCTATCAACGTCTTCGAAGTGAATACCAGCACCCTGGCACAAGGTCTGGAGGCGGACAACCGAGGACGGGGACCTACGCAGCTGCAGGAAACGGAATTTAGCAACAGTACACCAACCTGGGTGGCCTGTGTCGCGCCTCCTAGCCGCACTCAACCCGTACCTTAGCGTCAACATGTCCCTCCTGATGTGGAGTGGAGGGACATGGGCCTCCACTTCTAGTCTTTCTACACGTGTACACCTGTAAGCACCCAGACATAGACGAAGGCATCGGTTCTGTATTCTGGTCAGCTTTGCGAGTGTGGTGTCGCATGCAGAAGCATACAACTGGCATCCATAGTCAAGTTTCGATCTGATCAGGGTCTTATACACCATTAATTAAGATTTCCTATCGGCTCCCCATGTAGTACCTGATACAACTTTCAGGATGTTTGTGACTTTAAGACATCTACTTTCAAGCTCGTTAATGTGGTTTTTCCACGTTAATTTCCGGTCAAAATGAACACCGAGAAATTTTACTGAAGTCTGAAATTTAATAGGAGTATCATTTAATTTTAATACTGGATTATTAATGTCACGTTTCTTAGTGAAGACTACACCTTCTGTCTTCTCAACTGAAAACCTAAATCCCCATTGTATTGCCCACTGTTCAGCGGCTTTTAGGCCGGCTTGCACCCTTTGTGCAGATTGTCTCTCGACCCGAGAGGAGCGCCAGATTGCGCAATCGTCAGCAAACAAGGAGAATTTGAGGTCACTTAAGCTGGGTGCTGGTGATAGGAAATCATTAATCATTATGAGAAATAATATTGGGCCCAAAACGCTGCCTTGTGGAACTCCGTTTTCTAGGACAAATGTGTCTGACTTTACTTTACCTTTTAATTTGACGGAAAAAGTTCTGTCTTGCAAAAAATTTCTAATGAAAATTGGCAAATTACCTCTCAGACCCAAGGCGTGGAGCTTCATCATGAGGCCAGTCCGCCATGTCATGTCGAAAGCTTTTTCTATGTCTAGGAATACTGCAATTAGTGTTTCTTTACTGCAAAGAGCTTTTGAGATGTCAGTTTCAAGACTTATTAAATGATCTAGTGTGCTTCTACCTTGGCGGAAACCACACTGTCGATCATTCAATAAGTTGTTACTTTCCAAAAAATACATTAGCCTACGTTTTATCATACGTTCCATGACCTTACACAGACAGTTTGTGAGCGAAATCGGACGGAATGAGTTGGTGTTAGTAGGGAATTTGTCCCTCTTTGGGATCGGTACGACATGGGCAAAGTGCCATGAATTTGGAAACGTTCTGGACGTCCAGATCTCATTGAACACTTCTAGCAATTTGTCCAGGTTCCCCTGGTCAAGGTGCTTAATCATCTCGTATCGTATACCGTCAGGTCCAGGAGTAGAGCCCTTGCCCTTTTTTAAAGCAAAGGAAAGTTCCTCTGGGGGAAAATGCTCGGTTGTAGTCTTGTTCGTCCCCGTTCTCGAAGTCGAGATGCACGAGCTCGGCACGATCACGGAACACGCCGAAGCGTGGATCATGATTGGTGGCGCTACTGGCATCTGCGAACTTCTGGCCTAGGGCGTTGGCAATGGCCTGGGGTTCGTCGAGAAGCCGTCCTCCACTACTCTCCTGTGGGATAAAAGTCCTTCGTCTGTTTGATCTGACCCGGTTTATAGCCGACCATACCTCAGAGGAAGGGGTATCCTTGCTAATAGTGGAGACGAATGCCCGCCAAGACTCTCTCTTGCACTCCCTGAGAACCCTCCTAGCGTTAGCTCTGGCTTTTTTATATTCAATTAAGTTTTCAATAGATGGAATTCTGTTGAATAAACGGCATCGCCTATTTCGCTCACAAACCACTCGTCGGCAGTCTGGTGTCCACCATGGAACTCCAGGCCTGTGGGTAGTTGCAGAAGTCTTAAGAATTGTTAAATCTGCTGCGTGTATTATGGCTTGTTCTATGTGTGACATTTTGGTGTTGATATCTTCTCCAATGGTGTCTATACGAACGGCTCCTGAGTATGCCCCCCAGTCTGCTTTCCTAAGGTTGTAGCGCACCTTGGGAGTAGCCGTTGGGGCGCCACACTCATAAGAAATGCAGATCGGAAAATGGTCGCTACCCAGGGAGTCGTCGTATGTTGAAAATTTCCAGTCTAGTAGCGAGGAAGCATCAACTATAGAGAGATCTATAGCTGTCGCTGAGCCAATTCGTTCGTCCACTCGAGTCGCACTACCGTCATTCAGAAGAGACAAGTTGGAGTTGAGTATAGTTGCAGCCACCTGCTCTCCCCTCCCGTCATTCCGGACACTGACCCACCGCAAATGGTGAGCATTGAGGTCACCGAGGATCATTTTTTTTCCTGGTAGTTGGTTAAATAGCTCCTCAAGCTCACCCGCGGCAATGAGCCCGCCCGGAGGACAGTATAGTGAGCAGACGGCCACATAGTCAGACCGAAACTTGACTCTGCACGCCACAGCCTGCAGGTTCACGCTCAGGTTGACTCTTTGTTGAGCGAATTCACTCCTAATATATAGGGCTACCCCCCTTAGGTTGTCTCCCCTGTAGGACGTGTAGTTGTCAAATACAGGTGGGTCGTCCTGACCCGCAAGTTGCGTCTCTTGTAGGCAAAAAACGTCTGGCCGGAATAATGACTTTAGTAATGAAATTGAGCATTTTTATTCCTAGCACCTCTGCAATTCCACTGGATGATTTTGAATTTTAAGTCTGAGAGTTGATATGGTCAGCGTTTTGGGTTTTCTTTTTCTTTGTTCTTGTCTAGGGGGGGAATTGTTGTGCCGGAGTATGTTCCCTCGTGTTTCGTGAGCAGTCCCATGGCTCCATAAAGCCAGTTCTCTGCTCGGCAGGGGCTCCCAGCCCCCGGTGTGATTCAACAATGTGAAACATTGGTTGTGGTGAGGAGTCTCTTGTCAAGTTGTCGACAGATTGCGACCTTCTCCTTACCTGGGGGTAGACAAGGTCGACAGTCTGCTTAAGTTTTGTGGTCTCGTTTAACTTGTTTTTAGTATTAGTGTCGTTAATAGTCATAGTTGTCTTTGAGTTTTCGTCTTTGGCGTCTATGGTTGGATAGCCGGTAAGTGTGGAGTCAGTTTGTGTTGCAATTGACCTGGTCTCAGTCTGTGTTCCAGTGGTGCACATTTTCGGGGGTGAGGTGTTTTTGGATACAGCGGATATGAAGGACATTCCAGGTGTTGGTGTCTGCAAGGACATCTCCACCTGCTTCCTAGCCTCCCTGTAGTCCAAATTAGTCTCTGCTCTCACCTTACAAACTCATACTCCCTCAGGTAGGAAGGGCACTTCCTGTCTGAGGCTGCATGATGACCCAAACAGTGGTAGCATTTTTCCTCAGTTTGTGTGCATTCATCTTCCCTGTGTCCGCTTTGAGCACATTTACAGCATACCTGGGTGTGTCCAAACCTTTGGTAGTTGAAGCATGGCATGGGAAATGGAATGTATGTTTTTGTTTGGATTCTCTCATATCCTACCAATACATGGGTGGCCCTAACAAGTCCAGCAAAAGTCAGTACAGCTGTGGTTGATCGTTTTCTTTCTCCCTCTACAGTCCTCCTATTAAAGACGAAGGCATCGACGACTCCTTGATCGTGCATGTGGAACTCGATTTCGTCATTACTCATTCCCTGGAATTCGTAGCTGTTAACTACACCCTTACAGGTACTGAGAAATGCTGGGATATACGGTTCCACTTTGGTTGAATGAAAGGTTTTCAGATTCAAGGCGTCCCTCATTTGCTTAGCGTCTTTAACAGTAACTTGGAGTTCGCCATTTCTTGTCTTTCGGACTTTCTCCACGTCCCCTATTTGATCTTTAATGGCCTTCTGGATAATGAACCCATTAATTTTGTCAAACGAAGTGGACGTGTCAACAGTCCGAAAGTGGATTACTCTGGCATTCTCTGTTGATATTTCAATGGTACGTCTTTGTTGAAAGTTTTTGTCGGTGGTCGATTCATTGTCTTTGTCTGTCATTGGTCTTGGCAGTCTTGGGTCATTTTGATTGGTCTCCCGCCTCTGCTTGTCCCTGCCTGGACGAGTAGAGGGGGGCTTGTTGTGACCCCTCCCAGAGGGCATGGTTGGGGTGGCTGGGAACCACCCCTTAGGTACAGTTTTTATTTGTTTTTTACATGTACTGTAAATTAATTGGTGCACTAAGGTTATTATGTCTTGCACTCAGGATGGGTTGGAGAAGGGAAGCTCTTTATGGCGGTTGTCTTACATAAATATATTGACCGATGTCCCTGTGTCAACGAGGAACTTCCTGCCGGAGATGCGGTCGGTGATATGCAGCAGTGAGATGCCTGAAGTGACGGAGGTTTGGCGTCCCCGTTGATGTTGCTTCCTCGTGTAGTTGCAGGGAGCCTCACAGCGTCTAGCGTTAGCACCAATGCATTGATGGTACCAACAGAAGGTAGGTACACTGTGCTGGGGGCTGGCGGCGGCGTCTGAGGCAGGATGGGATGTTGGGGTCGGTAGGACACAGTGCGTGGGGCAGGAACAGGAGCAGCAGCAGGCATGGAGGAGCAGTGCTGCTCGAAGGTGCCCATCCTGCGGTGTAGAGAGTGTAGCAGGACCCTCATGTCTTGTGAGGTGTTGCTCGTCTGGGGAGCGCTGATATGATTGACAAGAGTTGTGTAATGGGCCCCTGTCTCATCAACAGAACATATTATATAAATGGGTCAATACATCTGATATTATATTCAGATTCACCACCCTGTAACTTTCCACTGTCTATGAGTAAGACATGAGCTGTACACGTGAGAGGGCAACTCTCCTGAGAGGGTAGAGGCCCATCGTCAGCATATCTGTAAGCCCACACAGCGAGGCCCTTACTCCAATAGTCGCTCACAGTTAGTTATATCGTAAGGACGTGACCTAACGTTTATAATACATAAACGCCGTCCCTTTCTCATTCACTCATATACAGTGGAACTTATGGTCGATCTACACTCAGGAATTATAGATACAATCCTTTTATAATAAAACAAGGAACTACAGTTTGGGTTTCGTTACTTAAACCCAAATAATAAATATATGTGAACGGCCTGGTTAATTGGACAATCCAGCCGATTCATATAGGTGGCAAGCGGTGTGTACGGATTCTTAAACTGGTATTCTTATCAAACCGTCCATGTTTTGTGAAAAACAGTAAACACACAACAGTGACGCGTTACATAATCTGAGTGTTTAAAACTATATCCCATATCGAGACGGTATTTAGTGAGTGCTCCTCATCTCTGTCACATACAAAACGTGCAGAATTCGTAATATACATATATTACAGCCTGTTGGTGAATATCCAGTTTGTGCCGGTTGAAGAAGACCCCACTCAGCATTTTCCTGATACAGTGTTGCAGTGTTGAAGAAAGGTTTCATAACTTGGACTAACAATTGATATTTCACAAGTAGCTGAACAGTTTTGTTGTGTCTCCAGCGTTGATTACGAAGTTCCGGTGTCATCATACAGATCTCCATATATACGTAGACTGTGAAGACTTGGCACACGGCAGTCTCGCTAGCGACCTAGCAACGAACAGAGCGATATCTAATCATCAGCAGTTTCTGATCGACTGTGGAGAACCTCCCCTAGCTTGAAGTGGACTCGTCTCTCGTCAAGGTAGCAGGGTCTCTTCGTTGCCAAGGAAACCAAGAGCAGGGCTGCATCACCAGGAAGAGGCCCCGCCCACTCTCCACACAAGACTGACTCGGAACTTGGCTTGAAGGATCACGTTTTCTATACAGACGTAACACCCAGTATAAATAAGTATTTAAATTACATAATTATACACACATGAACACGTTCGAGAGATATCTTCACACCGATAGGTTAGTCGGATAGGATTATTTCAATGATAAAGTGTCGAATGTAAAATTAATGTATTGAAATTCTATAATTTACAGTGGTTTATAAGTGTCTGTTTCCTTATTGATAGTTTAATTATTAACTACAATTCACATTCATTTATCTTGTAAATGAGAGGCAAGTAATCTGCTTTTACTGTTAATTATTCATTGACCCACAAGAGACTAATAGAAAATTTTCTAAGTTTCCAATGTCTAGTGACGATGACATTGCACGCCTAGCGCAACTATTTGCTCATAATCAACTCGAAAATGATCAAGCACAAGCTGACATTGACTTTGAGTCGGGAACACAGTTAGACTATTCGGTAGGAAGTAGTGAGAAAGTAATTGAGGAATCATTTGACGACTTAAACCGTCGTGCCTTACGATCTGGTAATCAATATAGTACTTCACCTCAGTATACAAAAACAGTTATCCCTGTTGCAGGTGATAGTGCGTCTGTTGCTAAATCAGTAACAACCTTTTTAACCCAGCCTTCTGTTAGGGGTAAGAACACTAACTTGCTTAATACTAACACTACAATGACTTCCTCTAACCCTCACGCCAGTACTACTACCACACCTAAACCTGATAATATTATTAATATCATGCAGCATGGCGACATGTTCGAAATTTTACAGGTCAAGATGATTATAGAGTCGCACATTTCATTCGTGCATGTGAAGATAACACGCCCACTGGTCAAATAACGACTGACGAAGACAAAAAGGCATATGTACGGTCCCACATTACGCAGGGTTCTTATGCCGGTAGTCGTTTAAATGCCTTTGGATTGCAGAGCCCTGATTATTAGAAATTTAAGCGAACGTTAATTGGGATCTTTGGGGGTAGGTCACAGCTGGGCCAGCTTCAATGGATCTTCAGATGGATGGATCGTTGTACGCCAGGGATACACAATGAAACGCCTGTCGACGCTGTCGACATCGCAGGCGAGGTTCGCCAGGACATGCAAGCGACATTCCGGACCTCAGATTGGTACGACGATCAGGGTAATATGTCAGCGGACAATGTGGAAACGTTGATAGAGCTAATAAGTTTTCTGCTTTCCGTCCGTCGTCCTCTATATAGCCGGGCACAAGAAGTACAGTATGAACCACCCCTGGATATGGTGGAGTACGCAAATAAGCTCTGTCCTCAGGCTATGGGCCCCTTAATGGCAAATTCCTTAATGGCACAGCCCTCAGTGACGACACCGCAACCCTTGACGTCTATAGTGCAACCTCAAATGCCTCAGATGGCGCACGTGACTCCCTCCCAGACTCCTTATGCGACACACTTCGCTCCGATTGCACCTCCCCGCCTGACTAATAAACAAAAAACATCTTTACAGTGCGCACACTGTAATAAACGTGGCCACGTAATGGAAGATTGTTGTCAGCTCCGAGGTAATAGTGCAAAATTTAAGGACACACCCGATGCAAAGCCATTCTCAAGGTCATACAGTGAGGCAGCCAGACCAGCACCTCCTCTTAACGAGAAAGCCCGCAAATGGTGTGCACTTCACAAATCAACATCTCATAGTTCACATGAGTGCGATGTGCTAATAAAGGCTAGGGTTGTGGACCTTAGTGAAACAGAGGTGTCATATAGGCGCAAGCAGAAACGTCCCCAGGACAAGTCGTCGGGGAAGACAAACGCATATCACACCAGGGAGAGGGATAAATAGGGTAATTCCCGCCCCTCCTTACAGCACTTCTATAGCGGCCTCGTTAGTAGAGGCGCTAAGCAAAGTTGAAGTGTTGTCAGTGCCGGTGAGAGTGGATAATACCAGATTGGCTTTTGATATAGACACAGGTGCTTGCGCTAATGTATTGGCCTTGACATCATATCACGAGTTACAACGTAAATTCCCTCACCGCAACTTCAATTGGAGACCTAGTAACGCTGAGCTCGAAGGAGTTTCGGGTACTCAGCTGAGCATCACAGGAATGGTGATGTTACTACTCAGATTCTCAAGACGTGGTACGCCCTTCTACGCGGACTTTTATATAGTCCAGCAGTTTAAATTGCCAGCTGATAGGTTACTTTGTCTACCAACTCTTCGAAAGAACATGATAGATGTTCTTCCACGTAATAATAGTGTTACGTTTAAAGGTGTTTCCTATAAAGCAATGAGTCATTCTGAACCTATGCTCACAGCTAGGACGAAAGTGTTGTCTACCAATCCTATTAAGAGGAAGGCGGATCATGCGTCAGAGATACCTCTTGACCTCAACCACACACTTTCCCAGCGTGATTACAGCAGCAAGAGTTGGACGATCGTACCAGCAGTGTTGAAGAGTACTCTCCATTACCAAAATGAGGAAATCACCAAAGCAACTGTCGAACTACCCACCGTGTACACGGGCACAGATGTTGTGTGTCTCCAGGAAACATGCAAGGTAAAAGGGCTGTCATGTGAATCTACCCTGTTCACTATACGCCTTGGTGGTTTGACCGACGTACTGATTCTAAATCGAACAGGCGTTCAACGAATCTTAAAGAAAGGATGTTATTTGTGTGATTTTCTAGTATATCACAACAATGTCGAAGTACAACCTACTAAATTCCCAATTCGAGGTATTGTTGCGAAATGCCAACAAACTCGACAGGCCAGGATAGATCAAATAGCACCACATGTTAAGGTGATCGATAATCCCCCGGGCAAGACACGCCTTTTAGAGCTGCTTGTCGACTATAGAAATATAGTAGCCTTGCCAGGGGAAACGCTAGGTCAGACAGATTTAACATCCCATCATATAGCCTTAAAGGAGGGAACCAACCCTATTTACGTACCAGCTTATAGACTATTTCATAGCCAGCGCGCTGTAGTGCAAGATTTGGTACAGGGTATGTTAGATGAGAATGTTATTAGACACTCAAAATCCCCCTTTAATAACCCATTATTCTTCGTCCCGAAAAAGGATGGTGGATGGCGCCCTGTTATAGATTTCAGGCGCGTCATTGATCAAACGATCCCTGATAGGTACCCTATACCTATCTTGAGCAACATATTGCAATCCTTAGGCAAGGATAATGCGGTATTTAGCAACTTAGATTTGATTAGTGGGTATTGGCAAATACCACTCGATAAGAAATCACGAGAAATCACGGCATTTACCACGCCTCTAGGCCACTTTGAGTTTCTACTAATGCCATTTGGTCTCAGAAATGCCTCACTAACATTTAAAAGAATGATCAACACCCTGTTTGCCGGATTGATTGGTACCACAGTCTGCGCTTATTTGGATGATCTAATAGTAGTCAGTAACGACGTCGATTCCCATCTGATTAAACTGCGTGAAGTGTTGGACAAACTTTCCACAGCAGGCCTCAAAATAAAACTCTCGAAGTGTGAGTTTTTAAAATCCAGAATCCATTTCCTTGGTCATGTAGTTGACGGTGAAGGCATACATACAGTTAATGATAAAGTCAAAGCTGTATCTCAGTTCCCGCGTCCTACCTCAAATGATCATGTGCATAGCTTTCTTGGCTTATCTGGATATTACCGTTCCTTTATCAGCAACTATGCAACATTAGCATCGCCCCTAACAAGGTTGCTCAAAAAAGATGCAATGTTTATATGGGACGCTGAACACGAAGATAGTTTTACGGCATTGAAGACAGTGCTTACCAATGCCCCGGTTCTAGGATTCCCAGACTACACTCAACTTTTCACTCTCTGTACTGACGCTTCCGGAATTGAAGTCGTAGCAGTGCTCATGCAAGAGGACACGCGTAGGAAGTTTAGAGTGATAGCATTTGCAAGTCGCAAACTAATTGATGCTGAAACACGTTATTCGGTAACGCATTTAGAAACGTTAGCCATTGTGTGGGCACTTCAGAAGTGCAAAGACATTATCTTTGGTTACAAGATAACTGTTTTTACTGATCATGCGGCAGTAACCGAGCTGTTCCATGGCAGAAACTTATCAGGCAGATTAGCACGCTGGTATCTGACAATTCAAGAGTTTGACCCCGAATTTAGGTATTTACCTGGGAGGGCGAATGTTGTCGCCGACGCTCTGTCAAGAAATATTGCACCAGTCATGCCTGTATCAACATTCACTCTTTCGCAGCTGGAAGATGAGCAACGACGCGGCCCATATTGGTCAGCTGTTATTTTTGCTCTCGAATCAGGTGAGGATGTTAAACTCCCCAAGTTATTTCTTCCCTTAAGTCAGTTTGAATTACGACATAACATACTCCATAGGACGAGAAAATCACCTGAGGGTAATGTGTCTCAAATAGTCGTACCTGACACGTTGTGCAAAGCAGTAATGACATTGTTCCATGTTGTCCCACAGGCAGGTCACCAAGGTCGTGATAAATGCTTAGCGGATTTACGGAAGAAGTATTTCTGGAACACTATGAAGAAAGACATATAATTGCACATAGCTAATTGTTTGGCATGTGCTCAACATAAAGGATCAACAGGATCACCAGCCCCGATTCTACAATATCCTACACCAGACCGTCCGTTTGACACAGTCGCTATTGACTTGTTACAGCTCCCAATGAGTCATCAGGGATCAGCGTACGTCTTTGTGTGTGTGGATCATTTTTCAAGGTTCGTGGTCTTGGTCCCACTAAAAAGCAAAACGGCCGAAGCAGTAGCCTATGCATTAGTGATAAATCTTATATGTCCATATACTACGCCTAAAGTTCTGCTCTCTGACAATGGCACAGAGTTCAAGAATCAGCTGGTAGAGCATATATGTGCACAATATGGTATTAAACAAACTTTTGTGACAGTTTATCATCCACAGGCTAATGGCCTTGTTGAGAGAAACAATCGTAAAATCCTAGAAATACTGCGTCCAATTGTCAGTGGTTTTCAATACGCATGGGAGGATTGGTTACCGCAGGTTGCAGCGTCGATAAATGGGTCAATTAATAGCTCTACGGGCAAAACACCCTACTACATTGTCTATGGTACAGATAAACGTCTACCTTACGACACCCTTACAGATGCGCCATACCCGGTTTATAATACGGATGATTTCACGGCAAAACACATTCATGTCTTTACAGATATTCATGCCCAAGTACGATCACATCTAGCGGCGTCACGCGCCGAAATGATCATCAAGCAACATAAACATGTTAAACCTGTCGTATTAAACGTTGGGGACGCTGTTATGTTAAGAGAACCTGAAAGGAACTTCAAACTTTCGGCAAAATTTTCTGGTCCATTCCGCATTCTCTCAAAAGAATCAGGCAACAAATTCAAAATTTGGAAGCCTAATGCACAGATTGCAGATGTCGTGCACGCGGATCGTCTGAAGAAGACCCAGATAAATGTATTACCTCCAGTTGATGATGATGTGATTGATACATCCTTACAGATTGTCCAGAAGCAGAGTGTCCCAAATGACTATTGTATGAAACTACGTTCTGCAAGTAGACGTTAAATCGTTTGTAATTCCTTACAGAATGGCTTGGATCTTCAGTGTGTTGCTTCTACTCTGTTGTGGCACCATTGTGTTGACAGACATGTCCACATCAGTCCTCAACCGGGTACACTACATCCACTACTCCAACTTCCGCGTCAGATGGAAAACGTCGACGGCCAACTACAATCAGCATTGGACATCCTTCATGGTCTCAGCACAGCTTCTAATAATTCGACAATAGTTTCACAAACTATAGACTTCTACACTTTCGTCTCCAGAACCTTCGCGAGCTTCTCGTCGATGTTGGGACAAATCTACCGGCGTCTCGAGCGGATCTTGCTAAAGAAGTGCATTCTCAAGCACGACGAAAAAAGGGTCTCTTTAATTTTGTGGGTCTCATCCAAAGCGCCTTGTTTGGCACGGCAACGGCCGATGATGTAGCTAAATTGGGGGACCGAATGAACGTTGTCGTTCAGGCTGTATCTCAACAGAATCGTGTTATTTCTCAAACCTTTCACGCGATTACTGCTCTAGAATCAAAGGTTAATGCAATCATAGTAGAGTCTAGCCAAGTTTCGAGGATTGTTACTAGGTTACAGAAAGCAATCCCGACGTTAGAATGGCTCCTTTACTTCACAGAATATTTGCATTGCTGCGGAAATTTCGGTTCATAAAATTGTAACCTCTAAAAATGAACTAATAGACAGCATTGTAGATGCCGGGATAGGACGTGTGGAAGCGAAGCTTGTGCCTGTGCAGACGCTTCTTGAAGCTTTAAAGATAGCCAAGTTGCAGTATCATTTAACTCCTATTTTTAATGACAATGAGGTTCAATATTATTACCCACTGTTGGAGTCAACCCTCACGCACAATGCAATTCTGATCCACATTCATATGCGAGGGCAACATGAGTTTAATGCATGGCATTTATAACCCTCCCCCTGGTTTGTAAACGACACACTGTATACCCTGGATAGGCCTAAAGAGCTTTTCTTAGTAGGTGAAGAGTATTCTTTGTTACCAATAGAGGATTCTGAGGTACTGTCACGGTGTAAGTCGTCTTATCTACACCTACACGTATGTCCAGCCTACATGTTCGCGTTTATTCCTGCTGCAAATGGAATATGTGAATTGGCAGTCATACAACCAAATGTACTCACAGCACTTGCCCAATGCAGCTATAGGCCAGTTAGTGTTAAAACTGTGTTTCACGCTCATCTGCACAATGTTCAGTATTTGTTCTTTCCAAATCTCACTACTGTCATTTTAAAATGCCATGATGGTGTAAAGCAGCTAGTTGTGAAAGGGCATTACAAGGCTCCTGATTACTGTGAAATCACTTGTAGTACATTCCGGACCTTGCCTACTCATCAGCACTTTGCTTTAAATATAAAACTCAAGTCTGCTTTAATTCAACTTCCTGTAATGAATTTCACTATTAAGGATATTCAAATAGTATCAGAGAAATTAAAAGTTTTAGCTTTCTTGAACGAGACACATTTTGCTTATTTGAAAAATATCTTGCCATTTTACCTATCATGGGAATTTGCACTACCAAGTCTTACAATTCCCTCTATTTTGTTAATTCTGGCAATTATGTTCCTGTTCTGTTATTACAGGGCAGTGTCATCCAAATTCAATATTGTTCTTAACATACTAACCCGTACGACACTAAAGTATAGGTCCCCTGTAGTAGCTAATACCCCTACAGTAGTAGAATCCCCAGCTTAGTGTCTACATATCTGTTTATAACATGGTTAGGGTTGTCTAGGACAGGGGTCACCAAACTTCGGCCCGCGACGTCAGTTCATCACGCCCGCCGACCGTACTTGAATTTGCTTGATAAAACGTATGGAACACCAGACGTTGTGATACAATTTAAATTTAAATATTATGCGGCCCGCGCTCGTCATTCTTTCAGTTATCCGGCCCACTGTGAAAAAAGTTTGGTGACCCCTGGTCTAGGATGTACTGTACTCTGTGAGTTATTTAGGCCTCACGGAGCTCGGCTGGTAGGTGACCTAGCGATGTAATGGGCCCCTGTCTCATCAACAGAACATATTATATAAATGGGTCAATACATCTGATATTATATTCAGATTCACCACCCTGTAACCTTCCACTGTCTATGAGTAAGACATGAGTTGTGCACGTGAGAGGGCAACTCTCCCAGGAGGGTAGAGACCCACCGTCAGCATATCTGTAAGCCCGCACAGTGAGGCCCTTACTCCAGTAGTCGCTCACAGCAAGTTATATTGTAAGGACGTGACCTAACGTTTATAATACATAAACACCGTCCCTTTCTCATTCACTAATATACAGTGGAACTTACGGTCGATCTACACTCAGGAATTATAGATACAACCCTTTTATAATAAAACAAGGAACTACAGTTTGGGTTTCGTTACTTAAACCCAAATAATAAATATATGTGAACGGCCTGGCTAATTGGACAATCCAGCCGATTCAGTTGTTCGTGGCAGCATGGCGCACAGCAGTGTATTCATGGAATACTCTGTCTGCCTTGGCTGCATAGGTCGCCGAGGTAGTAGAGTAGTCCAATGCCGAGAGGACGAGACGAACTTCTGCAGGGAGTTTCTGAGTGTGAAGTTGGCGCAGGATAGTGTGAGGAAGCCTGTCTGTGTGGCGGGAGTTCAGTCTCTGCATCTCGTCCCAGAGACGTGCAGGCGTTGAGTTGCCGAGGGAGAGACCAGATAGGTCTTGCAGGAGACTAGTGTCAGGCCGCTGGTATCGCCTCTTGAGAGCATCTCGTAGAACTGCGAATTTTTTGTCAGCTGGAGAGTTGGTGATGACTTCTGCAACTTGTGTGGTGACTTCTGTGGGCAGGGAACAGACCAGGGCGACGTACTTCTGTTTGACTGTAGCTGTTAAGCCGATGAGAGCTGCCTTCATGTGGATTAGCCAGTCTTCAATGTTGTGATTGAAGACTGGGAGAGTGATCCGTTTCTCCTCCATCCTGTGTGAGTGCGTTTCTCCGGGGTCACCATTTGTAGTGTTAACGCTATGATGTCTCGCACTCAGGATGGGTTGAAGAAGGGAAACTCTTAATGGCGGTTTTCTTATATAAATATATCATATACAAAACAGTCTGGTGCTGGGAAGTTGCTGCTTGGTAGAGGAGTTGCTGTGCAGGAGCTTCTTTAGAGGAGGTGTTGGGTGTTGCAGGGCTCTAGGTAGAATGAACTTCACGGCAAGGCTGGGAGCTTATATATATACACGTCCACCGGAAGTAAAACCGGAATTAAGTGTCGCCGGTGTCGACCCCCCCCCCCCCCCCATGAGTCCAGTCGGCTATGCTTGGCAGAGAAACACACCGGGTGGCCAAATCCCGCAACGTGTCTAGACAGCTAGGCTTGTCAGAGAAACTTCGTCGCGGGATCGGCTGATCAGTGACTAACGGCAGTGGCAGTTGTAGGGGAGAGTATCCACTACACAATGCAGGTACTGTATACAAACACTGGCAAAGAGGAATAGTCCAAGAATGCCGACAAAAGTTTTCTTTTATTATTAGAACTTTATGGGATTTTTTTTTTTTTTTTTTTTTATGGGCATTAGCCCACCCGGGCACAGGTCATTTTATGACCCACATCATGGACTGGTGGGCGAAAATATAATAAAATAATAATAATAATAATAATAATAATAATAATAATAATAATAATAATACAGTAATAATAGTAAAAATAAAAAGCCATAAATAAATAAATAAAAAAAAATTTCAAGAGTGAGAAACAATATATGTATGTTGTGTTGTCAATAGTAAGAGAAACAGTTGAGACCCTGCAATCGTGTGTAAATGAGGCAGGAAGTCAGATGAGCAACCTGGGACTTGGTAACAATTTTGGTGATGCCATATGAAGTGACTAATCAGTTTACAATAAAATAAATAGATAAGCAAATAAATTAAAAAGAATAATTAAGTAAATTTGTCTTATTACCTACAGTATGTGACAAGTTAATTATCACGACTCACAATTACTATAGTGCATTTAGACTAGCTGAAAATGGTGGGTCTTCTTTCATAGTACAACATTCATATATCAGTATGATACACTCCAGATCTGCACCTCGGTGAGGCAAGATCTTCTCTGCTCCCGAGGTACTACCTGATCCTGATGATGAGTACAAAGTTGACCTGTGACCAGGCGAAGGTCGTAAGACTGTGTCCAGTCGAATGCCCTTCACCCAAGCAGCTGAACCACCTTGTCCTAAGGAAGTTTTTTGACTCTTTAGGAATCAGAGGGGTGACAAGGGTCGTCCGCAGACCAGTGAGTGGTGGCCTTATCGTCACCTTTGCGGAATGGGGACAGGCCTAGCAAGTAGCTAACATAAAAGAAATTAACGGGATCAAGTTACTAGTGGAAGCTCAAATAGAGGATAACTTGTTGATGGGAGTCATCTCCCACACCAAGATAGAACACCTTGAAAAAGAAGAACTGGCCGAGCTGATCGGAGACCAGCTCTCAATAGTACGAACGCTGACCAGCGTAACTGCACAGGTTGGTTATCCAATGCATCTATCAAGCATCGTATTGCTGGGATGGGAGAACATCCCAATAAGACCGTATGAAAAAAGACCCACAAGGTGCTATAAATGCCAGAGGTATGGCCATCTGGCAGGGAAGTGTCGAGCTCAGGAGGTCTGTGTCACTTGCGGGACACCCGGGCACCAGCACACAAACTGCTCGGCGGCCGCCAGGAAATGCGCAGCTTGTGGTGGCCCTCCCTTCACTCCTCCTCCGACTGTTTCCACTTTTAAGGAATTTTCCTGATTTTAAGGAATTTCTGGTCTTGTAGACCATGCTAAGGAATTTTCCCAGGAATTTGTAAAATCTAAAGAATTTTAAGGAAAATCAGCTTTGTGATATCTAATATGGTTGTATGTGATGAAGATAACTTTGTCTTGTGAAGTGTCTAAGATAACAATACTAGAATTCAACACTGGAATGAAAGGAAATTGATACAATCAACAGAGTTTAAGGGACCGCTCAACAGCTGAGCGAACTCCATGGCTTGTCTTGAATGTGGTGGGGAAAATGTAAGTTAGATATTTTATTTTAATTATGTTTTGACAATATTTTTTTGTATTGGCATGGTTGATCAATGATATAATGAATATGTGTGGATTATGTAGGTCGAATAATAATTAGATGTTGGTGGTTTATGATGGATGAGAAATAAGGAACTGTAATTGTTATATCTTGAATGTAGGGTACTGTATGTGTTGTGACTTTTATGAGTTCCCTTTTTGTGCAATGTGCTGTACAGTTCTCCTTAGACCCATACCTTTATACCTAGGCTACAGGTGACGAGGCAGAAGGGTATCCTTGAGGCAGAGTGCAGATCCAGCTGTTAGTTATGGAAGCTGAAAGTAGTACAGATACTGACCAAGAGAGGAAGAAAGGAGAGGAGAAGGGAGCTAAAAGAAAGCGGTATGGTCAGGGTTTTCGGGACACCTGGCTCCAAGATAAGTTATTCAAAGATTGGTTGACTAAGAAAGAAGATGGTGGAAAACTGTCCCATATTGCAAAGTATGTAAATAAAAATTATCTTGTGCTAAAACTGCATTGATAAGACATGGTGAAACAAAGACCCACCAAACAGAAATTAAAAGGAGTATCAACCTAGAGAAGACCCAGCCTAATATTTCAAGTATCATGGGGTCCTCATCAAGTAGGGTTGCTAAAATGGAAATAAAACTGTGTACATATTTAGCTGAAAATAATTTGCCCATTAGCCTAAGTGAAGACCTGCTTGCTCTCCTTAAGAGCTTATTCCCTGCTGATGATGCCTTGAAAATAGTTACCCTTGGAAAACAAAAAGCAACAAACACACTACGACAGGTCTTAGGGTTTCATGTCATTAAAGATGGAATACTTAAACTGAGAGATCACACATTTTCCCTCATTATAGATGAGACCACTGATCAGTCAACAAAATCTCAGTTAGCACTTATTGGAACATACTTTGAATACAAAACCAGTTATGTTAATTGACTTGATTGAAATGCCAGATGGTAAAGCTAGCACTATCTACAATAAAATTCTTGAGTGTTTCAGTGAGAAGAGTATACCAAAGGAAAATGTCATTTGTTTCTGTGCAGATACATGCAACACAATGTTTGGGAAGAACCATTCGGTGTCACAACTGCTGGTGAGCAATTACCCATGGATACTGCCAGTAAAATGTTCTTGTCACTTGATTAACTTGTGCTCTACTCATGCATCATTGAAGCCTCCAAAATCATTAGAGGATCTTTGCAGAAATATTTACTCACATTTCCATGTAACTTCACAGAGGCGTGATGCACTGAAAGAATTCCAGGATTTTCTAGATATTAATAGGCATCAAATCTTAAGAGCTGGACTCACTCGCTGGCTGTCAATGAAGGCTTGTGTTGACAGGATATTAGAGAAATATGATGCATTACAGCTTTATTTTCAGAATAGTGCATTTGAGGATCCCACAAACACAAATGAAAGCATTTTGAGAAAGCTCAGTAACAAATTTACCAAAGCTTACCTTGTATTCATGTCCTTTAACCTTGGTAGACTGGTTTCATTCAACTTCTTCTTTCAAAGTGACATGCCATTGTTGTACTTACTTAAAAAAGAAGTGTCTAGTCTGATATCAGCATTGTGCTCAGATTTCACGTAGTACTCATATCTCAGAGAGACTGATATTGATAAAATTGTTCCTAAGCAAGAGCAGCACTATGTTCCTCTGAGCAAAGTTTACATTAGCATTGCAGCAACAGATACGTTGAACAGCATAACCAAAGACATAGGAGAGAGCCACCCTGATGAACAATTGTTTCTCACTCATTGCAGGGAATTCCTAATTGAATGTGTGCAGCAGATTCATTTGAGGTTTAATGATCTTGAAAAGTTTGACTTCCTTGAATGTCTGTCTCCTTCCACTGCATGCAACATTTATTAAAACAAATGCCATATC
Source organism: Homarus gammarus (assembly GCA_958450375.1). NCBI lineage: Eukaryota > Metazoa > Arthropoda > Malacostraca > Decapoda > Nephropidae > Homarus > Homarus gammarus. The sequence continues at coordinate 970,492 of CAUDMG010001794.1, read as the reverse complement.
TTAAAGACATTGTTGATATGCAAACTTTGGACAATGAATGGGGGCAGCATGCTATGTGCCCTAATGTTGTTAGTGATATGAGCATTCAAGATTATTGGTTCCTCAACTTCAGGCAAAAAAAAAAAAAAAAATGCTGTAGGAAACCAGATGTATCCTAACATGTCTAAAGTAATATCTGTGCTTTTTCCTTCCCATTCTCTAATGCTTCTGTAGAAAGAGTTTTTAGTCAGCTTAAGCTTATCAAGAGCAGCTCTAAAGCATGAGTCATCTGTGTCTTATGACATCAAAACTGTGGCTGCAGCAAAGGGGGAGCCGTGTGGCTGCAACCTTAGATCCTCCCAAAGAGATCCTTAAGCTTCATTCGAGAATGGTAGGAAATGTAGATGACGAAGAAACTGCTAATTTGCGTAAAAAATTTCTTGAGGAAATAAATATATAGAGTGGTCAAAGTGTGAGATAATTACTGCCATTGGGAATACAAATTAATTGAAAGTCTCCATGCCTATTCTTCTTTTCATTGCACCTTTTACCAAATGTACTTATGCATATGTATGTATATCTAGAATACCAGAAAAATATAATAACACCATGGTGTAAAGGCAAGGCTAAGTACTGCACGTTACTGTGGCTGGAAGCATTTGGCATCATTTTCCTAAGCTATTTTGTCGTCAGTATTGAAGCATTATTTTAATCATATATTTGCCTGTACATAAGATATGTAAAATATATATATGTTTATATACAAAAAAAATCTATGGAATTTTCATGGAATCTCAGGAACTTTGAAGCTCATCTGAGGAATTTAAAATATTGAGGGTGGAAGCACTGCCTGTGCCTGACCGCGCCAGGCACAAGCGTTTGATAAACATTCTTTCAGAGTTCTGTAATCGTACTCATTTTGTTCATTCGTCTATATAAGGTTTACACATATGGACAGCTGCCTGTTTTCTCAAGTAAGGTGTTTCATACGTCCATTTTGTGTAGCGACATCTATTATTGTTTCAGCTTGGTGTGTGGATTTTTTTTTAAACACTAAAACTAGTGATTTCGTTAAGTGGTCTCAACTCGGGCACGCTTTTTCATACATTCTTTACCTCCTTTTAAACGTATTGATCATTTTCCCAGGTGTTGTGCGACACATCCAAGGAATCTCTTTATTAGAGTTGGCTTTCATAACTCAGTTTCTACAGTCTGGATATCAGTTTTATAGCCCGTCTGAGCTGTCAATTACGTCGGTATCCTTCATCTTGTGGGATGTCAATTTATTTTTCTTTTCACCACGTATCAGCTCACCAGCCGTTCGAGCGGTTGATATATTCTTTGGTATTTATTATGAACGTTAGTGTCCAGTGTTAGTACGTTGAAATATAGAAAGATAAGGCATAAACAGTCATCCATTTGAGTACATGATCGTCGAATCAAGTTCATAAATTTCTCATATTTTATATAACCTTCAAAGGACACATGACTCAGATTTCACAGGCTGGATGACGCCACAAGCCGGCCACATACTTTCTCTGCAGCCCACATACCGTCAGTTGTACAGAGCCACAGAGGGCTGAGTTACAAGGGCTGAATCGGTTTCTTGTGGACTAGAAACGTCCAAGGTTGTGAAACAACGCAGATCAATCTTGACCTGTATGAAAGGGAAGGCGGGGAAGGGGGCGGCGGCAGCATTGAGATAATAGTATTCAAACTACATTTACCTTCCTCTGGTAGAAGTTACTCCGAACTAGTTATTATGTAAAATGAATTATTTAAACTTCGACGACCCAACCCTTTATTATAATCCTTCCGAGAGCGACACAAACTCGTCCGCCACCATGAGGATATCAGTAAGAATAGTGTGGTCTTGACTCAAATACAAGTTTCGTGTCTCTGATAGTCTGGGTGTGACCCCTAACATATCTAGATACACCTACGAACATATGAACATAAGAATGGAGGCAACTGCAGCGGGCCTATTGGCCCATACTGGGCAGTCCCATTTACACCCAACCCTATTTCTCATATATCCTTCCAACCTATGATTGAAACTATCCAGCGTATTCGAGTTAATGGTGATGTTTGGTAACGTGTTCCATTCATCTAATACTCTATTTCCAAACCAATGTTTTACCTATTTCGCGCCTAAATCTAAATTTGTCTTATTTAAAACCATTGTTACGAGTTCGCTCCTTGTTGGATAGCATGAGTACCTTTGTAATGTCCCCTTTGTTCAGCCCTGACTTCCATTTATACACCTCTATCATATCATCCTTCTTGCACTCTACGTCTCTCGAGGGAGTGCAAGTTAAGATGCTTTAACCTGTCTCTGTACTCAAGGTTCCTAATGCCCGGGATTAGTCTTGTCATTCTCCTCTGAATTCTTTTTAGGGATTCTATATCCATTCTGTAATACGGTGACCAGAATTGAACTGCGTAATCCAAGTGAGGTCTCACAAGCGCAAGATATAGTTTTAGGATGACCTCTCTAGTCTTGTAACTAACACTCCATTGTATGAACCCAAGTACTGCAGTAGCCTTGTTTTGAGCAAATACACATTGTTTACTTGGCTTAAGATTCCTACTTATCATAAAACCTAAATCTTTCTCACATTCGGATTTCTCTATAACACCGCTGTTCATCTGATATCTTACTTTTATCCTCTTCGCCACTGATCGGCTTGTTAGCCGCTTGGGCGATCGGTCACGTCTCTTTTCATTTATATTCTTCACCAAAAGATCGGCTCGCTAGCCGCCCAGGCGATCGGTCACGTCTCTGTCATGCATTGTTGGCAAATATTGGGCATGCACCGGCTCCTGAATGTACCTGAACCCGCTCCAGTGTTGGTCAAGTCTTCTCTTGAAAGAGCTCACACTCTTGTTTCTCTGTTTACATCTAGACTAAGTACTTTACATTTATCCACATTGAATTTTATCTGCCATATTTCAAACCATTCGAATTTTTTTTTTTAGATTTTCCTGTAGTTTTGCGGAGTCCTCTTCAGATTTAATTACACGCCCTATTTTAGTGTCATCAGCAAATTTACGTATGTTGCTGTCTACGCCGATATCTATGTCGTTTATTTATATAATAAATAATAATGGTCCAAGTACTGAGCCTTGGGGTACTTAATAAACTGTACTCAGGGTCTGCATGATTCTCAAATAATCGTCGTGTACAGGCTTGATTTTCTTCTGACCAGGGAAATTGAGAACGTATAGATTAACGATAGAGTTTCACTGCACTTTTATTTCCTTATTGCACTGTACCTTAACTGAACCAATGACATGCATTCTTTTATCTCCATTTAGGAGGAAAGTGAAGAATTAAACTTTCGAAAAACCAGACCATAAAAGATGTTCCCTTTCAGTGGACGGTCACATCTCACTGTTGTTCTAGACACCTCTTAAAGCAGCCTTCACTTGTATTTTAGTATCCTAGTAAGCAATATTTGAAAACACTTCTACCCCAACCTTCCCCACAAATATACATAATTTTGTAATGTATAATAAATAAGTGCAGCATATTAATACTCGCAATATGGCACTAGATTGTACTGTATATACAATAACTTTATACCAGATTAAGACAGTGTGAAAGTTAGTTTACTTAGGCTGTTAGACTTGGGTAATTCTTGTTAAATGGTCATAATTATATTTTATTTCCTGATTTGTTACATGATACACACTACTGTACCTGTAAGAGTAGGCCTCTCAACATTTTTATACAAATCGATCCGACATTTTCATGTGCTCACACATGTACTAATTAACAAGCATCTTTGTTTTACTATTTGCGTCCAAATTATATGTTTTAAGTTTTAATTTAATTCTACACAGACACATGTGTTACACTGGGTAAGACTTAAACATTGTTACAAATCAACCAAACATACTTATTGTTTTGCAAATATGTGGCAATTTCAAGTTACTTTACCTGTTTGGTCAATAGAACATATAAAAAACATTGCTTAAATAAGAGAAAGTTCTAGAAATATATTCCTTACTTCATTTGCATTACTGTTTTTTAGTCGTGTCTGGTGAAGATGGTTTATTCTTTGTCTTGTGGACGATAATAAGGATACACCACTTCACAAACACTGAATGGTGGATAGACACGTTGGTATATATATATATTTTTTTTATAATACCCGAAGGAGGAACCTCTCCTGTAGTTGGTGTTTCGGTCGCTATGTTTCAAGTGTAACCCTCTACCTTCGACACAAAGGAAGAAGAGAGAATAAAAATAAAGGGCTTTGTTTTCTTACTGTAAGAGGGAACAATTATGTGCACAAAACGAGTAAAATAGAGTGAAGTGAAATTTGCCAGACACCGGTCAACAACCTGCAACAAACATTACCACTCCTCCACTGCAGGTTCATGTTAAGGTCTATTACAGGTGTGCATTCTCATGTTTATTTTCTTCAAATACATTGACACAATCTGCCAAAAAAAATGCCAATTTAATATTTCGAGCCAAATAAGAGTGACCCAAGAAAGGTGAAATGCTGGTAAATAGTAAATAAAAATAATTCGTGTGGCTTGTTGGACGTTGACGCTGATTTTGAGGCTCTGTAAGATGATGTTTGGATAAAATCTTTCTTTTTTAGCAGTATTATTCAAAAGCCGAAGAGGAAACTCTGCCTATATAAACTAATAACAATAAAGTTATAAATATACAATACTAGCATCGTACTGTACATGGCGATGCTAGCATTTTTTAGTTACCTGCCTTGTAAATAAACTGATTGCCACTTTGGTAAGGAAAAATTGTCTTACCAGTAGAGATTTAGCTCAAGCACAATAAACCACTACCAAATTATTATGAAAGTTAAACGTGGGAACTGATGTTTCTTTGAAAAGCAGAAGTTTACTCACTTAACCTCATAAGGTTGGATTCTGTGGTCGACAACTATCTACAGATTAAGGAATATCACAGTGTCTGAGCAAACGTACAGTAAATGGTGGAAACTTCAATCGGTGCTTAAAAGAAAGTTGGAGCTGTGGAAAACCACGATAACACCCAGTCCAACAGTGGGTTGCCGAGAAGAAAGTAAAAGTGTGGATACGGGGAAAAGTAAATGAACGGAAACAGATTTGCCTGAATCCTGTCTCATGATCGTTTCACACTCAACAATACAACGTTGCACTATGTGGTTACTAACATTGTTACAGAGCTTGAGCCTTGTATGCTACTCAGCAACATGCCAAGTAAGTCTACACAAAAATCGAACTTGCAGTAATACATCCAACATCTTCTTGGTTAGACACTTTCCACATAAAACCTTACTAATCCTAAGCACGTCACAGTGAATAATAGACACGCTTGATAGCCTCTCATAACTTATCAGGCAAAGTCCAGGGAAGAATCTTTAAGCAGGGTGTATTGAAGACCTAAGCATTCGACAGTGTACTCCACGAAAGGCTGAAAATCAAACTGGAAGGGTACGGAATTCGGGGAAATGTCCTCGCGTGGAAAGAAGACTTTCTACATGACCGCAAGCAGTGTGTGATGATTAATGGCACGAAATCATCATCCGTACCTGTCACAAGCGGGGTACCACAGGGCAGTGTATTGGGCCCGTTGTTGTTTGTTTGTTTCATAAATGACATGCCTGACGTTGTACACTCCTCCATACAAATGTTTGCCGATGACGCCAAATTATTTCGGGAATTCAAGAAACGAGCGGATTGTGAAGAGCTGCAGAAGGTCCTCTGTGGGCTCCAAGAATGGTCGAAGAAGTGGCTGCTGAGATTCAATGTCACGAAGTGTAAGAGGATGCACCTGGGGCGTACCAACAGTAAGGAGGCGTATCATATGCCCCAACGGGACGAAGAAACTGCACTATTTGAGAATGAATGTGAAAAGGACGTAGGTGTGTATGTTGATAATGAGCTGAAGTTCTCGGGCCATTGCGAGAAGAAGGTAAATCAGGCAAATTAATTATTGGATCTTATAAGAAGGTCGTTCAGATATCTAGACGGTCCGTCCCTCGTAACGATCTTCAAGAGTGAAGTGCTTCCCCATCTGGTCCCCGAGGTATGCTAGGGACTGTCAGTTGGTTGAAAATGTTCAAAGGAGGGCCACCAGACTGGTGCCTGCCCTTCGGCACCTCAGCTACCCTGAGAGATTGGAGCGGCTGAACTTGCCTAGCTTATACTACATACGGGCAAGGGGTGACCTAATTGAGGTGCATAAGCATCTCACAGCTCAAGATTGAAGAAGCCGCAAGTCCAGAAAACTCTGAGGGCAAATTTTTTCGGAGTGAGAGTTGTGAACTCTTGGAACAATCTACCAGAAAGTGTTGTGACGGCACCGAGTGTGAGCTCTTTCAAGACAAAACTTGACCAACACTGGAGCGGGTTCAGGTACATTCAGGAGCCGGTGCATGCTCATTGCCCAGTACTTGCCAACAGTGCGAAACAGAGACGTGACCGATCGCCCAAGCGGCTAACGAGCCGATCTTTTGGTGAAGAGGAGAAAAGAAAAGGAAAGGTAATCAGAGACGTGATCGATCGCCCAAGCGGCTAATGAGCTGATCAGTGGTGAAGAGGATAAAAGTAAAAGAAATAGGGTCCCGTAGGCCTGGGGAATAGTAGACTAATACACCCATTTTAGATACACACAGAGGCAGTATAGCACTGTACTTCCCTGAGCTGCAAATTTTAGTACTGGTATGCCTAGGCATAATCTCATATTATAATTTTATGAACGAGGTGCTTTGATTGTTTTCTGTTCCATGCAGCAGTTATTTTGGCAAATTTAGTGAAAATTTCACGTATATATTGATGTATTAATTATGTAAGAATATTCGAGAATGTACAGGTACTGCATCATATTTGTTATGATTTACTTATTATTGTCAGCCTCGATCAGAGTAGAACGTTCTACAGGCGTCTCTGGGTGGGGCTAGGCTCAGTAGGCTGTTCGAAATCAGACTTAACTGCGGGTCGTGAGGATCGGGTCGTGTTGCGTCTTTAACAAAGCGTGTTGGCATTCGGGCCTTCGTTGTTGAGAAGCAGAAACTGGACAGTGATTACATAAGAGCATGAAGATCGTCTTCGTGATGTGAAAGTGTAAATCGATGTACTACTGTTAATATTAGTCGCATTTGTATATTTGAAAATTCACTCTCCACCGACTGGAGGTACAGCCCAGGTCGCTGGGTCGGGAGGCATACAACCATTGCCATATGACAAGAGTTTATTATTTTTTATTTATTTTGTTAGTTGTGTTCACTGCTGTGATTGATCACCCAAAGGCCAAGCAGAGAGTGTAGTAGTGTGCCTTTAGTTAAGACAGTTCATAGCGACATCTGTGACCACGGAGGAGGTTGCAAATAATTTGAAGCGAAGAACAAATTGGAGCAAGCAATTAAGGCGCCACTGCCAGTAGTAACCAAGTCATATTATTGGTGCCACAAAGACTCTTATTTTTCTTTTGTGTGTGTGTGCTTTCTCAAGGACTGAAACTGTGCCTAGAATTCACCATTCATAGGGAGATACAGTGTTCACAGTGATAGCACAAAGAGATATATTCGCTGATGAGATGATAACTGGAACGGAAAATATAAGGAAATAATGGTTAAAACAAAAAACAAAAAACAAGCCGGGCTATCTAGAACGGCATTCTATTGCCGCCGTAAATAAAGTTGTTTGTTTTTTCTGTGTTTCTAAAGGACTGAGTGGGCATATGATCCGTCATTCATAGCAAGATACAATGTACATAGGGAAAGCCCAACAACTCATCGAGGAGAACTGGAAAAAAAAGGGAAAACAAGATAACTCAAACTGTTTTGGACGGACGAATGAGGGGAGGTTAAAACCAGCAGAGGGCAGCTAAGTACTGTTTTTTCTTTCTTTTTAAATAGGTGTAGATCTGTGCACAGTCTGCACGCCCCCCCTCCTCCCCAACAGCAGCAACCATGAGGGGTATGAAACCTGGGGCTGAAGCGGCACCAGGAAATCTGTTGACATGTGATTACTGCAGGATGACGACGGATGTAGATGGGGCAGACCTGGCCAATACAGAGTTTAGGACGGTACAAGTTTCCGTAAAGCATTAAGGCTGTTGCTGGTATTGTCTTGACTGCATAGTCAAGGTGAAAGAGACGATTGCAAGCCATGGGGGAACGAGTTCCCTAGGGACGAAAATAGATAAAGCTGGATCCTTGCTGGTTGTCAAACTTGAACAAGTTGGGAAAGAGATCCTTGCTAAGACTGAGGAAGTAGCCGATAAAATGGAGGTGGTTATAGTTTAACAAATTTATTGACAAAGCTTGGAGTACAGTTTGCCTATTCTGAGTAATTCAGTCAGGTCTTGACACTGAGGGTGGTATCACTTCTCACTGCGCCGCAGGACAGAGGTTCATACACAAAGAAATACATCATATTCATTAAAAATATATGTAACCGCCCAATGAGCGACTATGGGATAATGAGACCCTTGCACGTAGGACTCGATTGTTCTTTATTCGATCAAAACCTGCAGAGTACAAATTACATATGTTATGTATGAGATAATTAATTCACTAGTACGTTCCTTCACGATTAACGACTACATATAATATATTTAAGTAGAGTGGGGTGTTAAACCATATAAAAACTTACGTGTTTCGGGTCTAATGTAGGACTTACTAGCTCCCTGACTTGATAGCTCACTGGACGGGTAGAGACTAGTCGAGCTAGTCAGCCCGAGGTGAGGACCATCTGTTTCACATTTAACACCTCAGCAAAGTTCGTTGTCAACACTCCCTCTGTCTCTCTCCTGTCTCCCTTTCTCTCTCTCTCTCTCTATCCCTCTCTCTCTCTCTCCCTTCTAGTTTATCCTACTGTGGCGGTAACACTCCCCCTGTTGAGCTTGCTCAAAACCCATTGTCTGCCGGGAGTCTCACTCTCCGACTCCCTCCAATAGGCAGAACTTTGTCACTGGACGTATTAACACTGAGTCCTTTGTCTTCACTTTGGCACGCAGCACCAGGCCGTCATCACCCGGTACCGCTTCCAATACCCTTCCTAGCATCCATTGGCTCCTTGGGAGAGGATGTCCAGATATGATGACTGTTATCACCGCTGGCTTCAGCTACAGTGCTGGCGTGTGATGCCATTAAATCTTTCGACCCGTGACCTCGCCAGATGTAGAAGCGTTTACAGACAAGTCCTGGTTCTGCTGAGTGGACTGTCTTCGACTGGTGGCGGTGCTGTCCGGGAGTGTTATCGCCGCTGGCTTATTATCATTGGTGTCAGTGCTGACGTTTACTGCCTTAACCCGAACAAAAACATTAGATCTCAGCCTGCGACCACGTGCCTCCCCCCATTTCATTACCACTGGCGTGAACGCTGAGAGGGTGGCGTGTGATCACCCACCCCCCCATCATGCGACCTGTTACCTCGATAGATGTGGTGGCTGGGGGGAGGGGGGGCGGTGTTTACCACTAGCGTAAGTGCGTAAGTGCTGGCATCGCCGGGAGTGTTATCACCGCTGGCGGCAGCACTGGTGTCATTGCTGACGTTTTGCTGCCTTACCCAAACAAAGATTAGGGGGTGGGCGGTGTTTATGGAGAAGAGGTCCTGATTCTGCTAAATGCATGGTTTAAAAGGCGGCGTGGCCGCCTGGACTCTAGGAGACTGCCCCCTCAAGTGATGCTGTGAGGATCAGCACTCTGCTAGCAGTGGTGAACAACAACTCCGAATCCTGGCCAAATCTTTTGTACTGAAACAATTTACACAGTACTATCTTCCCTTGGAACACCATACTGGTTCGCATTGACCCGCACTTGTAAGTACAGCCAAAATGATGACATATCCCTCGGTACTGAAATATTGTGGACTAATTATTCCTACTCGTTTCTGCCTTATCTGGAGCAATAAGACAACGCGGAATGAAGTGTAGCTAAGATTAATAGAGTTATGAACTTTGTATCATGTCATTATGCTTAAAAATCAATTATAATTAAGTTAAATTGTGTGAGACTAACTAACTATGTATCAGATAGATCACCATGTAATACTAATGAATGCCTTGTTGTCGGTAAGTTTTGACCACATCAATAAATATTGAATGCATCAAAAGACGGGTTTCAATCATTCCCTTTGACTTGCCCGTCACCTGAACGTCCTTAACTAAGGCGTTTACAGTCAAAACAAGTACGGGGGGGAGGGGAAGTGGGGGGGAGGGGGCGTCGAAGGAGTTCTCAACTACCTTGAGGAACAAAGGAACCACGGGACACGCCACCAACGCCGGGAGTTCAGCGTGGGACAACGTAGGTCGTCAGAACGTCAGCACGGGAGACAGTGACGTAGTGTCGTGTGTTTGAGTGAAGTGTTCAAATATCTGAGGAGTTGCCATAAAGTTTCAGTTCAAGCGTCCAGGGATGTGAGCGTTTGTTCGCGACGAGCCAGTCTACGCACCCAGTGAACGAATATTCAACACACTCAGACAGTGTCGTAAGGTTTCGGTCCGAGTGAACAGGCTGTTATTGTTCATCCCGGACAGGCAAGCCCACCCTCCAAGTGATTATACGTGTGTGTGTGTGTGTGTACACACCAGTGATCATAAAGAACAGCTGATCCGCCTACACCAGTGACGTATCGTGGTTGCACTGATGAACATGCAGAACACCTACATAGTATATCAAATATCAAGTAGAAAATGTCCTTTCTCTAAATAAGGTGTTGTCAAGCCTTAAAAAACAAAAAAACAAAAAATAAAAAATATGCTAAAATTAAAATATCTTACCTCAGATCATTTGCAGTCAAGAAATATTTACTTATATTAAAATTCGGCTTTCCAAGAATTTGTAGAATTCTTATTTACATTGATATTGATATTGAAAGTTTATTTAGCCAGAAGAACACAAATAGTAATAATAATATTAATAATAATGAGGGACGGACCGTCAAGATATCTGAACGACCTTCATATAAGATTTACCTGATTTACCTTCGTCTCACAATGGCCCGAGACGAGGCTCATTGTCAACATACACACCTAGATCCTTCTCACATTGTTTTAAATAGTGCAGATTCTTCATCCCGTGGGGACACATAATAAGCCTCCTTACCGTTGGTACGCCCCAGGTGCATCCTCTTACACTTCGTGACATTGAATTTCAGTAGCCATTTCTTCGACCATTCCTGGAGCTCACAGAGGTCCTTCTGCAGCTCTTCACAGTCCTCTTGGTTCTTGATTTCCCGAAATAATTTGGCGTCATCGGCAAACATTTGTATGGAGGAGTGTACAACGTCAGGCATGTCATTTATGAAACAAACAAACAACAGCGGCCCAATACACTGCCCTGTGGTACCCCACTTGTGACAGGTACGGACGATGATTTGGTGCCATTAATCACCACACACTGCTTGCGGTCATGGAGAAAGTCTTCTATCTACGCAAGGACATTTCCCGAATTCCGGACCCTTCCAGTTTGAATTTAAGCCTTTCATGGGGTACACTGTCGATAGCTTTGGCAAAATCTAGGTAAATATTGTCCAGATTACCACCCCGTTCCAGGGTATAGCTGCCTACTACCTAACAACAACTCTTAGGAAACATAATAACACCGTTTAACATAAGACTTCAAGCTTATTAGAAGAAAGGGACTGGTAACAACTGTAGCACCATCACATAATGGGAACACCACAGCCGATTGATTACAATGAACACGTGGTAACAATACGTTATATCCACAATAATATTAAATTACGACATTGAGGATTTACAGTGTGTATACGAAGATTATTTCTCTGTTTCCTTAATTAAATTCACCTTAGAAAAGGACGCTCTGCATCAACAGTGGACGTCAGAAGTGACAACACTTCCATTGCTAATGTCCAAAACATTTATATTTTGCATCTCCCTCTTCATTTAAAACGTTAATAACAGGTTTATAAAATTGCTGACTCTTTTGGGGTGTAAATATACCGCCAGTCTCCACAACTTACTGTTTAGTTCGAGTCTTTTCTTTATTTCCCTACACACTACTACTACTAGAAGTCTCTGAACCACATCTTCGTCAGTGTTAATGCTTATCTTATAATGCTCTAGCCTTTGGAGGGTGGCACGTAATTGCGATCCCGAATATATCTGATTGACTGGTACATATAGGGAATCATCGGTTGAAGTTTGAGACACTATGTAAATGGCAAAAGGAGTTTATCAATAACAGATGCAGTTGAAATATGCTTTACGGATTAAATGCAAAGTTGGGGCTTTACTCTGAAAAAATCAAGTTTATTGCCTTGAGTTGCGGCAATATGTAATTCAAAATTCAAGTAGCAGAACACAAGTCTCTCCTCAATTACCCTGATGTGGAAATACAGTTTGAGGGGGTTGCCACTGTTCGAGTATTCTTGCAATAGCTTCATGGAGTGACAACCACCTCGTGGCACAGGCATGAAATATTTGTGGTTTGAGTTGACAAAACCCTGGAATTCCAAAACTCGCATTTCCTTTTGGCGCTATGGGAAAAGTAAATGTACACATTTCTCAACACATCTTCACAAGTACGTGGCCAGGTCTTTGCTGCTTCGCTGGCACAGAGATGCATACTATGTGCAACACGTTTAAATATGGTAATGCCAAGCATTTGAACTTTCATTCTGCTAGTTACACAATTATATTCGCCCGTGATGTTTGATGACCCATCTGCAGCAGACCAAATGAAGTTGTTCAATGGTATATCATGTGTAGTGAGACACTGGAACAGCATGTTATATATTTTCACCAGTCGAACCCTGATTACCGTCAAATACGCCAATCAAATCCAGCATCGCGATTTTGTCATTATCTCTCCGGATCAAAATACTTCACCATCATTGCAAGTGATTTACTTACTGAGCAGTCGGCATTTTCGTCAATAATTACACTAAATTTATTTGTAGTTTCCTAACCAAATTTTGAGTTGCACATTCCCCTAAAGCTTGCACCTGGTCCGTTTCGTTGCCGTTTGAGCGGCTGTCTTGGAATCGGGAACATTCGCTTATTGAGGTCGTCAAGGTGGTCACATGAGCTAAAAGAAATATTAAATTTATTTGGCTATACTTGCAACTGAAGATTGTGAGATCACATGCTGCTAAATGAGTAAGGTTTCTACCACCCCTACTTGGGACACATTAATCACGACCACTTATTGAGCAGTGCCATTACATTTTGGGCTAAAATACAAGAGGAAACAAACACTAAATCACCTGAATGGCATCAAGTTCTGCCAAAAACGCTGCGAATAGGACAGTTGCCTTCGCCGCGGCGCTCAGTGTGGCCCCACCAGGGTGAAGACGTGTCAGGTTGATCAAAGGCACCACCGCCAGGCTGACCATAATGAGCAAACATGCCACCCAGAGCAGAGGTGCTAGCTTTGAGGAGTTCTTCCATACCCGTATGCTGTCTTGGGATGCGGTGGCGTTTCAACGATGATGTCTCGGCACTTAAGTATTTATGGCAAACCTGACGATATGCCTTGGTCGGAGTTCCTGGTACTCAAGCTAGTCAACAGCAAAACGTCCTTCGCTAGCCAATCTTCTTGGAAATGGGGACGAGGCGGCATAACCTGGAGATGTCAGTTGTTGAGAATATGTTAGAAGTTGACTCTCACAAGCATTAAATAATCTCCGTGCACCCATGTGGTATGCATAGGATTACACCAAATATAGCGGTATTACAGAGAACCTCTAGTTGAACATAAGTTTACTTGCACATCATATGTAATCCATATAAAGGATATTAGTTACGTGTATTGAGTGTGTAATAACGACAGTAAATACACCAATTACCAAGACAGACTGATGACTACATGAATCAGAGCCTCTTAATTCATAAGCAACACCAAAGATGTTAGTGAAGAGTAATCCTAAAAGAAGCTTGTACTATGAGATTAAATACATAGACAATTTAGTCGGAGTTAATTTGTTACAGTTTGACATAACCGTGATCCAAGGTCGTAAATACAGGTGTGTATTAAGAAATATTAAGTAGATTATCTTGAACGATACCAGTTTCCGTTTTCTATGTATGAAAAGGCACAAAAACTGGTTCATGGAGCACTTATCCAAAGGTAGTAAATAAACTAATTCATCATAATAAATACAATTAGACCAAATGTGAGACGATACTCGCCGATAATATAAGGAGCTTTACATAGTGGTTGCCAGACGAAAACCTCAGAAGTACTATTCAGTGTACAATCCTTCTGCTTTCACAACACGATGGTGCCAGAATGACCATATCCGTTGACCTGTCAACCTCATCGCCTTTTCGACTGCATCAGCAACGAATTAATATGTTACTAAACCTTACGTAAAAATAAGGAAATTGTCGAATGATATCTGAATTTCATGTCCTCCTTTGGTATTGCATACTTGTACCCTTAAATTGGAAAACATACATTACAGCAGCACTGGTCTGGACACTGCCATATGAGTGTGGACCACAGGTTGCGAGTATTTCTTTTCGTCTGGCAGAGCTGCTGCCCGCTACTGAGATTACGAAAGAAAGGAAAATTGATTCATTACCACCGGTTTTAAGGTAACAAATAACCAACTCAACGAAGTACACGGTAAACGTGATTAAATTTACTTGTAGCACCGTAAGCAATCGGCAGTGAAATGCCGCTTGTTATACCGTAAACAACCGGCAGTGAAATGCAACTTGTAACACCGTAAGCAACAGGCAGTGAAATACGACTAGTAACACCGTAAGCAACCAGCAGTGACCTACCATTGTCAAACATAAATACAAGCAGAGAGTGTATGTATATTATGTATGCTGGATTATATATCATGTATGTATATTATGTATGTGCTCCATTTATGTATTATTTATTCAGCCTAGCTAGCAGCGTGTGGCAATGTTATTACCATATCCCACACGCTTAATTAATGTGCCTGGCGACGTATGGAAGCTGCTAATGTATCACTTGCCATACGTCGCCTATAGCAGTTGACAAGGAGACTAGCCAAGGGAGAGTGCTGCTTCCCTCTGTGTACATACTCTTATCCAGTAAACCGAACCTACAAAACTATACAGGTGTTTGTGTTCTCTCCTGTATATAGAACTTATTATTCAGAACCTAACATGGCGCAGTGATCCGATCTTACTGGATAATTACGAGTGATAGTGCAAAGTTTGTGGGGAAGCCGGCATACGGACTCCTCTCGCTTGGGTCAACTCCCGCGCGTCACCTTGAAGAATTTCAGCAACTTTGAGCAGTGTCAGTGATTTTCTGTGAAGTGTTTAGTGCATTGTGTGTTCGTGCCATTCATGTGTGACCTTGTTCTAAAGGATTCCCAAGGTATACGGCACGTTCTGGGCATTTGTAAGGAGTAGAGTTCAGTGCACCCATCTCTGACCGCGTTCTGAGGGTAACTGGACTGACTGGGAGTCGCCGCGCCTCTCCCTCCACTCCCCCTCACAGCGCCGCCTCCACCCCCCCTCACAGCTGGGGCGAGACGCTTTGCCGGCCCGGGACACACACTCACACACATACACGTACTAACACTCGCTGACCGCGCGGCTTCCTTATATATATTTTATATATATAACCTACTTATCTGTGTATTTAATTAATTTTTTGTCTGAAATCTTGTTGATACGACGGGCTGACCGGTCAACACTGATTTAAGACATAGTACACAGAGGAAGTAGTTATGTCTCACGCCTTACGTAGCCGTGGACCCAGCGTCTGGATGACTCAGACGGGTGATAGCCCCGCAGAGATGGATGACCAGGCCGGCCACGACGCTCCAGCCCCCACATCGCGCAGTCCCTCACCTCAATATTCAGCGTTGTCTCCAGAGATAATTGCTTTACTGAAGTTTATGAGAGATGAGAAACGCGAGGATGAAGCTCACAGACGTTTGGCGGATGAGCACAGAAGGCAAGCAGAGGCAGAACGAGACAACCAACGGAGATTGGAAGACAGTGAACGGTTTGAAGCCTTGATATCTCGCCTCACTGTTAACCAAGCCCCTGGCTCTAACACTGCCTCGGTACTGACTGGTTCAGATACCTCATCCATGCTTCCTTCACACCCCCCAGCCCCACCTAAAGCAGCAGCTCAAACGCCGCCCATCTTGAAGCCTGATGAGACTTTCCAGACTTTTCGTGAATGGCGGCGACGGGGTAGTGATTACTCTACAATGGTGGATCTCCAGAGTTTGTCACAGCCTAAACAACTCATCCAGCTGCGCATGTGCCTGTCCTTGGAAATTCAGCGTGTCTTGGAACATACGTTGCAGGTACCCCCAACCTCTTTGCTGTCTGTAGAGGAGGTACTGGACGTTCTACAACGGCACATCAAAGGACAGCAGAATGAAGCTCTGCGCAGGAGGGAATTGTTTAGCTGCAGACAGATGGAGGGTGAGTCTTTTGATGCCTTTTACGTGCGTCTTAAGAGAGCCTCGGAAGAGGTAGATATATGTCCAGGCCACCACCAGCAGTGCGAGGAGACCCAGTTGAGGCAGGTGATCCTGATGGGTGTTAAGGACGAGGAACTTGTCCAACGCCTCACCTCCCTCGACTCTTCCTCTTCTCTTAAGGATGTGTTGACGATATGTCGCTCCTATGAGGCTGCCAGGTGTGCCACCTCTGCCATCCGTGCTCCCCCTACAGCTGTACGCGCTGTGTCCCGGTACAAGAAGGACAAGAAGTCCGTTCCTACGCCTTCGCCCACCACGTCCACGCCCGGTTTATTTTGCAACAACTGTGGTAAGCAGCACGGAACACAGGTGTGTCCAGCTGCTCAGTCTACCTGCAACAGTTGTGACCGTAAGGGCCACTGGTCACTCACAGTACGGTGCCCAGCCAAACGCGTCCAGTGCAATGTGTGTGGTCGTCTGGGCCACTATGACAAGTGTTGCCCTTCCAACATACCCAAGGGACCGCGTCGGCGGAAGCTTCAGCCCCCCTCCACCAGAGAGGGCCGCCCACAGTCTTCCAATCAGAGGTACGACGACTCTTGACAACGCTCGAGCCACATTAGGAATGTGTGCTCCCCCCAGCGTCCCAGGACCAAAGTCCCCCAGTACATCAGCGTCATCGTGACCTACGGCGGTGTGTCATCCCGCCTTCAGATGTTGCCCGACACCGGCGCTGATGCTACAGTCATCGGTCCCCAGCATTTGCAATGCTTGGGGCTCTCTCCAAGTGATCTAGGACCGCCCCCCAAGGATCTCCGCTTTATGGCAGATGGTTCACAGATGACCCCGGCCCTGGGTTCACTCCAAGCACAAGTCACCTTTGGCAACAGGTCGTGTCAAGCCTGGATTGATGTGCATAACGGTGTCCAGACTCCTTTGCTGTCCTACAGACATTGTCAGGAGTTGGCCATCATCTCCCAGGACTTCCCCAAACCTATTCTTGAGGTAAAACACGCCAACAGGGTGCAAAAAGGGAGCAGCAACGACCCTGCTGCCGCCCTACCCCTGCCTCTTGCCAGTGACACCTCTCCTTCGGATGCTCGGAAGTACTTCCTGAAGGAATTCAGCGACGTTCTGGTGACCAAGTCCGCTCTGGAATCCAAGCCTCTCAAGAAGATGGCAGGCCCCCCCATGAGGATCCACCTGAGGGACGACGCGAAGCCATTCGCTATTTACACCCCTCGACTGGTTCCCCTGGCCTTCCGCGAGGCGGTCAAAAACGAGCTGGACTCCATGGTCGCCCAAGAAATTATTGTACCAACCGGCGATGACCCGTCTCCATGGTGTCACCCGATGGTTGTCGTCGCAAAACCTAAAGGTGGTGTTCGGATCACCACTGACCTTTCCAAGCTCAACAACCAGGTGTCTCGTCCTGCGCACCCTTCTCCCACGCCCTTTGCAGCCATACGCAGCGTGAACCCGAAGGCGCGCTTCTTCACGACGATGGACGCCCTGTGTGGATACTGACAGATAGAGCTTGCCGAGGAAGACCGACCACTCACAACGTTCATCACCCCGCATGGACGTTACAGTTATTGCCGTGGCCCCATGGGATTCGCCGCTACAGGAGACGCTTTCTGTCTTCGAGGTGATATGGCTCTACAAGGTCTGGCAAACTGCGTGAAAGTGGTCGACGACATACTCGTGTACGACGAGGATTATATGGATCACCTCTGCCGTATCTACGAGGTACTCAACAGGTGCCGGAAGCACGGCATTACCCTAAATGCCGACAAGTTTGTTCTGGCCAGCTCTTCAGTTGACTTTTGTGGGTACACCCTCTCAGGGAATGGTATCGCAGCTGACCCGGAAAAGGTCCGCGCCATTACGGATTTTCCCACCCCTGCTAACCTGACCGACTTGAGGTCCTTCATCGGTCTCGTCAACCAGTTAGCAGAGTTTTCGTCGGACATCTCCGCAGCTGCTCAACCACTTCGCCCCCTGATGAGCCCCAAGAGGACATTCCTGTGGACCCCCGACCACGACAAGGCCTTCCAGCAAGTGAAACAGGCCCTGTCTCGTCCACCTGTCCTCGCCACGTTTGACCCAGCCTTGCCGACAGTTCTGCAGACAGATGCCTCACGCTTGTATGGCGTGGGATACGCCCTACTGCAGGATCATGGTGGAGGGCAGTTCCGGCTCGTCCAGTGTGGCTCGCGTTTCCTCTCTGACACTGAGACGCGCTATGCCACTATTGAGTTGGAGCTGTTGGCTGCGGTTTGGGCGATGTCCAAGTGCAGGTTTTACCTCATAGGCCTGCAATACTTTCACCTAGTGACCGACCATCGCCCGCTTGTCCCGATCCTCAACCACTACACGCTAGACGCCGTTGAGAACCCTCGCCTCCAGCGTCTGAAAGAGAAACTCTCGGCGTACATCTTCACTGCAGTGTGGCGTGCTGGTAAGGAGCTCTGCATCCCTGATGCCTTATCCCGCTCCCCTGTCAGCCGCCCTACTCCAGAAGACCATGTACTCGACGCCGACCTCGCTCTTTCCGTCAGGACTGTGGTCACTCTCCATGCCGTCCAATCCCTTCGTTCGGACCTGTCACCAGATGACGACAAGGCAATGGAGGACCTTCGAACAGCGGCCCGAGATGACCCTTCCTATGTCCGACTCGTCGAGTGTGTGAGGAATGGATTTCCTAGCAACCGCTACGATCTTCACAACACCCTGCTCCCGTATTGGAAACTCCGCGATGAACTCTACTGCGACGGAGACCTTGTTCTGTACGGAGCACGTGTAGTTGTCCCTGCTGCATCACGTCCCCACGCCTTGGCCCGCCTTCACGACAGTCACCGTGGAGCTGAGGCCACCAAACGACGTGCACGACAGACTGTGTTCTGGCCCGGCATCAACTCCGACATCTCCAATGTTGTCCGTGCGTGTGAGCCCTGCCAAGTATTACAACCCAGCCAGCAGCAGGAACCCTTTATGAGTGACGACAACCCCACCCGCCCCTTTGAGTCTGTGTCGGCCGACTTTTTCTGTGTGTCAGGAAAGTCCTTCCTCGTTATCGTCGACCGTCTCTCTGGTTGGCCGGTTGTCATCAAGTGCGGTAATGACACGACGTCTGCCGCCACCATCAGCAAGTTCCGCCACTACTTCCGTGACGTGGGCGTTCCTGTACGCCTGCGAACCGACGGAGGGCCTCAGTTCACAAGCCGGGACTTTGCTGTGTTCCTCGACCGATGGGGAGTCCGGCATGTGTTGTCATCGCCCCATTACCCGCAGTCCAACGGCCACGCTGAGGCTGCTGTCAAATCCCTGAAGCACCTCATCCTTAAGGTGGCCCCTTCTGGGAACATTGACTGCGAGGCCTTCGACAGGGGTCTTCTTGAACTCCGCAACACACCTAACTACACCGGACGCTCCCCTGCCCAGGTTTTGTATGGACGCCCCCTTCGTTCTTGTGTCCTTGCTCACCCTCAATCCTTCTCCAAGGAGTGGCAGGCCAAGACAGAGGATTGTGATCGCCGAGCCGCCGAACGTGTTCAGGACGTCGTCGCCCGCTACAATGACCACGCCCGTTCTCTCCCCAGGTTGAGTGTCGGCACCCAAGTCCGTGTTCAGGACCCGACCTCCCTACGTTGGGACAAAGTAGGCGTAGTCATGGGTCTCGGCAGGTCACGGGACTACCAGGTGCGGTTACCCAGTGGTCGTGTGTGGTGGAGGAACCGCCGTTTTCTCCGACCCGTAACAATGCCTTCTGCTGGCCCCGCCACCAGTGTTGAGTCCCATACCCTTCCCAGTGATGAAGTCCCTCGACGCTCAGAACGGATCCAAAAGAAAAGGTCCGCTCAAGACTTCGCTATGAGCGTATAGGGGGGAGGGAGGTGTATGTATATTATGTATGCTGGATTATATATCATGTATGTATATTATGTATGTGCTCCATTTATGTATTATTTATTCAGCCTAGCTAGCAGCGTGTGGCAATGTTATTACCATATCCCACACGCTTAATTAATGTGCCTGGCGACGTATGGAAGCTGCTAATGTATCACTTGCCATACGTCGCCTATAGCAGTTGACAAGGAGCCTAGCCAAGGGAGAGTGCTGCTTCCCTCTGTGTACATACTCTTATCCAGTAAACCGAACCTACAAAACTATACAGGTGTTTGTGGTCTCTCCTGTATATAGAACTTATTATTCAGAACCTAACAGAGAGCTGCACCAACAAATACAGGCGGTGAGCAGTGGTTCATCGAACAAACTTTGAGACCTAATAGGAGCTGTAAATTAAAATCCAATAAAAGGACAAGAGGTTGTGGAAATTAATCCAGAGCAACGAAAGGGAAGGGTGAACATGGACGAAGGTGACCGAGACCCAGAGGTAGAAGTTGTCCCTCCTGAGCTGAACGACCACGACTTTACGGCAACAGAAGCTGAAGGGGGCCACCCTCTGCCTGAACATGAATGCTCAGCACCTGACCAAAATCCCGGGTCCAACATGATGGCAGAAGTGCGACGAACTGTAACTAAAATGTTGGAGGCGTATTTCACAATGGGGGAGGAAAGGGAAGCAGTACAACGTTTGGAGTTTGGGAATGGCAAATTTGAACAGTCAGAAGGTTCTCAGAACAGTTCTGGGGACACAAGTCCTGAATGAATACCGACTGCAGATGCTTTTTTATGAAGTGGAAACAATAATAAATAGTCGAACCATCACACTTGCGTCGAGCGACATGAGAGACCTGGAAGCGTTTACACCAGTTCACATTCTCTACGGTGGCCCACATGCTGATCTGCCATTGGGAGGATGTCTTCTGAAAGAATTAGATCAACGACGGTGGCGGCACGTGCAGTTCCTAGCAGACCGCTGCTGGAAACGCTGGGTACGGAAGTACCTTCCACTACTCCGCAAAAGACAGAGGTACATAGAACCAACCTGTAATATCCAGAAAGGCGACCTTCGTCACCGGAGATCTTCCTCGCAACAAACGGCCATTGGGCAGGGTCACGACAACAGTCCCGGGAGCCAATGGCTTAGTGCGCCAGGTGCTTGTGCGAACCGTATCTGGGGAGTTCTGAAGGACAGTGACCCGTGTATACTTTATTGAACACGCCACACCATAAATCTTGGACGATTGCCCAACGCCGGGAGTGTTATCGCCGCTGGCTTCAGCTACAATGCTGGCGTGTGATGCCATTAAATCTTTCGACCCGTGACCTCGCCAGATGTAGAAGTGTTTACAGACAAGTCCTGGTTCTGCTGAGTGGACTGTCTTCGACTGGTGGCGGTGCTGTCCGGGAGTGTTAACGCCGCTGGCTTATTATCATTGGTGTCAGTGCTGACATTTGCTGCCTTACCCGAACAAAAACATTAGATCTCAGCCTGCGACCACGTGCCTCCCCCCATTTCATTACCACTGGCGTGAACGCTGAGAGGGTGGCGTGTGATCACCCCCCCCCCCCCCCCACCAATCATGCGACCTGTTACCTTGACAGATGTTACGGCTGGGCGGGAGGGGGGGGGGGCGGTGTTTACCACTAGCGTAAGTGCGTAAGTGCTGGCATCGCCGGGAGTGTTATCACCGCTGGCGTCAGTACTGGTGTCAGTGCTGACGTTTTGCTGCCTTACCCGAACAAAGATTAGGGGGTGGGCGGTGTTTACGGAGAAGAGGTCCTGACTCTGTTAAATCTATGGATTAAAAGGCGGCGTGGCCGCCTGGACTCTAGGAGACTGCCCCCTCAAGTGATGCTGTGAGGATCAGCGCTCTGCTAGCAGTGGTGAACACCGACTCTCAATCCTGGCCGAGTCTTTTTTACTGGAACAATCTACACAGTACTATCTGCACTTGGAACACCATACTGTAAGTACAGCCCAAGTGATGACATACCCCTCAGTATTGAAATATTGTGAACTAATTATGCCTACTAGTTCCTGCTTTATCTGGAGCAATAAGACAACGCGGAATGAAGTGTAGCTAAGATTAATAGAGTTATGAACTTTGTATCATGTCATTATGCTCAATAATCAATTATAATTAAGATAAATTGTGTGAGACTAACTAATTATGCATGAGATAGATCACCATGCAATACTAATGAATGCCTTGTTGTCTGCAGGTTTTGACCACATCAATAAATATTGAATGCGTCAAAAGACGGGTTTAAATCATTCCCTTCGACTTGCCCGTCACCTGAACGTCCTTAACTAAGGTGTTTACACTGACGATGTACCCAGTGCGAAAGTTGCGGTGCGCCCGGAAGTGCTTCTGTCGCCGCCGGAGTGTTGGGAGATATTCCTTCACCCACCTCTTCCAGAATTGGTCTGCAATGAATTGGGCATGCTTCCATTTTCGTCGGTACACTTCTGCTATGGACTGATCGGCTCCAGTGGGCAGGGTTCCCCCGTGCATCCGCAGTAGGTGAAGTGGCATGAGTGCTTCTAGGTCTCTCGGTTCGTTGGATACTGGGATGATGGGCCTCACGTTGACGATCTCTTCCACGGCATAGAACAGGGTGTTGAGTCGCTCGTCGTCTAGTACCTGTGTGCCCAACACCCCTTGGAGAATCTTCTTCACCGTGTGGATCTGACGCTCCCATACTCCACCCATGTGAGAGGCAGTCGGAGGGTTGAAACTCCCATTCCATTTGCCTCTGCAAGAGTCTGTTCCTAACATTGGCACTGCTGTTCCACTTACTCACCGCCTCCTGAAATTCTGTGTTCGCTCCAATCATGTTGGTTCCATTGTCGGATCTGATGCGCTTGGGAGGTCCTCTACGGGATGTGAACCGCGTCATGGCGTTGATGAATGAGTCTGTGTTCAGTGAGGTGAGGACTTCCAGGTGTATAGCTCGGGTAGCCAGACATGTAAGCAAGCATCCCCATCTTTTTGCTCGGGCCCGGCCTTGTTTAACCATAAAGGGACCAAAACAGTCGACTCCGGTGCAGGTGAATGGCCGATCTTCTGGATGTACCCGGTCCTCTGGCAGGTCAGCTTGGCGTAGGTGGGTAGGCTTCCAATTGCTTCTTCGACAAATTACACACGTACGTAGTACTCGGTCGATCAACTTACGCCACTTGGGTATGCAATATGTCTCGAGTAGCGCTGCTAGAGTGTGCTCGTGTCCTGAGTGGCCAGCCCTGGTCGAATGTACCTCTTGTACGATAAGTTCTGTGGTTTTTTGTCCCTGGGTAACAGTATGGGGTTCCTTTGGTCTGGATGGAGAGCAGCACTCTTCAGTCGGCCGCCTACTCTGATCAGGCCGTCTGCACCTAGATAAGGTTCCAGTATGCTTCCGTCGCCAGTCCTGATGGAGTGTCCTCGTTCCAGCGCGTTCATCTCGTGAGGAAAACCCTTCCTTTGTATCAGTAGCAAGACAGCTTATATTGCCTCGTCCAACTCGCTGATCTTCAGTCGTTCTTCTTGGTGATGTTCTTCCTTTGGATCGCTGAAGCGCCACTGTATGAACCTTCTGAGCCACGCCACACCTTTCAGTAGCTTATGCCATGAGAAGTACCTTGCCCATAGCCATTTTAGGGTACTCTCCCCCTGGTCAGTGCTCGTTGCCAGTACTCCCTTTACCTCCGGGTTAGGAATCGGCTTTGGGTTCTTTGGCCAATTTTTTTTTTACAACAGGAGAAAGGGGGGTTCCTGAATCCATCTGCAGTCCTTGTTCAATTGTGCTCCATGCAGTCCACGGCTGGCATCATCAGCTGGATTTTGGTTGGTGCTCACGTGTCGCCATTGTTCTGTTTCAGAATTCTCAAGTATCGTTGCAATTCGGTTTGCCACAAAGGTATGGAAGAGCCGTTCAGTGTTTCGTATGTAGTGAAGGGTGACCATGCTGTCTGTCCAGAACACTGATCTGTCGATCTGCAAATATAGTTCTTCTCTCAGTTGCTTGTCTGCTTTGGCCACTAACACTGCCACACACAAAGGAGGTAGAGTAGGCTTCGTCTTCACTTGTGATCCTGAGGTAGGATACAGCCCCGTATGCTTGCTGGGAGGCATTGCAGAAGTGGAGCAGTTGTACCGTAGTTATTAAACTTGCGCATTTAGGCTAGTAACATCGAGGGATGCGTACTTGAGACAAGTGGGGAAGTTCATTTAGCCACTACTGCCAAGCAGCTCTGTTGTGTTTGGTCATTTGCTCACCCCACCCGATGCCTCTATTGCACTCATCCTGGAATATGATTTTGGCTCGTATGGTGCTCGGAGTGATGATTCCTAATGGGTCGTATATGGAGCTGACCATACTCAGGAAACCTCGCTTCGTTTGTGGTTTCGTTGGGATCTGGATTCGGACTGCAAGTTCGCCATTCTCTAGATCCCACATGATTCCCAATTGTAATCGCTCATAGGAGCGATTTTGGTTTGTCCAGGACAATAAGACCCTTGTCGTTGACGCGATGAGTATAATTCGGTCAAAACCTGTTGAATGCAATTCACATACAACAACTGCTGGTACATCAGGACACAGTTTGAATAATACGATCAATATACAGTACATAACTACACTTATTGAAGTTATTTAGAGTTCTCAGAGGATTCAACAATTCACAATCACACTCACGTTTTGGGGTCTAGGGTTAGACCAACGAGAACAAATATAATATCCTGCAGCATAAATGTTGGCTGACGAGAATCAAGATGTTGCCTTTACAGTAGAGGGCGATAGACTGTCCCTCAGGCAGTCACACAGCTGCTACCAGCTTCATCTCGCTTAGTAAGCTATTCTGAGTTGTAAACAGTTTCTTCACGTAACATGTGGCTGGCGCGCACAATTATGCGTTGCGATAACACTCCCCCTGTCGGGCTTGCAAGATATTGCGGCCTACCATTAGATTCACTCTCCGACCCCTTCCAACAGGCAGAGTCTCGTCACTGGGCGTACTAACACTGAGTCCTTTGTCTTCACTTTAACACTTCGCACCAGGCCATCTGATCTTGGTAGTGTCTCCAGTACTCTCTCTACGGAGCATCCACTGACTCCTGGCGAAGGGTTGTCCAGAGATGATCACGATATCCTCAGCGTGGAGGTTAAAGCGAGTTTTTGAAGAATATTTGTCACTGACGTAGTGTCGGGAGATATTTCTTTACCAACCTCTTCCAAAATTGGTCCACGATGAATTGGGCATGCTTCCATTTTCTGGCAGGTCGGCTTGGCGTTGGTGGGTAGGCCTCCAGTTGTTTCTCCGACAAGTCACACACGTCCGCATTGTGCGGTCGAGTAATTTTCGGCACTTAGGTATTCAGTATGTCCCACGTATTATGGCAAGAGTGTGTTCTCGTCCTGAGTGTCCAGCTCTAGTTGAGTGTACCTCTCTCACAATAAGCCCCGTGATCCTGTTGTCCCTCGGCAACAGTATGGGATTCTTCTGGTCTGGGTGGAGAGCGGCATGTTTCAGTCGGCCGCCTACTCTGATCAAACCGTGCGTGTCTAGATGAGGTTCCAGTCGACTCACGTCGCTACCTCCCTCAGGTTGTCCCTGTTGTAACATTCCGAGTTCTCGAGGAATCCTTTCCTTTACATAAGTCTTAAGATGACTAACTTCACATCTTCCACTTTGTTGACCGTGAGTCGATGTTTTCGGTGATGTTTATTCTTTCGCTTCCCCAATCGCCATTCAATAAACCATCTACTCCACACTACGCTATTCAGAAGTCGATGCCACGAGGAGAACCTGGCCCATAGCTTATCGAGGATACCCTCCCCCTGGTTAGCGTTCGACGTCAGCACCGTGGTATCCTTCTTCACCTCTGGGTCTCCGTCTGTGAGGTCTGGAATCTTCATTGGACTCTTTGGCCAACTGTCTTCTTCCAACAAGAGGAAAACAGGTCTCCGAATCCACCTGCCCTCCTCGTTGAGCTCTGCTCCATGTAGTCCACGACTAGTATCATCGGCTGGGTTCAGTGCCGACTTTACGTGGTGCCATTGATTGGCAGGAAGGAAAGGAAGCGTCTTTCGGTGTTTCGTATGTACTAAAGGATTGCCGTACTGTCTATCCAGAACACTGATCTGTCTATTTGTAATTCAACTTCTAGTAGTTGTTTGTCTGCCTTGGCAGGCAGTACTGCTGCGTAGAGCTCGAGTCGAGGTATGGTCTGCTGTTTCAGAGGGGCTAGCTTGGCCTTGCCACACACGAAGGAGATATGGTGGGTTCCATCTTCACACGTGGTCCTCAGATACGATACAGCTCCATACTCTTGTTGGGAGGCGTCGGAAAAGTGGTGTAGTTGCACGGCAGCCACTGGATTTGCATCCTCGGGTGGGTAGCAGCGTGGAACATGTACCTGTGATAGGTGAGGAAGTTCATATAGCCATCTTCGCCAAACCACCCTGTTCTGTTCAGCCATTCGTTCATCCCACCCAACACCTCGTCTACACTCATTTTGGAATGTAATTTTGGCTCTTGTGATGCTCGGAGCGATGAGTCCCAGTGGGTCATATATGGAGCTGACCATACTCAGAAGGCCTCGTTTCGTCTCCGGTTTCTTTGGGACCTGGGCCCGGACCTCTAGTTCGTCCTTTTCCAGGTCCCACAAGATTCCTAGAGCTCGTTCAGTGGGGAGCCTATCGTCTTTCAAATTACTTCCTTTACTCCCACGGCTTTCTCTGTCTGTGGAATTGCCTTGAGGACTGCCTTGTGATTACATACCCACTTCGTTAGTCTGAATCCGCCCTTCTTCATCAGCTGTCTCAGTCAATGGGTAATTATCGTTGCCTTTCCCTGGCGAATCTACTGAGAGAAGCAGATCGTCGACGTAGAAGTTACGATTCGCTTTCTTGATGTCGTCATGGAGACTTTCCCTGTAATCTTGGAATGTTCGTTGTATCACATACCCGGCACATGAAGGACTCCACATTCCTCCAAAGAGATGTACTGTCATTCGGTAAGTGGTGGGGCCCCTGACAGCTGGTCGTCCGTCCACCATAAGAATCGTAAGGCGTCTCGATGTTCGGGTACTACTCGCACTTAGTGGAACATTGCCTCGATATCAGCCATGAGTGCCACCTTTCCTTGTCTGAATCTGATGAGGACTCCCATCAAATTGCATCACCTGGCTGTTCAAGGACATCGACCCATATTCGGCTGCACAATCAAAACTATTCTCACCTCTTCTGGCTTGTTGGGATTCAACACGGGGTGGTGTGAGAGATACCAGGTCTTCTCGGGTGTAACACTGAGTTCTCGATGTGGGACTCGCTCAGCATGTCCCTCGTTGACTAGACGTCACATCTCTTCTTGATACCTCTGAGAGAGCCCTGGGTTCTTTAGGAGGCATTTTTCTCAGTCCCGCCAATTAATGTTCGGCAAGCATCTTATTGTCTGGGAGTAAATGACGTTGACCACTGCATCAGGACTCTATTGTCTTCGACAGGGACGGGATCATCATTATTGTAGGCGGAGTCGCATTCCCAGAAGTTCCTGACTTGTTTTTTTCCAGATTTGTCTCCGATTTTAATGTTGCCATTCTGACGAAGTGGTTGATCACGACATAATCACTGTTCACCACTCCGAGCGGTCCATTCATAGTCCAGCCCAGAAGGGTGCGTGCTGCAAACGGCTCTCCGTCCTTCCCGGTCCTTACTTCTAACGGCACTAATACTTGTGGTACATCCAGACCTATCAGGAGATCCACTCTTTTCGGTGCTTGGCGTAGTGTAGTACCTCGGAGGTGTTCCCACGTGGTGACATCTTGGGTGTTTTCGACCGAAAACTCTCAGAGAAGACTGTAGATTCTCAACAACAATGACCTTGGGTGTACTGCGCACATCATTGTCATTCCTTAAACCCCCTTTTATTCATATTACGCTGCATAACATTCAAATCCACCGCGCTTGTAGAACCTCAGAAAACGGGGGGTCATTGATAAAGACTAACTCACCTAATTAATGTTACGGAATCATGTGTTGTATTGTGCCCAGCTACGGGTTATATAAAATTTATTGTATGTATTCATAACATTAAGGAGAGACGTGCTTTTCCCATTCGTTTTACACTCAGGACCCCTCCCAGTAAGTCCCGCCTTCGAACATGGATGTCAATATGTTTATTCCACTCTCTACTGGCAACTCAATCTTGAATTAGTCTGTGTAAATCAACTTTAGTAATTCGCCAGACCTTTGTCAACTGAGGGTCATCCTTGAATGAGTAACAGTTGGTTTGTTTGTTATTTCTGTCATTGCATGAGTAGTGATCGCTGGCAACTCAGGGGTATATATACCACGGGACCGGGAAGAGAGACGTCCCACGTCACGTCATCTCCCGTCTATCCCCAGGTATGTTCTGTGTTCTCTAGCCATTCAGTTTGATTTAGTCAATGTAGTGAATTATCAGTGTTCATCAGTGTTCATGCTTTAACAGTTGAATTGTCATTCACCCAGTGTAAGAAGTAATATAACGTAAATGTCGCTGTCGATTCCAGGGGAGAGATTTGTTGTGATTGTGTTGTCATCATGCTTCCCAGTCCCTTGTCCCCAGATCGAGGGTGGGCTTAATTGTAACCCCACCGGTCGCTCGGAACAGGTGGATCTTCAGCAGTGGTCAATATTGGAGCGATGACGCTGATTCAGCATGATTAATCGGCTCCACTCTACCTCGTGGAGCTAGACCCCAGACTTGCCACATGTCTGGCTTTAACCGACCACCACAGCCATCGTCAGTGTTACAGGCGCCAGTGTGATACCCTGGGATATGCCTTGAAGTTATATGTCCACAGTGTTGTTGTATGGGTTTGGGGTAATTCTGGAATAAGTATCCCATGTTGGGTAGTGAACCCATGTTGTAATTTGCTGGTAGCAGTATTATCGTGTATGTTGTCATATAGGTAATGAAATGTATCACCGTAATACAGGTGCAATCTGACGTGTAGAGTGATATTGTAAGAAGGGTAACCAAAATCATCTTTGTTCTCCTGAGGAAGGCCAACTCACTTGTATTTTTTTTTTTTTTTTTTTTTTTTTTTTTACAGTATGTTTTATTTGTTTGGACTTACTTCCTAGCCCCCATTAGTCCCTGTTCACCTAGCAGTAAAGTAGGTACCTGTTGTAAGTCGAGAGTTGCGAATTCGCATTCAGGGAGTTGTTGGAGCTTACAATAACTTGATGACATAAACCACTGACTCTTCAGGCTTCTACGCCCGTAACTCATGAGACATAAAGGCAAGCATGAACTTAGCATGCTTCTCTGTTGGGCGCTGTAAACGCTTCTGCGCTTCACCTTACACAAGGATGTAGGGGAGTGTCCAATAAAAAAAAAAGTATGTTTTAT
Organism: Homarus gammarus; assembly: GCA_958450375.1. Classification (NCBI taxonomy): domain Eukaryota; kingdom Metazoa; phylum Arthropoda; class Malacostraca; order Decapoda; family Nephropidae; genus Homarus; species Homarus gammarus. The sequence goes on along the minus strand of CAUDMG010001794.1, from coordinate 940,866 downwards.
AAGCAATAAATTAATTAAGACATGTTATGGTTTCACCCTTCTTTCCCCTTATCGATCTGGTCAATGAAAAACCTAACCCAATGTCTAGTCCACTCTGCACGCTACCTAACGAGCTACATGCTGCCCAGAGGGGGTCTGGTGGCAGCGACCCTTAGAAATTAAGAAGAGAGTTAAGTTATTCCCCTTAGAATTAGTGACCCCAGTTGAGCAGTATATGGGGATAGTGATGGATCGGCTCTTTTTTACTCCTACGCTAACCACCTTTACACTGATCTCTTCGGTGTTTCCATTACTTCTTTCTTTCATGATCGTGCCAATGGAGAGGGAAAAAACTGGCCTTCCCTCTGCCTGGAGTCGGTTAGCTAGACTACGCATGTAGTATGATTGGTTGCTGCCTGAATCCAAGAGAGCTCCGGTTACCACAGCTCCTTCGCCTCTTGGTTCTTCTCCTCCATCCTAACTTTCACTATTGGAAGTGCGACTCTGCTGGACTCTTTTAACCACAACTCGCAATCATTTGGTTCTTCACGCCGATCATCAATTCCGTTGTTGGTTATGGTTTCCCTGACCCATCTATGCGGATTTCCTCTATTCGTGGTCACCAGCACGCTTTGTGTACTCCCAGTCCTTTTCCCATGGTGCTTGTACTGGCTTCAGTCTTCCATGATTTAGCTCCACTAGTTACCGATTCTTGTGGTGGTATAATGGCCTTAAGTGGGCTCATTCTAGGTCGCTTGTGGTCAGGTGATATGTCTATTTGGTAAGTGCCCCCAGTGATTGTTCTCTTCACCCTTTGGAAGCTGGTCTGGTGTTCTCCTCTTTCAACTTCGCCCCGTTGCGCCTTGTCACTGCTCGTCAGAACTCCCGTGAAATGCAGAAGCCTCGAGTGTACTCCAGAGCAGCCATCTATACCACATACCATCTTTTGGCTGCACTCCATTATCCGGTGATTATGACCCAGGCAGACGAAGCAGCGGCGTTCTTCCCTTATGAGGGAAGTTTGCTTCCCTGTGGACATGCTGATGAATGTCCGGTACATCTGAAGAAGGTGATCTCCGCGGCACAAGTTTCTTCCTCGTCGAGGATTGGCGTGAGGGTGAGTCTGCATATATTCTGCTTGGTTCCTAGAGTCCTTGTCCCTTTGGGGCCTCCTACGCCTTGTCGACCACATCCATAGTGAATTCCAACATCCACTCGATCCCAGGAGGCTTCCCTTGCTTCCTTTTGTATTTATGCACCTTATCCACATAGTCGTCCCTTATCTTTCCCTTGAATCTCTCAGCTAACGTATGTATTAATTCATATTTGTCAATCTGATATAGTTCTCCCAGAACCTTCAAGTTCCTCATGCAATTCCCCAGTTCGTCTGAGAACTGTTGGGGGCCTTTTGCGTCATTTAGTCTCACAGTTGGACCTTATTAGCTGACAGACGTAGGTGTGCTTGTTGCCGTGACGTTTCTCTAATATGTCCAAAGCTTCCTTGTACCATTCTTTGGGATCTTGTATTTGCAGGCATGCTCGCAAAGCGTCCTTAGCGGAGTTGGCGCAGGCGACAAAAATTGTCTCTAATTTCAAAGCATCAAGTATCTGCGGCATCCCAACGTGTCGCTAGAAGGGTCCCTTGAACTCCCAGTATTCACCACAAGTTCCTCTGCTGAACTTCGGCGTCGGCCTTTGGGAGAATCTCTTATTTTCTAACAGTTCTCTCACCCAGCCCTCGAACCTCGGCGGATCGTCCTTTTGGTCCTTCATCAACGTTAGTGGTTTCGGTGAGCGAACTTGATGCTCGGAAGTACTACCACGCTCCCCTTGGTAAAATGTTCCCGGCTCCGCGGTTAAGGTGAGCGCCGGGAGTCGTCTTGCAGTGTATAGCGTTTCTTCGTCAGTTTCGGTTTGAGGAAGGTCGTGTCTCTGGTAGTGATAACATCTTTCCACGATCTTCTGTTGTTGTTGAGATTGTCGGACCGTAGTCCGACACGGGCGTTTGCCTGTAGGCGGCCCATTTGGTGGTTCCGGCTGGAGCTCTTGGAGCAGCCAGGCCGGATTTGGGATTGGGAATGGAGGTTGTCCTACTTGCAGACATGAAAGGATACTGCTGGTTTGCTGGTCAGTAAGCGCTTCCCACCAACCCCCACTCTCGGACGTGGTCAGTTTCGGAGTGGCGCGCCCCCCAAACTGGGGTCCGCACTTGTTGGGGAGGATACTTCCTAAGCTATCTGGGTGGTGGGTATCATGTGTTGACCTGGAGAAGGTGGTGAATGTGGTTTGTTTGGGCCTTTGAGATTGCTACCAACTCTGTTTGTAGGGTGGAGCAGTCATTAGAAATTCTCCATAAGAGGGTCTGACCTTGTGTGTAGAAGGCCGCTCCGGATCTATGATGTTTTGGGTCCATCGAGCCGTCTGTGAAGCATGATGCTGCCTCAACCGGTGTTTCAGTGGCTTATTCCCTTCCACGACTCTCAACATGGGTTTACAAAGGGAAAATCTTATCTAACAAATCTGCTGACGTTTTTTAGGAAAGTCTTCGAGGTAGTAGATAATGACGAAAATTACGATGTTATTTACTTAGACTTTAGCAAAGCATTTGACAGAGTACCGCATCAGAGGCTTCTGAGAAAAATTAAGGCTCATGGTATCGAGGGGAAAGTCTTAAATTGGATAAAATCATGGCTCACTGATAGAACGCAGAGGGTCACCGTAGATGGTGTTAAATCTGAATGGGGCTGTGTAACCAGTGGGGTTCCCCAGGGGACAGTATTAGGCCCACTCTTGTTCATAATCTACATAAACGATCTAGATACTGGGATCAGCAGTGACATAAGCAAGTTTGCGGATGACACCAAAATAGGGCGGCAGATTAATTCAGGGCAGGATGCAAATGCACTACAGGAGAATTTAAATAAACTGCAGGAGTGGTCAGAAAAATGGCAAATGAAATTCAACACCAGCAAGTGCAGCGTACTTAATAGAACAAATACTGTCAATGTATACAGTCTTAACAACATCAACCTAGAGAAGTCGACTTGTGAAAGAGACTTAGGGGTACTTGTAAGCCCGGATCTACGGCCTAGAAAACAGTGCGTTAATGTTCGAAATAAGGCAAACAGGGTATTAGGTCTTATATCTAGAAGTGTAAGTAATAAGAGTGCAAAGGTCTAATTGCAACTATATCTTGAGCTAGTCAGGCCGCACCTCGATTATGCGGTTCAGTTCTGGTGCCCTTATTAAAGAATGGATATCAATTCACTAGAGTCGGTGCCGCGAAGAATGACGAAAATGATTCCGGGACTTAGAAACCTTCCATATGAAGATAGGTTAAAGAAACTAAACTTGCATTCCCTAGAAAGACGAAGAGTGCGGGGAGACATGATAGAAGCATTTAAGTGGGTGAAAGGAATCAATAAAGGGGTTATAGATAAAGTTCTTATAATATTCGAGCAGGATAGGACTCGTTGCAACGGATTTAAGTTGGATAAGATTAGGTTTAGGAGGAAGATAGGAAGGAACTGGTTCACAAATAGGGTGGTGGACGAGTGGAACAAGCTTAGCAACTTTGTAGTAAGTGCTGGAATGCTGGAAAGTTTTAAAAGGAGGCTAGATAGATTCATGGATGATAGAGAGTGGTAGTAACACTCGACATGAGCTGCCATGCACAGGCCAACCGGCCTATTGCAGACTCCTTATTTTCTTATGTTCTTATGTCCATGACTGCCAGATTAATGAGCGTGATCTGCCTTGCTCGATAAATGTATGCAGTAACGCTTAGTATCAGTTACTACTCATGGTGACGTCCCACGATCGCTGATATCACACAATTGGAGATGTCACACTGACGCGTGCCATACGCACGAGTGACGTCACACAAACAGTGCCATACGCACGAGTGACGTCACACAAACAGTGCCATATGCACGAGTAACGTCACACAAACAGCGCCATACGCACGAGTGACGTAACGCAAACGGTGCCATACACACGAGTGACACACTCACGCGTGCCATATGCACAAGTGACGTCACACAAACAGTGCTATACGCACGAGTGACGCCATACAAGCGCATGCCATACGCACGAGTGATATCACACAAACACGTGTCATATGCGCGAGCAAAGTCCCTCAAATACGTGACGTGCCAGACGGCACGAGTGATGTCACACTTAACACGACCACAGAGACCCCACAATCAATGTAGGGACTCGTTACACAACCGGATGTCACAAACACTACTGCGGCGCCCTTACTTACTTACACAACGTTACCTAGCTGTCACAGCCCTCTATTTCCTAACAGAAAGCTCACTACACTCGTTCTTATTTCTTATTTACACACACACACCAGCCTTCTTAAACTTGGTCAATCCAGTCTGGCTGTACGCTTTGATCACTATCTCTCCCGCGTGTTCGCACGAATATTATTGACACTGAGGCCGTTCCTATCTGACACGGGTCCTCGCGGCCTGTCCGTAATGAACGCTAACAGTCTCGCGCGATCGTCAGAACAATATTGACACGAAGTCCAGTCTTTCTGACATAGGTCCTCTTCCTCCCTGCGATGACGCTCCACGATGGTCCTATCCCACGTTTTAACTGTAATCTCTCATAGGAGCGATTTTGGTTTGTGCAGGACAATAAGACCCTTGTCGTTGACGCGATGAGTATAATTCGGTCAAAATCTGTTACATACAATTCACATATAACAACTGCTGGTACATCAGGACACAGTTTGAATAATACGATCAATATACAGTACATAATTACACTTATTAAAGTTATTTAGAGTTCTTTGAGGATTCAACAGTTCACAATCACACTCACGTTTTGGGGTCTAGGGTTAGACCAACGAGAACAAATATAATATCCTGCAGGAAAAATGTTGGCTGACGAGAATCAAGATGTTACCTTTACAGTAGAGGGCGATAGACTGTCCCTCAGGCAGTCACACAGCTGCTACCAGCTCCATCTCGCTTAGTAAGCTATTCTGAGTTGTAAACAGTTTCTTCACTTAACATGTGGCCGGCGCACACATTTATGCATGGCGATAACACCAATGCTCGCTCAGCTGGGAGTCTGTCATCCTTCAAAAATACTTCTTTCACTTCCGTGGCTCTTTCCGTTTGTGGGACTGCTCTGAGGACCTTTTTGTGGTTGCAGACCCATTTTGTAAGTCTGAACCCGCCTTTCTTCATCAACTGCCTCAGTTGGTGAGTGACTATCACCGCCTTCCTTGGTGATGCTACTGAAAGAAGCAGATCATCGACATAGAAGTTACGACTTGCTTTCTTAATTTCTTCATGGAGCTTTTGCCCGTGGTCTTGGAATGTTCATTGTAGTGCGTATCCAGCACATGATGGGCTCCATACTCCCCCGAAGAGATGTACCTGCATCCGGGTCTTCCGATAGTTGGTCGTCTGTCCACCACAGGAAGCACAGGGCGTCTCGATGCTCAGGCAGTACTCGTACCTGGTGGAACATAGCCTCGATATCAGCCATGAGTGTCACCCTTTCTTGTCAGAACTTAATGAGGACTCCCATCATTTTGTTGTTGAGGCCTGACTTCCCTGTTATTCCTAGTCAGTTGGCTAGGCTCTCGGTGCAGTAAGACCTGTTGCTGCCTGAGTCCAAGAGTGCTCCAGTGATCATTGTTGTATTCGTTTCTCGCCTTATCTCCCCGGCCTTGACCTTTAATATGGGGAGTGCAACTCTGCCTTGATCTGCTAGTCATATGTCGTAATCTTCGAGCCCCTCGCACTGGATATTTTCTCGACCGTAAGTATCTCTGGCCCATTTATATGGATTTTCTCGGTTCGTGGTCACCAGTGCAACCTGCCTGTTTCAGCCCTTTTCTCCATAACTCTCGAGCTGGATTCGGGTTTCCATGGCCTAGCTCCACTGGTCATTGATTTCGGTGCCGACATGATGGCCTTGAGTTCACAGTCACCTAGCTTCTGCCGCTTGTGGTCGGGCGACACTTCTGACTGGTGTGCATTAAGGTGTGTCAATTTAGGGGGTGAACTGGCTAAATTGAAAATCGAGTAATTTGGTAGCAATTTATTGTAGTCTTTAAGCATGCAAAACAATGTTCTGGCATAATTTTTTTTTTATAATAAGTCCTACCTACATCAAATGGATTTTTAAATGTACATATTTGTGAATTTATAACATAACCAGCGTTTGCACACATGTTACTGTTTCAAGTTTCAAATTATTATATTTTATTATCCGTAGTCTATTTGAAAGTAACCAATGCCTTCATACTCTCTTTGCTTTGGTTTCTTGTCATCAGTAGTCTGCTTGCTATTTGTGCTTTGATGTAACCTTCTCGCCTCTCGTGGCTGTAAACATGGCCTGCTGCTTCTGTGACCATTTTCACACATCTCTCCACACTTTGAGTGTGGGAAGGCCACTTCGGCACCTGCATTGGAGTCTCTTTAAGGTTTCTCAATTCTTGGCTAGTTAGACTTGTTGTCAATGGTGGCTCTAAGACTTCCAAACTCAAGTCAACCAATTCTGACAATTTGGTGGCATTGACGTTTATTGGGGGAACTTTTCTTGAATGAAACGAACAGTCTCCCAACTGGTCGTCATCTATTAGCGTTCCTCTAATCTTTAGAATGACTTCTACAGCCTCGGTTCGGAGATTGGTACATTGACTGCAAAGCATTGCTTGCAAAACTGCTTCTGATCGAGCATACCAAGCGGACCTTCTTGCCACAGGTAACACGATGTCCCTCACTACCTTCCTCTGTGTTCTTACTAGCTGCAATTGAAACAAAAGGTGATTGGGCCCATCCACCCACATAGGATTAAGTTTCACACTAAACCACTGGGGAAGATAAACTCCAATAATAAATTCAACAATTAACCTCAAATTCTTCAGCACTTTGCCCTTCAATTCGTGTTTGGAAATCCAAATCCTGCAGAAACGAAGAGCTGTAGTTAACCAACGGCTGTGACTGACAGGTCCAATCTCCAAGAGAGCCAATGACTGAGGCACTTCTCCTGATCTTATTGCTTGGGCAATACGATAAGCATAGGATTGATCTGTGCTGAGATCTTTGATGACTCCTTCAGACAACGCCGGAAGGGGAGGGCCAACTTCGACCTTTGGAAAGGTTGTATTTATTTCTAGTTGTGTTGCTTCATCCAGCATGATGCCAAGGGGACCTGACCACTTGTTGTTGCTCTTTGTAGGACCATCAAGTTCCTGGATGAGATGACGAAGAGGTAGCTCGCCTGTATGTAAATCACATACAATCCAAACAAGTCTTCTTCCCAGTTTTTTCTCTAAATGCGTCATTACACCCCCCTGCCATCCGGTGTTCACTGCAGTTGAATCTCCACCAACAGCCTGCAGTGAACTGCCAAGTCCTCTCTCCTGAACCCAACATAAAATATGATCAGCAATGACCTCTGCATGTTTCTTCCCTTCTACTTCAGTTTCGGGAGCAAAGTGAAACAAAAACCGACCACCAGGCTCAGAACAGACAGAGTAGTGTTCTTCTTTGATGAGACCTGGAAACTTTCTGTTCACTCCCTCTACTTCTAGCAAAACTTTTGTGTCATCTATTCTTCCATCAAACAAAAGACAGGAGAGCCCTCCCTCGCTTAAATCTTTTTCATACTGATCAGATATTTCCTTCATTATTTTTACTTGTGCTCTTCTAATTTTATTATGATCAATCACCAAAGATACATCCTCTCGGCTGATGAGGCCTGCATATATCCAAGCCGCAGTTGCAATTTCTGCAGCCTCACGAAGTCCAGCATGGTGGCGAATACTAGCTAAAGCAATGTTTGAAATATTTCTTGTGTTGTATTTCATTTTCTTTGGTAAAGGTTCAGATGGCTCTTTGGAACTATCATCTGATGTTGCTTCCTGTTCATCAGAAGAACTATCAAAGAAGTGATAAACATCTTGACACAGCTCTTCCTCTCTTTGGATGGCTTCTTCACTCTTCATTTTCTTCTTTTGTTCCCTCTCTCGGATTTGTTCTCTCTTCTTGGCATTAGCAATCTGCTTCTTTGTTTCTGAATAATCTATTGAACCCATTTGCATACTTCCTTGGCCTTCTGCCTTTGTCCTCTGTGCCTTTATAAATTCAAGCTCTAAAACAGGGATCTTCTTTTCACGAGGACAACCACAATCAATGTGGGAATTATTTTCTCTCTTACCTGAGTGAGAACAGTTGGATTCAGAACATAATTGTATGGAGCACTTGCAGGTCAAAATGTCAAACAGAGTATCAAGTGTGTGCAGAAATTCATTTTTCCTGGCCAAGTTTCCTTTACCAAGTGATGTTTCAACTGCTTTGTGCCATAATTTCGTTAGTTTTAGCTCAATAGTTCGACACTGATTAATCACAGGTGGTTTGAATAGTGCATTAGCTTTTGTCCATTGATGCAGAAGAGGGACTATCATGTCATTTATGAGTTCTTTATCTGTATAGTTCCTTCTGTCCTTTGCATTTTTTTCTCGAAGGAGTAACCCTAATCTTAGCATGTCTCTCACTGTTGGAAGTTCTGATACAGGAAGCTCCTTCCCTTTACCAACTAGCAGGCTCAAGTGGGTTGACAACTGACTTCTTGTCTTCAATTTTGACATCTTCACACTATCTGACAAATAGAAAAATATTTCAATGTTTCATAATTCAATTGTTGTTTCAAAAAATATCAATTTGTTTATCAAAAATGCTGTAACAGAAATAACATAATAATTTCTTAGAACATAATGTTTTATACAATGATATAAGTAACTGCGACAATCAATATGCCCTACTTACAATAATTAAAATGTAGAATTCGTCTGGTAGAGTAGGTGCAAGTGCAATGAGAGCAAACCACCGTCTATGATATCTAGAAGGAGAGTGAGCCGGGCGCCTTATCCTCACGCTTGGTACAAGTCAAAACAAGAATTAAACTGTCCCACATGGAGAGCCTGTTCATGTTCATGTTCTGACATGCATATTGTACACAAGCTATAGAACCATAAAATACTCCATAATCCATATGCTTACATGAGATTAGTTAATATCAAGTAAATAATTCTAATCAAGTCTCATTAATTTGTTGAAATACTGATATTTGAAACTTTAAGGTATAATTGATGTAGGTGAGGGTTATTTCAATTCATTTTTGTTTGCTAATCTCAAGTTTAGACATAAAGAGGCACAATATTTTGACTACCAAATTTGATTTTTAACATGTTGACAAAATTGACACACCCTAGTGTGCATCCATGGTGAAAGCTCTTTTTATCCCTTGAAAACTGGCTAAGAATTCCTTTCTTGATGGTTCGCCCTGATTTGCCTTGTTATTGTGCATAGAATTTCCCGAGAAGTGCAGGAGATTCGAGTGGAAGCTATAGCAGCCATCTATGCCGCATCTTGTCTTCTGGATGCACTCGCCTATCCGGTGTGCACGATCTAAGCAGGTGAAACAGTGACGTTCTTCACGTACGAAAGAAGTTCGCGCTCCAGTCAATATGTTGAGGAATGCTTGGCATCTCTGCAGAGGGTTATATCCAGGGCACAACGGGCAAGTGCAGTCGTCCTTTCCTCTAACCTCCTCTCTTCCCGAAGTCACTAGGCCCACAGGTCTCCTTTCTGATGAGGAAGGGTACGGGTGTGAGCCTGTTCGTCTCCCGCTTGGCTCTTCATGTCTTCGTCCCCTCGAAGCCCCCCTTATCCTGTCTAGCATCTCCAGTACAAACTCCTTCATCCACTAAGGCCTTGGAGAATCCCTGTGTCTCCTTTCATAGTCATATGCACTATCCTCGTATCGCTCCCTGATCTTTCCCGTGAATCTCTTAGCCAAAGTAGTCAGTTATTCGTACGTGTCAATTTCGTGCAGTTTTCCAAGTACCTTTAAGTTGTTTACGCAATTTCCCAGATCGTCCGCGAGCTCCTGAAGTCCTTTAGTGTCATCTGTTCTCACGGCTGGGCCACGTAGGACCTTGCCTATTAGTTCTTGGATGTAGGCTTGCTTGTTGCCATAACGCTCTTCTAGCAAAGCTAGAGCTTGCTCGTATCCTGCCCTGGGGTCTTCTATTTGCAGTCACACTCTTGGGGATTTCTTAGCGCATCTGGTGTAAGCCGAGAGAAGTGTTTCCAATTTTAGTGCATAGGGTATGGGCGCCTTCCCAATGTGTCTTTGGAAGGCAGGCTTGAACTCCCAATATTCGTTACAAGTCCCTCTGGAGAAGCCTCATAGTGGCCATTGGGGCGCTGGTGGTAGAGCAGTACCGCTCTTGTCTCGCAAGCAAGATGTCACGGGTTCGATTCCCGAGCCGGCGGAAGTTGTTTGGACACTCTTACTTCCTAGTCCCCTTGGTCCCTGTTCACCAAGCGGCAAAGTAGGTACCTGCTGTAAATCGAAAGTTGCGAATTCGTATTCAGGAACAAGTTGTTGGAGCTTCCAATAACTTGCTTAGACATAGACCATTGACTCTTCAGGCTTCTACACCCTTGACTCTTCAGGCTTCTACGCCCTTGACTCTTCAGGCTTCTACGCCCTTAACTCATGAGACATAAGGCAAGCATGAACTTAGCATGCTTCCCTTTTGGGCGCTGTAAACACTTCTGTGCTTCACCTTACACAAGGTTGTGGCGGGGGGGGTGCCCAATAGAAAAAAAAAATAGTGGTCATTAACTCTTCCAGTCTCTGCTGGGTTGGTAGCATCATGTCTGATGGCCTCCCTTCCATCCGTCCTGGGCGTTTTTGCTGTATATCTTGTACTTGGTTTTCCTTCTCCTGGGTTCCTGTTGGTGTCAATGCTTCCGGAAAGTGGGTGTGACGGGTGGAAACATGTTCCCTCTCCCCTTGATGGGATGTTCCCGACTCTGAGGCGCTGAGTGTTGGGAACCCTCCTTAGGTGGGTGTCGAGGTGTAGCAGCTAGACACTCCTGGTTCCGGCGGTTGACAACGTGTCTCGTGGATACCTCGTCGTGGCTGTCATCCCCTCACTCATTTCCAGAAAAGGCTTTCCTTCTGGTACTGACAGCATCTCACCAAAGTCCTCCATATCGCCTAATGTCTGCAGTTGCTCCATATGATCTTTCATATTCTGCATTATTGCAGTCAATTGGGTGAGCGTCCGCTGATAACCCCAATTACCCTATTCATCCGGCCTGCTGGTTTCATCCTTCTCTCGGGTGAAAGGGTTTCCCCACTTCGCCCTGGCTGTGTGAGTGCCTGGTTAGCATCTCAGTCGTTCAGGGCTTCCAGGTCTTCTATGCTGACTAGGCTTATCTCCTCTGCCTTGTTCCCTTCCATGACTGGTGGCACGATTATAGAGACGTTTTGTTAAGTGGGAACGCTCTTCAACTGACATGTCTGCTCGTTTATAACGATGTCATATAACTGAGGTCATACAAGCGATGTCATACAACTGAAGTCATACAAGCAATGTCATACAACTGAAGTCATACAGGCGATGTCATACAACTGAAGTCATACAAGCGATGTCATACAACTGAAGTCATACAAGCAATGTCATACAACTGAAGTCATACAGGCGATGTCATACAACTGAAGTCATACAAGCGATTTCATACAACTGAAGTCATACAAGTGATGTCACACAACTGAAGTCACACAACTGAAGTCATATAAGTGATGTCATACAACTGAAGTCATACAGGCGATGTCATACAACTGAAGTCATACAAGCGATGTCATACAACTGAAGTCATACAAGCAATGTCATACAACTGAAGTCATATAAGTGATGTCATACAACTGAAGTCATATAAGCAATGTCATATGACTGAAGTAACATAAACGCGTGCAATAAGCATGAGCGATGTCACAATAACACGACAACAGAGGCACCACAGGTAATCAGTGTAGGGATTCATTACACACCTGCTAAGATCATAAAACTGATGCCACAAACACTACTGTGCCATTACTCACAACGTTACTTAACTGTCACAAATACTATTTTCTAATAGAAAGGACAACTCACTCGTTCTTAAATTTTTTTTACAATTGGCCATCCAGTCTGGCTGTACTCTTTGATCACTCTCTCTCTCCTGCGTGTATGCACGAATGTTATTGACACAAAGTACACTCCTTCCTGACATGCAGTCCTAGCGGCAGGCAGCGTGCCTGTCCGAAATGAACGATAACACTCCCGGGCGCCCATACGAACAATTTTGACACAGAGACCAGTTCTTTCTGACACTAGACCCACATGCAGAGGCGTCACACTTCTCTACATACACAAACGAGTGCTATACACACACTCAACCCACAACCACCTTTTTCGTTGGGGTTAACTATTATTATATTATAGGCATTACACTTTAGTCGATGATTCACAAATTCACACAAAGGCGTCCCCCTTCTCCTCCTGCATAGCTGTGGGGTGTGTCGGGTGCCGGAGGGAAGGGCCCTGCTGAAGGTCCCTCGATGGTCAAGTCACTCTTCAGTTCTCAGTAGACTGTATTGGCAGACTGAAGGACCCACGTTTTGACTCTAACCGCCCAATGAGTGACTGTGGGATAATGAGACCCTTGCACGTAGGACTCGGTTGTTCTTTATTCGATCAAAACCTGCAGAGTACAAATTACATATGTTATGTATGAGATAATTATTTCACTCGTACGTTCCTTCACTATTAACGACTACATATAATATATTTAAGTAGAGTGGGGTGTTAAACCATATAAAAACTTACGTGTTTCCGGTCTACTGTAGGACTTATTAGGTCCCTGACTTGATAGCTAACTGGACGGCTAGAGACTAGTCGAGCTAGTCAGCCCGAGGCGAGGGCCATCTGTTTCACATTTAACACCTCAGCAAAGTTCATTGTCAACACTCTGTCTCTCCTGTCTCCCTTTCTCTCTCTATCCCTATTCCTTCTAGTTTATCCTACTGTGGTGGTAACAATATATATATATATATATATATATATATATATATATATATATATATATATATATATATATATAATCAACGACCTCACCAGCAAGGAATCGAACCCTCGACCTACTGGGTGTGACTAGGGAACGCTTACCGGCCTAGCCGGTAAGCGTTCCCTAGTCACACCCAGTAGGTCGAGGGTTCGATTCCTTGCTGGTGAGGTCGTTGATTATATGTTCAAAGTCCGCGTGTTAAATGGACTAAAAATGAAGTATATATATATATATATGCACACTATAATCAACAACTTCACCAGCCAGGACTCGAACCCTCGACCTTATGCGTGTGACCAGGGATTGCTACCACCGTGCTACAAGGACACTAAAAGAAATTCTAGACTTTGTTATATTCACACAAAACCTGTTCATCGTGCTTATGGCGCCGTGAACCTCCAATTGGGGATTGCCCGTGCCATTTATGTGGTCGGAGTGGCACGGGCAATCCCCAATTGGAGGTTCATGGCGCCATAAGCACGATGAACAGGCTTTGAGTGAAATATAACAAAGTCTAGGATTACTTTTGGTGTCCTTGTAGCACGGTGGTAGCAATCCCTGGTCACACGCATAAGGTCAAGGGTTCGAGTCCTGGCTGGTGAGGCTGTTGATTGATTATATGTTGAAGTCCACATTAGGGTGTGTCAATTTAGGGGGTGAACTGGCTAAATTGAAAATCGAGTAATTTGGTAGCAATTTATTGTAGTCTTTAAGCATGCAAAACAATGTTCTGGCATAAATTTTTTTTTATAATAAGTCCTACCTACATCAAATGGATTTTTAAATGTACATATTTGTGAATTTATAACATAACCAGCGTTTGCACACATGTTACTGTTTCAAGTTTCAAATTATTATATTTTATTATCCGTAGTCTATTTGAAAGTAACCAATGCCTTCATACTCTCTTTGCTTTGGTTTCTTGTCATCAGTAGTCTGCTTGCTATTTGTGCTTTGATGTAACCTTCTCGCCTCTCGTGGCTGTAAACATGGCCTGCTGCTTCTGTGACCATTTTCACACATCTCTCCACACTTTGAGTGTGGGAAGGCCACTTCGGCACCTGCATTGGAGTCTCTTTAAGGTTTCTCAATTCTTGGCTAGTTAGACTTGTTGTCAATGGTGGCTCTAAGACTTCCAAACTCAAGTCAACCAATTCTGACAATTTGGTGGCATTGACGTTTATTGGGGGAACTTTTCTTGAATGAAACGAACAGTCTCCCAACTGGTCGTCATCTATTAGCGTTCCTCTAATCTTTAGAATGACTTCTACAGCCTCGGTTCGGAGATTGGTACATTGACTGCAAAGCATTGCTTGCAAAACTGCTTCTGATCGAGCATACCAAGCGGACCTTCTTGCCACAGGTAACACGATGTCCCTCACTACCTTCCTCTGTGTTCTTACTAGCTGCAATTGAAACAAAAGGTGATTGGGCCCATCCACCCACATAGGATTAAGTTTCACACTAAACCACTGGGGAAGATAAACTCCAATAATAAATTCAACAATTAACCTCAAATTCTTCAGCACTTTGCCCTTCAATTCGTGTTTGGAAATCCAAATCCTGCAGAAACGAAGAGCTGTAGTTAACCAACGGCTGTGACTGACAGGTCCAATCTCCAAGAGAGCCAATGACTGAGGCACTTCTCCTGATCTTATTGCTTGGGCAATACGATAAGCATAGGATTGATCTGTGCTGAGATCTTTGATGACTCCTTCAGACAACGCCGGAAGGGGAGGGCCAACTTCGACCTTTGGAAAGGTTGTATTTATTTCTAGTTGTGTTGCTTCATCCAGCATGATGCCAAGGGGACCTGACCACTTGTTGTTGCTCTTTGTAGGACCATCAAGTTCCTGGATGAGATGACGAAGAGGTAGCTCGCCTGTATGTAAATCACATACAATCCAAACAAGTCTTCTTCCCAGTTTTTTCTCTAAATGCGTCATTACACCCCCCTGCCATCCGGTGTTCACTGCAGTTGAATCTCCACCAACAGCCTGCAGTGAACTGCCAAGTCCTCTCTCCTGAACCCAACATAAAATATGATCAGCAATGACCTCTGCATGTTTCTTCCCTTCTACTTCAGTTTCGGGAGCAAAGTGAAACAAAAACCGACCACCAGGCTCAGAACAGACAGAGTAGTGTTCTTCTTTGATGAGACCTGGAAACTTTCTGTTCACTCCCTCTACTTCTAGCAAAACTTTTGTGTCATCTATTCTTCCATCAAACAAAAGACAGGAGAGCCCTCCCTCGCTTAAATCTTTTTCATACTGATCAGATATTTCCTTCATTATTTTTTCTTGTGCTCTTCTAATTTTATTATGATCAATCACCAAAGATACATCCTCTCGGCTGATGAGGCCTGCATATATCCAAGCCGCAGTTGCAATTTCTGCAGCCTCACGAAGTCCAGCATGGTGGCGAATACTAGCTAAAGCAATGTTTGAAATATTTCTTGTGTTGTATTTCATTTTCTTTGGTAAAGGTTCAGATGGCTCTTTGGAACTATCATCTGATGTTGCTTCCTGTTCATCAGAAGAACTATCAAAGAAGTGATAAACATCTTGACACAGCTCTTCCTCTCTTTGGATGGCTTCTTCACTCTTCATTTTCTTCTTTTGTTCCCTCTCTCGGATTTGTTCTCTCTTCTTGGCATTAGCAATCTGCTTCTTTGTTTCTGAATAATCTATTGAACCCATTTGCATACTTCCTTGGCCTTCTGCCTTTGTCCTCTGTGCCTTTATAAATTCAAGCTCTAAAACAGGGATCTTCTTTTCACGAGGACAACCACAATCAATGTGGCAATTATTTTCTCTCTTACCTGAGTGAGAACAGTTGGATTCAGAACATAATTGTATGGAGCACTTGCAGGTCAAAATGTCAAACAGAGTATCAAGTGTGTGCAGAAATTCATTTTTCCTGGCCAAGTTTCCTTTACCAAGTGATGTTTCAACTGCTTTGTGCCATAATTTCGTTAGTTTTAGCTCAATAGTTCGACACTGATTAATCACAGGTGGTTTGAATAGTGCATTAGCTTTTGTCCATTGATGCAGAAGAGGGACTATCATGTCATTTATGAGTTCTTTATCTGTATAGTTCCTTCTGTCCTTTGCATTTTTTTCTCGAAGGAGTAACCCTAATCTTAGCATGTCTCTCACTGTTGGAAGTTCTGATACAGGAAGCTCCTTCCCTTTACCAACTAGCAGGCTCAAGTGGGTTGACAACTGACTTCTTGTCTTCAATTTTGACATCTTCACACTATCTGACAAATAGAAAAATATTTCAATGTTTCATAATTCAATTGTTGTTTCAAAAAATATCAATTTGTTTATCAAAAATGCTGTAACAGAAATAACATAATAATTTCTTAGAACATAATGTTTTATACAATGATATAAGTAACTGCGACAATCAATATGCCCTACTTACAATAATTAAAATGTAGAATTCGTCTGGTAGAGTAGGTGCAAGTGCAATGAGAGCAAACCACCGTCTATGATATCTAGAAGGAGAGTGAGCCGGGCGCCTTATCCTCACGCTTGGTACAAGAATTAAACTGTCCCACACGGAGAGCCTGTTCATGTTCATGTTCTGACATGCATATTGTACACAAGCTATAGAACCATAAAATACTCCATAATCCATATGCTTACATGAGATTAGTTAATATCAAGTAAATAATTCTAATCAAGTCTCATTAATTTGTTGAAATACTGATATTTGAAACTTTAAGGTATAATTGATGTAGGTGAGGGTTATTTCAATTCATTTTTGTTTGCTAATCTCAAGTTTAGACATAAAGAGGCACAATATTTTGACTACCAAATTTGATTTTTAACATGTTGACAAAATTGACACACCCTAGTCCACATGCTATATGGACCAATGAAATATATATATATATATATATATATATATATATATATATATATATATATATATATATATATATATATATATATATATATACATAGATTAGATTCATGTGGGTGATATGGGTGATGTCACTGTTCACTGCCATGCAGGACAGAGGTTCGTACACAAAGAAATACATCATATTCATTGACAGTATATATAGGTCAGATTCATGTGGGCAATGTCACTGTTCATTGCCATGCAGAACAGAGGTTCGTACATAAAGAAATGCATCATATTCATTAGCAGTATATATAGGTCAGAGTCATGTGGGTGATGCCACTGTTCCCTACCATACAAGACAGTGGTTCATATACATTGGACGTCATTTTCTAATTGAAGACTAATCAGTGTGGGTTAGCAAATTTGGAATAAACAGTAAGAATGTCCCCAAGCACCCCCGATTCAATATAGTAATTACAAAGTTCATGATACAATAAGCCAGGTGGCCTGAAGTCTTTTACAGTGTCACATTCAATAATATAGTGTTCAAGTGTATGCTTTAAAGGTTTATCACAAAGTTTACATGCTGAGTGTTCCGGTATGGGTACAGCGTTACTAACTTGCCAGATGTGTCTGTATCCTAGGCTAGGATACAGATTTAAATCAAATGATTTAAATCACGTGATTTAAATCGATTTAAATCAGAGTAAAGAAATCATGATTTAAATCAAAATGATTTTTTACTAATAACTGTTTTCTCTTTTTATTCTACATGATTGAAAAGTATATGCAATGCAGCAGGCTAATAACATTATTTGGATTTACATAAATGTGTACTGTACTATAGTCTGTTCCCTCCAGTTTTGCGAAACTTTGATCATATCATAAGGTCTCATTATTAATGTATATATTTACATGAAATATATTGTTAACTAAGATAATAAATACTATTGAAATTCAGAAGAACTGTAGTATTCTCGTCTCCCGGCATTATATATCAGTCAAAAAGGTGCAAGGGGCTGTAAATTTTTGCAAAGCTAGAGTGAACAGGCTGTAGGCACTAGGCTATACATATTCAGATATTCTATTTTTATCACTTACTATGTTCTTTTTAAACAACATAAGTATTATTTCTGATCATAATTTCAATAATTATATTAATTTTAGAGAGTGATGAAAGTATTCTTAATACAGTACTGGTAGTTGCATCATGCATGTATGTTTTGTTCTTTCCTGCACTGATCCTGTCAGTACAGGCAGATGCCTAATGGCAAATCACTAATATATTTTCTTATACCCAGTACGTTTATTAATCACTCATTGGTTTGTCAATAACTAATATTGATTGGTATAATTAAAGAGTAATAGGTTATGATTGTGATTAAATTAATCTAAAAGAAACATTAATTATAACAAAAATAGATACAATAGTTGGTATCTCATACTCTAGCAGAAGTGTAATGGGCCTCTGTCTCATCAACAGAACATATTATATAAATGGGTCAATACATCTGACATATATTCAGATTCACCACCCTGTAACTTTCAACTGTCTATGAGTAAGACATGAGTTGTACACGTAAGAGGGCAACTCTCCCAAGAGGGAAGAAACCCAGAGTCAGCATTGTATGCGAGGCCCTCAGTCACTCACAGCAACTTATATCGTAAGGACGTGATCTAACGTTTATATTACATAAATGCCGTCCCTTTCTCATTCACTCATAAATAGTGGAACTTACGGTCGATCTACACTAAGGAATTATAGATACAATCCTTTTATAATAAAACAAGGAACTACAGTTTGGGTTTCGTTACTTAAACCTATATAATGAATATATGTGAACGGCCTGGTTGATTGGACAATCCAGCCGATTCAGAAGCTCATATCTGAGCTCCCACTCAGTCAGCTGCACTAACACTCCCAGACTTCATACAAGCTGTCACCTCTGATTTATGCACTGTTATGTATTCCTTTGTATTTTAAAATTATATGGAACTATTAAGTGTTAATTAAATATGCCCAATGGACGAATTGCAGCAAGTGGGAGAAAAAATGACCCACTATGGTATTATTTTGACAGAATTCCTAAGGGCAAAGGTTTCAGAACCAAATGTAAGAAGTGCAATCAAGAAATTCAGGGTATTGTAAGCAGAATGAAGAAGCACATAGAGATCTGCCAAAAGCAGACCAGCACCCTATCTGAAGGAGGTGAGTTTTTAAAAATACAGCACTGTACTGTTGTTGATATTTTTTCTTTGGTAAAACCTTGTGATTGCAGAGTAGGCTACAGTATCTTAATATTATTGTCTCTTTCTCTTTTATAAGTTAGTTTTCATCAGCAAAACCTTATGGTTACAGATTACAGTATGTCAGTATCTTAATATTACTGTAGTGTATCTTTTTCTTTTTCAAGGTAGTATTCATCAGCTAAAATTTATGGTGCAACGACCACGGTCATGCACGTCAGTTAGCGCCAAAATCAAATGATTCATATTACGCTCAATAGCCCACAAAACATGTAACTCTGCTTTCGTTTGAGTCCTCCATCTGAGGAGTCCGTTTTCTCATCACTTCAAGACACCTCAGGCCTTCGTTATCCCATTTTCTCTGACTTACTGAAACCAACGTCTCTATAAAATGAACTTGAATGTGAGAGAGAACACCCTTGTTTTGAGTCAACTTAGATATGTTTGATTACAGTTAAAGCATACAAGGTCCTTTGTGAGTGATGTTGAACGCTTTAAATGTCATTATTGTAAGTAACATTGGGTAGTAAGTGAGTGTTGAGTCTGCCAGGACAAACGATGCCCATCGGTTTCGTTCCCTAAGAATGACCATGAGTTTCCAATTGCTACTGAAGTCAGGTTATTTGGCTGCCCAAACATCAGAGAATCTGATGTTTATAGTTTAGTTAGTGTCAGTTGTCTATTTAAGAAAGTCATTAATCTCCTCAACTATTCTGTCAACCTGTATAATCTCCTAGATCTAACGTCTCCCCGTGAATAGCTCCTTGTTCGCCTCAGGCCTGAGCTCGCGTAATTAATGTTATTAACGTGTATATTCCACCTTTTCCTGGCAAGCTCAACCTCTGATTAGATTATATGAATAGACATAGGAAATTACCCTGATCAGGAACACCGGAGTTCATAATTAAGTATACGGTGATCCAAAATGGTAGAGAAGGTATGTTGTTGGTAAGATCGACCTTTCTGGTATGAATAAGGAGGCCCAAGCTGCCCCGCTGGTGCACGTATATACCTCTACACGAGGGAGAATCACGCATTCGTAACTCTTCCTCAACGTATCTCCAGGTATGTTTACGTGTGCTCCACGCAGCCTATTAATTCAGTTTAACTTAGTAAAATTTGTGAATATCAGTGTTCATGTTTAACATAGTAACTTCTGTGCCAATTAAGTCGAGTAACGTAGAGATTTAGATATCGTCTGGACTGTTGCCAGACGTATGTTTGTATAGTTGAAGTTAATTATTGACGCATTCGTGACTCTTCCTCAACGTATCTCCAGGCCAGTGTGTTGAGCTGAATACTCATCGGCTACCGTGGGTCGGTAGCCGGGTTGGACGATGCCGTTAATTCAACAGGATTAAACTGGGAAGTCCTTTTCCTGCAACTTAGGCGCCAGCTCCCTTGGCGTGTGTCGGGTCTACAACCGACCCCCTAACAGCGATCTTCATTTGTTATGGAGAAACCTGGGATATATACCCTAAGGCACTCCTCACAGTTACACGGGCCTAAGTATTATTGTATTTTGATTGAGGGATTAACTAACAGAAATATGGAAATCCCAGGTTAAGTAGTGAACCCATAAATGTTGATATTACCAGGAAATATGATATGCGAGTTGAGTACATGAACTGAAGGAAAAGCACTAGCTACGTAGCTAGGGGGGGGGGGGGGGGGGGCGGTCCGCCCCGGGCGGCACTTTTGGGGGGCGGCACTTTTGGGTCTGCTCATCACACATATCTGCAGCTACTGGAGACGTTAATCCATCCCTTTGTATCGGCGGCAAGTTAATCCTTGTCGTGTCTGACCTAACACCTGACCCACATCATCACGGCCACGTCATGAGCTACACCCTTGCTATGCGCCCCCCCCCCCCCCCCCCCCCCCCGCCACACACACAACCTGTAACCTGTTGAGGATTAAGGAAACAACTTCAAACAAGTACGCCAGTGAGCTCATGTGGTGTGGGTCAGGTGTTAGGTCAGACACGACGAGGATTAACTTGCCGCCGATACAAAGGGAAGGATTAACGTTTCCAGTCGCTGCAAAACCATGCAGTCTCGGGTCATATCAGTTCATGTACAGCCGACCAATCCACCAGTTACAAGCAATTCACTTCAGTTCTGCACAAGTCTCCATCGTGACAAGACGAGGGGAGGCTAGACGACTTTTAAGTTCTCTTGTGTTTTCGATCCAGTTATTTACTTCGTTGAAAGACATATTACTATAAGGTAAGAAATATTAAAGTATTGGTCCTAATTTTTTACACTTTTTTACTTTTTTCCCTATCCTATATGTCGTTTTTTATTTTTGTTTAACTGTTACTTATAAAGTTTAAGTATGTTTGGTGTGTATTTAAAGCATACTATATTTGAGTATGTGAAAGTACAGTAATATTATAATGGTACACAAACTATTTAATATATATATATATATATATATATATATATATATATATATATATATATATATATATATATATATTTATATATATATATATATATATATATATATATATATATATATATATATATTTATATATATATCTTGATAAAATCACACGGGAAAATGGAAACAACGGAGTACCTTAGCTTTCGTCTTGAATAAAGACGAAAGCTGAGGTACTCCGTTGTTTCCATTTTCCCGTGTGATTTTATCAAGATTTATCTTATCCACGTTTTCATTGTGGATTTTCATAAAATATATATATATATATATATATATATATATATATATATATATATATATAAGAGTGAGTCACTGTGCAATATGTATTTTTTGTGGGGGCACGGGGGGGGGGGGGGGGGGGGACGGCAAACTCAAGGGCCGCCCCGGGCGGCACACACTCTAGCTACGCCACTGGAAAAGTATCATGTTCATGCCGATAGAACGTGAGGTTATAAGTTGATTTGGGATAGTGTCAAGTGTGTCATATTATCCACTTGCAGTAACAATGGAATAATATGATGATTGTTAAATATTGTAACCAAGTATTGAAGATGTAGTTTGTTACTTATAAAAGTAAGACCTGCGGGTCCAGTGTTACTGACAGTGTGTAGTAATTTCTAAATCTTACTTGTCAAAGAAATAATACAACAGTTGTCTAATGAAGTAATGAGTAATAGTTGTTGAATGGTATAAGTACTTGGAGTTGTTTAATGGTATAATAAGTATTTGGAGGTGGTTAATGAGGTAATAAGTTCTTGAAGTGGTTGATGACTTAATAAGTTAATTGTGGTTCTTTTTAGCCTGATTGAATCTAAGATGCATCTTATCCACTCACTGTGTTAATAAATATTGAATTAGTAATCTACGGGTATCACCACTCTACTCCTTCTAAACATTGGTTCCCAGAAAATAATACTTACTCACGTGCCTATACATCTACGACACTACCCAAAAACTTTCCATGAGTTATGTTATATAATGAAAAGTCTGGGTGGTGGCAGCTACCCTTTGTAAGTATAAAAAGTGTTGTACTAAGAATAACATGGTTCCCCAGATTAACCCATGTGTAAGAATAGACGTAAAACAGAGTATACTTCAGAAAGGTAAGAGCATTGAAACTGAGAATATAATATATATGAAAGAAATGAAAGACTTGGAAAGCACAAGAAGAGAAAGACATGTATGTACATTGTGGCACTAAAACCACAGCATAGTAATTATTAAATAAACACACCACGAAAGTCTAATATAAAACACATACATAACTAAGACAAGAATTACTTATATAAGAATACTAAATAAGAATAGAAATTATATTTATAAATTAAGAATTGAAGAATAATAACAGAAAAGAATATCTGGATGGTCAATTATAAGATGAGAAGAACTCGGCCCGTTACAATGGTTACAGATTACAGTATCTTAATATTACTGTAGTGTATATTTTTCTTTTTCAAGGTAGTATTCATTAGCTAAACTTTATGGTTACAGTTTTCATCAACAAAACCTTATGGTATTGCATACAAATTACATTCTTATCCATTTCCCAAGTTTCCTTTGACAGTAATTTAATATCATTAACAAGAATAGTTACTGATTTTTTTTCCTTGATAAGACTCCTATAAAATTCTGAATCTGTTAAATAATGTAATGCACTAAAAATTTTATGATTTACATAAAGAACGGGCCTTTTTTTTCCTCCAAGGAGAGTATCATTAATTCTACCTTTACGTTGGGAGTTACCATTGTTGCTTATTGGCATTGATGCTTATTGGCATGGACCCTGTGAAGATGTGATTGGCAGTATTGTGGTGGTGGTGGAGAAATTTTGTTAAATTACATAATTTTGGAACAAGAATAGTGTATAGTTGCATATGTTGTGAAAATGGGCATGGAAGATTAAAAATTGTAAAATTATGCACTACACTATACTGTATGATATCAACCCTCTGGACATATCCTCCCCTCCTTCCTCCCAAGGACATAGATATTCACCCTTGACATTTCTCTCTCCATTACACGAAAAGAGAAATAAATGGTTATTTGAATTGTTTTCATATTCTCATTTACCATCCTAAAAGACTTAGAATAGACAAACAATACCGGTATGTATTTAATAAACATTATGACTGAGCTGGACTCTAACCCTTACGCCCTGGATGTTTCACCACCTCCAGTGGTTTAAGGGCTGTGAAGGTGGTTAAACACCCAGGGAGTAAAGGGTTAGAATCCAGCTCAGTCATAATGTTAATTAAAAACAATTTGTTGGCTTCTCATAGGCCATAGCCATTTATAACAAACAATATGTAGTTCACAACTTTACATTGTAACAATGAAATAGATAATGTTGCAATTACTGTATAAAATAAATTACACAGGGGCAATAAAGAGCATGTGTGAGAAAGTGTGAAAGTGATAGATAAATGAGTGATAGAAAGTGTCAGTGCCAGAGTGTATTATAAACAGTAAGACTGCACACATACTTCATATAAGTGGTATTTATTATTTTATTCATCTTCAGATACTGATGAGGCACCTGACGAACCACAGCCAACCACTTCTTCAGAGACATTGTCATCACCTCATCCAAGCACCTCACTTTCAAAAGCTTCATCATCATCATCTCTAGTTAGAGATATATCAGATGCTCCTTCTCCCTCACCATTTAAGAGAGATAAGAGGGATAGTTCTATGGAACAAAGAAGCAAAACTGGTTTTGTGATAAAAACTACTAAGTCTGAAAAAGTCACTTTGGATTAGCAAGTTGCTAATAATATATTTGCAACAAATTCACCCTTCCGAACAGTGGAGCACGAACAGTTTATCAAGATGATTAAAATGCTTAGACCAGGATATGTTCCACCTAATAGACATCAGATTGGAGGGTCTCTTTTGGATCAAGCCTACGATTCAGTTATTAAGAATTATTCAGAAGAACTTAGTGGGAAAACAGTTTGCTTGGCCATGGATGGATGGAGTAATGTCCATAATGAGCCTATAGTATGTATAACTTTAACAGCGGACAACCGTATTTATCTTGTTGACTCTATAGACACAGAATCAAGACACACAGCTGAATGTCTGTTGAAATTAGCTGAATGTGCTACAAAATAGTGTGAAGACAAATTTGGAGGCACAGTAAAAAGCTGTGTAACAGATTTTTTTTTTTTTTTTTTTTTTTTTTTACGGGAATTAGCCAACCCGGGCACAGGTCAAACGACCCACAACGGAGCCTGGGGGGCGAAAAAAAAGAACGGAAAGAAATAGAAAATATAGAAGAAAAGGTTATTCTGTATTAATCTACACCACGAAGATGCCGGAAAACCAGCTTTTTAAAGTGAGACAGATTGTAAGAGCATGGAAACACAGAAGAAGGTAGACAGATTGTAAGAGCATGGAAACACAGAAGAAGGCAAAGCATTCCACAGTTTGGCTGTGTGAGGAAAGAAGGAGGTACTATAACGGGCCTTACCGGCGGTACACAGGATGCCAAATCCCCTGAACATTGCCCGTTAAAGTACCTGTAAAAGAGAGAGAGTGAAGCAACATTGCGGCGAAGAGAAAGGGGAGAGAGATTGTCGACTAAAGGAGGAGAGTTAATAAGACGAAATGCCTTTGATTCCACCCTATCTAATAGTTGGACAGAAGAAGAGCCTCCCCAGATATGAGAGCAGTACTCCAAGTTAGGACGAATGAATCCCTTATATACTTGGAGCAACTGCTCAGGAGTGAAGTAGCTGCGGCATCTGTACAACATTCCCAACTTTCGGGAGGCAGCTTTAGTTATACTAAGGATGTGTGAATTCCAGGATATATTGGAGGAAATGGTGAGGCCTAACATATTTATTTCAGAATTTGGGGGGATGATAGCGTCCTGAAATGTAATTGGTGGGAGATCGTCTACTTTACAAAGTGTAATTGGTAAATATTGAGTTTTGTTACTATTGAACTTAACCAAGTTTGTATCTCCCCATTCAGAGATGCTGCACAGATCCGAGTTGATAGAAGTAATGATATCAGTTCTAGAAACAGATCTAGTTTGAGAGTTAGGAGGAAGGGGAAAATGTGAGGAAGAGTGAAGAGTAGAATCATCGGCGTAAGAATGGATAGAATTAGTTGTAGTGTGAAGTAAATCATTGATAAAAAGAAGAAAGAGAGTTGGTGAAAGAACAGAACCCTGTGGGACGCCACTATTGGTAGAGAAAGAGCGAGAAATCGATCCCTCGACAACAACTGCCATGGATCGATTCTCAAGGAAGCTAGAGATGAGAGAACACAGTGGGGGAGAGAAACCAAAAGAGGGAAGTTTAGATAGCAAAGACTTGTGCCATACCCTGTCAAATGCTTTGGAGATGTCGAGAGCCACGACAAAAGTTTCCCCATAATCCCAAAGAGAGGATGACCAAAGATGGGTGCAATAGGAGAGCAGATCACCAGTAGATCTTGCCTGGCGAAAGCCATACTGGTGATCCGACAAAAGAGAAAGGCGTTCAAGGTGACGGAGAAAATGGGAGTTCAAGATAGTTTTGAAAATCTTAGAGAGGGATGAAGTTAGGGCAATGGGGCGATAGTTAGAGGGATTAGAATGGTCACCCTTCTTCGGGATGGGCTGAACCAAGGCATGCTTCCAAGAAGAAGGAAAAGTTTTGGTTTTGAGGCAAAGGCGAAAGAGGCGAGCAAGCACAGGGGCCAGGGCTTCAGCACACTCCCTCAGAACACGAGGGGGTATTCCGTCCGGTCCATGCGCCTTACTCACATCTAACCTGGATAACACACCGGCAACCCTGCGAGTGGAGATTATAGGAAAGTGCATAGGTTCAGTAGGAGGTGCAGGGGTAGGAGGGGTAGAGTGGGAATCGTCTAAGGTGGAATTAGAGGAGAATAAGGTGCCAAAGAGGTTGGCTTTCTCAGGGGGAGAGTTGGCTATAGAGTTATTGGGACAGAAGAGGGGAGGAAAAGAAGGCGTGCAGAAGTTGTTACAGATGTTTTTAGCTAAGGACCAGAAGGATTTACTAGAGGAAGAATTAGTCAGGACAGTAGTCTTTCTTTTAATAAAATTCCGCTTGGCCCTACGAAGAATAGCCTTACAACGATTCCTA
This sequence comes from Homarus gammarus, assembly GCA_958450375.1. Taxonomy (NCBI): domain Eukaryota; kingdom Metazoa; phylum Arthropoda; class Malacostraca; order Decapoda; family Nephropidae; genus Homarus; species Homarus gammarus. Next base: position 914,300 of record CAUDMG010001794.1, on the reverse strand, counting down.
GAAGTAATGAAAGAGGTGTGGGTAATAGGAGAAGGAGATAGTTTCATAGCTCGATATGCCCTATCTCTCACCCTGCAAGCAAGAGAGCAGGAGCGATCAAACCATGATTGTAATGTGAAAGTTTTGGTAGAAGATGGAATAAATGCACTCATACCGCCCTGTATAACCCCAGCAATGCTGTCAGCACATACTGAGGCATCCCGAGTGGAAAAGCAACATTCATCCCAAGGAAAGTCGGTGAAGAATTCTCGCAAGGATTGCCAGCTTGCCCTCCGATAGTGCCATAGTTGACGTTTAGAGGGGGGTGGGGGAGGTGGTCGTGCCCAGTTTGATTTAATAGAAATATGGTTGTGATCAGAAGACCCTAAGGGGGCAAAAATTGAGTATGAATAGTGTGAGGGGTTAGAGGTAAAACAAAGATCAAGAATGTTAGCAAGTTGATCGTGTCGATCAGGAACGCGTGTAGGGTGTTTGATTATTTGTTCCAAATCATAAAGTAAGGAAAAAGAGAGTGCCTCAGCTCCACCTGGGTCATCCCTTGCAGAGCCAAGCCACTCTCTGTGATGTACATTGAAATCCCCTAGGTAGAGGATCTCGGTGTTGGGGTGTGTGGATAGCAACGACTCATGGCAAGAAGTGAGATAGTCAAAGAGTTCGAAATAGTTGGTAGAGTTGGGAGAACAGTATAGGAAACAAAGAAAAATAGTCACAGTAGGTAGAGATATTTTGAGCCAGATGACATCATAAAGGGGAGATTCAAGATCCGTGAGTCGAGCTATAGGTGTACATGTATTGCAGTAGGCGCATACACCTCCCTTAGAACGGAAGTAGGTATAAAGGTTGTAGTTAGAGACTTGAAAAGGTTTGGGTGAAGCTGCTTTGGTCAGTTGAAGTTCGGAGAGTAGTAAGAGATCGGGGGAAGAGGTTAATAGATGGTTCTCCACAGAAGAAAAATTGGATCTCAGTCCGCGAATGTTGGAGAAATGAAGCGTGAAAAAAGCCGATCCTCCAGCAACCGTAGTGGCGTCAGTTGAGGCCCCAGTAGCTTGATGATGATCAGGTCGGCCCTGGGGTCCACAACCTTCCCGACCAGTGGGACCCATCCGAGAAGGCCCCGCTTCAGTATTAATATCAACTGACATAGGAGAATAAAATAGAATGAATAAAACAGATCAAGAATGAGTAATGTTTTAGTTGTGGTGTTGTCAATAGTAAGAGAGACAGTTGAGACCCTGCAATTGTGTGTAAATGAGGCAGAAAGATAGATCAGCAACCTGGGACTTGGTCACAATTTTCGTGATGCCATATAGCAGCAGGGTCTACCATTAGACAACACATTATGCTTCCAATATCTTCCCAGGTGGTAGTACCTCCCTGTTTGGTAGCTGCCTACTACCTACTACCTTATAATGCTGCTAATATGGCAAAAATGAGAAGTGAATTCGGACAAGATAAATCTATTATAACATATGGTTGCTCTGCACACCTGTTAAATTTGCTTTCACAAGACCTGCAAATCAAGAACATTAATGAGCACATTACTGAAATCATCAAGTACTTCAGAAATCATCACATCCCAGGATCTTTGTATAGAAGAGCAGGAGGAACAATGCTAGTAATGCCATCAGACACACGATGAAACACAGTGACAGATTCTATCGAATCTTATTTAAAGAACTGGGAGACCCTTGTCAAAGTGTGCAAAGAAAATAGTGAAGACATTGATAAGAAAATTGAAAGGAAAGTTATTGATAAGGCATTAAAAAGAACTGCAGAAGACTATTTAGAGACTTAAGCCTATTGCTGTGGCATTGGACTGTGTCCAGAGAGAACATACCCTATTAAGTGATGCTGTAGAAATCTGGGTAAAACTGAAAACTGATATTAAGGAGTATTTAACAGGTAAGGATATGGATAATTTTGAAAAAAAGAATCAAAGTAGCATTGACACCTGCCCATTTTCTAGCTAATGTGATAGATCCAAGGTATCAGGGCAGACATCTGAATCTTGAGCAGCGAGACATTGCAGAACAGTATGTGTGCGAGTCTCTTCCACATTTCCTTTCAACATTAATGTCCTTCCATGGAAGAAGTGCACCATTTAAAGAGGTCTATTTTGGTACATATGTTGTAAAATCTCTCTCACCCCTTGCTTGGAGGCAGTATTTTGCCAATGATATGACAGAAAATGTAATGGATGTTCCTAGGCAATTATTTACAGCTGTTGCATCATCAGCAGGGGTTGAGAGAATTTTTTCCACATATGGATTTGTACACTCAAAGGTAAGAAATCGCCTAGGACAGGAAAAGGCATCTAAGCTTGTCACAGTACATAAGCATTTCAATGTTCAACTAAGCTAATTTAAATGTTTTGAACTATTTTTGTTGTTTACAGAATGAGAATATTGTGTTGACTTGAAGTTATTACCGGTAATTCTTAATACACTATAATCCTACAAATGTAAGAAAATAAACTTGTCACCAGTATTTTTTTTACAAAATGAGAATATTTTTCTGTTGACTTGAAGAAGTTAAGATATTAATTTTTGAAACACTGTAATCCTATAAGAGCATTTATGTTAAATTTCATTATTACGTTTGGATTTGTGCACTCAAATATTAGATATGTTACCAGTTTTCTTTTATTTTACAAAAAGAATAAAATTGTGTTAAATTCCATTGGTACATCTACTGCATAAATATCTTCATGCCAATTTTCTGTTTATTATCATGAATAAGCTTTGGTTGAAAAATACTGTTTTTATGGTTTAAAAATACTATTTTAATGCAATTATCAAAAAAATAAAAAAATCGATTTAAATTAAAAAAATCCGATTTAAATCAAATAAATCGATTTTTTTTTTTAAATAATGATTTTTTCCAACCCTGATCCTAGCCTAATTCTGGCCACGACTACATCACATTGTCTGGTTCTGTCCTTATGCTGGCCATACAAGTACCTCTTGTCACAAAATTTGTCATATTTACTAATGCTACAACTGCCAGGTTTCTCTGCATTTCTCAGTTCTTCTAGATCAGAGTTCATGATTCTGACTTGAATGTTAAGGTAGTCTGTAACTAAGTAGATTCCAGTTAGTTCAGTTTGTTTGTGCTGGCCCAGTTGTTCAGCCTTTGCTTGTTTGACACTATCATCAGGTGGTAGCAACGAGGAGTTATGCTCAGGCCTTAACAGGGCCCCGGGAGGTGGCGGAGAGTAATGCAGGATCAGAACAGGTTCTACAACAGCTGGGGACTCTAAAGAAGTGTGTCGAAGAGATGGCAACTAGAGAACCTACTGTTAGGGAAGAGGAGGAACAACGGGAGCGTTTCCAGCACAGGAACAATGAAACAGTATTTGGAGTCCCTGACAGCCAGGCGGAGGGAACTGAGAGTAGGACAACACACGATAAGATGCAGTTTAAGAATATTTGTACAGAGGTTCTGAAGATGCCATCAACCCCTCAGGATGAGAGGAGGCTGGGACAAAAGCAGGGAGACAAGCCTCGCCCCCTCAGGATCACACTGATAAGTGAGGAGAAGAAATGGGAGGTTTTTCGGCAGGCAAAAAACTTAGCAAGGAGCGAGGCACTTCGGAATGCATTTCTTCACCCAGACCTCACGGTAATGCAGAGGAAACAGCACAAGAAGCTCCTGCGGGGCTTGAAGCAGAAGAGGAAGGAGTCGAGGAAGAACGGGGACGGGTGTACATGGGTTATATTCAGAGGTAGGGTAGTAGAAACAAGTGTGCCGACACAGAGCCAGGGGGCAGCGGCGCACACTCCACCCGATCTACCCCCCACCCGGGAGGAGGCGAGAGCCATGTAAACAATAACATTTCTAACGACACCCTGCAAGATACAGTGTACTTAGCAAATGCTGCAGCTTCTGAGAATGGATGGGGGCTGGAGTTACTACTAAGAGCAGAGACGTAACCGAAAAGAACAAATTCTAGCTTGAATGTCATCTACACTTATACTGACACGTTCCTTGATAAGAGAGAGGAGTTTAAAACACTACTGAAGGTACACCAACCCGATATTGTAGGAGTTGTAGAACTGTTGTAAAAGAACAGGAGAATCGACCCAGAGGAATGTGAGTTCAGTATTGCTGGATGTGACTCAATTATGAACCTATCTTAAGAAACTTGTAAGGGGGGTGTGGTTACCTATGCTAGGCAAGACCTTAGAGCCAGCCAGACGAGGGTACAAGGAGAGGATGTTTTTGAAGAGTCCAAGTGGTGTAAAATTAAATTAAAGGGAGGGGACTTACTTATTGTCGGGTGTATCTACAGATCCCCGAACTGTAGCCTACTTAATCAAAGGAAATTAAGAGCCTTAATAGACAAAGCAGCGATGCTCAACCCTAGCCACCTCCTTATCATGGGGGACTTTAACTATGGCGACACCGACTGGAGAAACGAGTTCACCCCCAAATGACATGCATAACCCTGCTACTCTTTTTGTAGAAACTCTAAGATATAATTTTCTGTTCCAACATGTTAAAAACCGGATATTACAGAGGAGAGCAAACACCCAAGCCACTGGACCTCATCATAACAAACGAGGAGGGTATGGTGGTCAAACTGGAACATCTAGCCCCAGTTGGTACCAGTCATCATGTAGTTTTCGCATTCACATTTAACTGCTACCTAGTTCAGGATATGGCCAGGCCAAGGTGCAAATATTACCAGGGAAATTACGACGTGATGAGGGAGGAGATGAGTGGTATCCACTGGCCTGACTCACTAAGGCATAAGAACACAGACACTATGCTGAATATCATAACTAGTAAAGTGACCCATTTGATCGATAAATATATACCCAAGACCAAACCCAGTGCCTCTAGGAATACGAGGGGACCCCTACACATGAACCATGTGGCATTCGACAAAGTTAAGAAGAAAACCCAGAAATTCAAGACGTGGGTTGGGTCAAATGATGAGCAGACAGGAGGATGTATGCAAGAGCCAGAAACCAAGCAAAGATAGAATGTAGAAGGGCTGAAAAGGAGTTCCAGAGCTTGGCTGCAAGCTAGGTCAAGTCAAACTCAAAGGCGTTTTACCGCTATGCAAAGTCGAAATTAAAAACCCGAGTAGGAGTATCAGACCTGAGGCTTGAAGATGGTAATTACGCAGATTCTGACCAGGATAAAGCTGAGGCACTGAACAGCTTCTTTTCCTCGGTGTTCACAAGAGAGGATGCGATTAACCTTTCTGCGTCTGAGGACAGGCGGCTCGACACAGCACTGACCCACAATGTGTTCACAGAAGAGGGTATTAGAAATAAACTGTCAAAGCTAAAGGTCCATAAGAGTCCCGGCCCTGACATGGTGCATCCTAGAGTGCTAAGAGAGTTGAGCAACGAGCTTGCCGAGCCCCTGAAGATCCTGTTTTGTAAATGCCTGGATGAACAAAAGGTTCTCAGTGAATGGGAAGTGGCTTCTGCGAGTCTTATCTTCAAGAAGGGCGATCGTCACTCCACGAACAACTATAGACCGGTGAGCCTGACCAGCATAATATGTAAAGTACTTGAGAGTATTTTCAGAGATGCCGCTATGGAACATCTACTACGAAACAACCTTGTAAAAGATTGCCAACACGGTTTTATGCCGGGGCGCTCTTGCTTAACAAAATTGCTCACGGTATTGGAAATTTGGACCCATATTCTGGAACGGGGTGGTAATATCGACAATATTTACCTAGATTTTGCCAAGGCTTTCGACAGTGTACTTACTGGGAGGAATTATGAGTGTAAAACGAATGGGAAAAACACGCTCCTTCTAGGGGATAGCTAAGCAGCTATCCTCTCATGTTTTGCGGTCATGGAGTTTAATAAGAATCTTTAGTGTTAAAATAGACTAGCAGTCAACGTGACCATGACATGGTCACCGGAGCTCTCTTGGATTCAGGCAGCTACGGATCATATTACACGCGTAGTCTAGTTAACCGGCTGCAGGCAGAGGGAAGGCCAGTTTCCCTCTCCATTGGCACGATCATCAAAGAAAGTAATATTGTAAACACCGAAAAAATCAGTATGAGAGTGGCTAGCGTAGGAGTGAGAAAGAGCCGATCCATCACTATCCCCAATGTCATTGTTGTTGAGAATCTACCGTCTTCTCTGAAATCGTCGGTCGCAGACACCCAAGATGTCACCATGTGGGAACATCTACGAGGTACTGCTGTAGTGATGGGTTGTCAGACAACAGCTTACTTCTCAGAAACAGTCCAGACCTGACCAGACATTAGAGGGGTCAAGTGTAAGGGTACCCCTCGCGGCCGCTCAAGGGGGTTACAAATCAACCAGCACCCCTCCCCCATTGCACAGGACCTTTAAAACAACACTTGCAATCATGTGTGAAGATAATCCACTTCAGTGGCCAAAATTTCTCAGTCCCTTGCAGTCGGCTCTGAACACGTCTGTCCATGCCACAACTGGAGTACAGCCTCATTTTGCTTTCTTTTCAAGGCATGTACAAAGACAAGTAGGAATTGACTTACCTATAATAGAGAGTGAGAGCAGTCAAGAGTTGAAAGAAGCCCATAGGTTGATAAAAGAGATGTCTGCCAGGATGTCACGAGAGACCAGAGAGAGAGCAAATAGATCAAGAACGAACCAAACTATGCAGTTAGGAGAAACAGTATGGGTGAGGAATGAATGGCCCAACCCTGGGACCAGCAGGAAGTTGAATACCAAGTGGAAGGGTCCGTACACTATAACAGAAATTATACGAAATGGTGCCACGTATGAGTTGACTAACCCCTTGGATGAAAGTGAGGTGATAAAGAGAGCGGCTGAGAAAGTAAAGAGGTATGTAAGTAGAGACATGTTTGTTCAGCTGAATGAGCCCTTACTTCCACCCTGTGATTCTTCCTCGGACTCGTGGTCAGACGAGACAGATGAGGAAAGTGATGACGGAAATGTGGTAGGTCAACCTGCAGGTAGATTCCCTGTGAGGCAGAGGAGACCAGTAGTTAGAATGGATTTGTAGGAAATCTAGTTCCAGAATGTTGCTTCAATTGAATATTATTGGCTTTCCAGTTGTTAGGTTGATTTGTTGAATTATAAAGTTTTGGGTGGGGGAGACAGTTGCTCAGGTGGTCTGTCGGGATGCTTTTCGAAGATCAACTATTAGTAGTGGTCTCTATATTGTCAGATTTTTTTTTGGGTTGCTGACTTCGTCAGTCGTACTGAAGTCACCCCAACATTATACATCCCAGTTCTTATGAACTGAAGTCCGGAGGTCCAGTTGCTGCCTATGTTGTTGAAAGAAAAAAATCTCAGTTTATGTGTGTCAAAAGTTTGTGGGTTGTTGACTTCGTCAGTCGTACTGAAGTCACCCCAACATTATAAATCCCAGTTCTTAGGAACTGAAGTCCGGAGATCCAGTTGCTGCCTATGTTGTCGAAAGAAAAAAAAAATCTCAGTTTATGTGTGTCGGAAGTTTTGTTTGGGTTGTTGACTCGCTCCGGGTGAGGGAGTCACCCCGACTTTCAAATACCAGTTCTTTTGAACTGTGAGATAGAAAATACGGGTTTTGTGTTATGAACCCCAATGTGTATGTCTAGAACCACGGTTTTGTGTTGAAAAGGTGAATTATTATTGAAAGGAAGTAGTGATCTGAGGAAGTGTCTGATGTAACTAATTCCCCATTCATAGACAAGAATTTAAATTCCTTAGGATATGTAATTTCTTGCAGAGAACTTTTGTTGTAGATGTAATGTCAAAGAGTCACTGTTTATGTGCTGGTGCCAAAAGTATGTTGAGGTAATACTCTGATGAACTGTTAAGGGAATGTTCCCTATACTATATTGTACTGAAATAAGAATTGATAAGTTGTGGTATGTATAGGTAACGGAGACTCGAGTATGAAAAGTTTGTCTCCTTATAATTTTCTTTTTACTGATATATTGTATACCGAACTAGCAGGATTGTAAACGGTTGTCTGATGTATATGGTAGCGGAGACGCTCATAGGAAACGTTTAAGTCTCCTTATGTTTTGTGTGATGGATTAAGGCACTCTAATCATGAACTGTTAGGATGTTGTAAAATGTATGTACACTACAGCGTTAGTGCTTTGCATATTATTTCGCATAATAATGAATCTTTGGGAGGGGAAGGCTATGTACTGCGCACATCATTGTCATCCCTAAAAATCCCATCTAATTCATATTACGCTACATAACATTCAAATGCACCGCGCTTGTAGAACCTCAGAAAACGGGAAACATTGATAAAGGACAACTCACCTACTCAAGGTTCCTAGACCATGTGTTGTATTGTACCCAGGTATAGTTATATCATATCAAGTGTATGTATTCATAGCATTAAGGATCACTCAGGGTAGGCATAAGATGAATGTTAAAGTCCAATTGAGCCAGACTAGTGTACTGTAAGACTAAGTGTGGATCAGGGTTTGAAGGTCCTACTATTTACGTCTGTGAGCGTGTAGCGAACATAACTCCAACAGATATCATATGAAAATACATGAGAACAATGATCTGGAAAAAGGATAAATGTATCAGAACTATGTGAGGTGTTGACAGTGATCTAGAAACTATACTGGAAAGGAAATATCGTGTATGCGTCGGTATGAATTTAATACACCTCGTAGCCTCACGTGACATATACCCACGACAGGTACAGTGATCAGAGAATCTTATGTCTGTGTTCAAATAGTGCAATGTGTGAGAGGAGGATCCCTCATTACAGTTTTTAAGTGAAGTTGATACACCCCCGCCATGATCATTCGGCTTTTGTTTCAAGGCGCGTCATGTACCTGCCTCAGATGCCCCGTTGATATTAAAATCCCAGGCATTTAACCAAGCACTAGCAAACCAAGACCTGACCTTAGTGTGTAACTTAGGATTAATATATGTGTTTATAAGAAATGAGTGACAATATACCGTAAAGTGTTCAGGTGAGAACCATAAGAAACAAAAGTGTAAATTGAGGATTGGAAACTGTAGGCCTATGTGACGAGAAGCGGCGGGAAGCCGGCCTTAGTCTTTCCCGTTCTGCCGTCACCACAGTTTAAAGCTTTGCTGGATATATAAGTGTGATAAAGATGTGTTAAGAGGTGGGATAACCGCCCGTCAGGCATTATTGCTTAGTCTTTCCCGTTCTGCCGTCACCACAGGTGCCATGTGGCCGGAGTATCTTGCCACCCGGCCGCCATTGTCCACTTGAGCGTCACACCAGGTGGGGGTTACTCCCCGCTATACCAGTCCCCTGTGAACCGGTGGATTCCCAGCGCACCACTCCACATGAATAGTCACAACTAAGGAGATCGTGAAAAACTGCGGTCGTCACTTGGAGCGACCTATAATACCAGGCATAGAAATAGTGCTGGTATGTCTCTAGGTGGAGCCCTCGTCTTTACCCACCGAGGGCGGTGTGCGAACGAGGGGCCCATTGTGTATACCTAAAAGTCACAAGGATTCACATACTTGCAGGTATGGAGTGTAACAGGTGTGTTGAGATGGTGCTACTATGTATGATAACCGACGGTGCTAAAGTCCACCCAAGTGGAGCAGTCTGATGTGTTAAGGGATATTGTAAGAAGGAACGACCGAGACACGGCATTCACCGATTGTTATGCAATAAGTAGGTGGATGACCCGCCAGTAATGTAAGAGTCTGGGGCCCAGCTGGGTAACCAAAATTCCGTTGTTCTTCTGAGGAAGGCCAATTCATGTATATGTTTTTTACCAGTATGTTTTATAAGGAATAAATCAATTAAGACAGGTTATGGTTTCCCCCTTCTTTACCCTCATCGATCTGGTCAATGGAAAACCTAACCCAATGCCTAGTCCACTCTGCCCGCTACCTAACGAGCTACATGTTGTCCAGAGGGGGTCTGGTGGCAGCGACCCTTAGGAATTAAGATTAGAGTTAAGTTATCCCTTAGATTTAGTGACCCCAGATCTGGCAGTATAGTCCGGTCCGGGAAGACGACCAAACAATGGCAGCAGAGAGAGGGCGGTCTTCACAGTTCCGGTTCCAGCAGGAGGTCTTGTTGAGAGGTCTTCTTAGTTCAGGAGCGATATTGTTGTACAGCGCAGTGCTAAGGAGTTACAAGGTGAGGGGTAGCTTGCTCAAACGTCCTGTAGGGCTAGGAGCTTTCTGAGGGAGCTAGGCGGTGAGGTGCTGGAGAGAGATCTTGCTGGTCCAGTAGGTCAGAGTAGAATGGTCTCCCTGGCCAGCCACGCCCGTATTTATACAATTCAGAAACATCAAGATTTGGGGTGTGCGTAGCATGAAAGCCAATCACAGAGGAGGAGGCCAGGAATACCAGTATACTGCCAGACTGGGGTCACTAATTCTAAGAGAAAGTACTTAACTCTAATCTTAATTTCTAAGGGTCGCTGCCACCAGACCCCATCTGGACAGTATGTAGCTCGTTAGGTAGCGTGCAGAGTGGACTAGGCATTAGGTTAGGTTTTTCATTGACCAGATCGATAAGGGGAAAGAAGGGCGAAACCATAACATGTCTTAACTAATTTATTCCTTATAAAACCTACTGTCACAAAAAAATACAAGTGAGTTGGCCTTCCTCAGAAGAACAATGATGATTTTGGATACCCTTCTTACAATACCACTCAACACGTCGGACTGCTCCACCTTAGGTCATCATACATAGGAACACCATCTCACCTCCCTGTAGCACCAGCTCACCACACCTGTTATACTCCACACCTGCAAATATGGGACTCCTTGTGATTTCTAGGTGCACACATCAGGCACCTCATTCGCACATCGTCCTCGGTGGGTGGGTAGAGACGAGGGCTACACCCAGAGTCATACCAGTACTGTTTCTGCGCCTGGCATTATAGGTCGCTTCAAGTGACGACCGCGGAGTTTCTCAAGCATTTCCTTATTTATTCCTACTCATTTGGGGTGGTCTGCTGGGGATCCACAGGTTCACAGTGGAAAAGTACAGCTGGTAGTCACCTCACATGGTGGGACGCTCACAGGGAGAATGGCCGACGCCCAGCAAGGTGCTCCGACCGCGTGTGACCTGAGGTGACGGTAGAACGGAGGGTACTGAGCAATATTGCCTGATGGGCGGTTATCACAAACCCTAACACATTTCTATTTCACTTATACATCAGGCAAAGCTTTAAACTGTAATAACTGCTATATAAGCCTTTTTTTCACAGGGCGGGATGTAGCTCGATAGGACACTGACCTGAGGTGACGGTAGAACGGAGGGTACTGAGGGCAGTGCCCCGTCGCTCGTCACCGCGTAGGCCTACAGTTTCCACTCTTTAATTTTTACTTTTATTTCTTACGGTTCTCACCTGAACACTTTTCGGCATATTGTCACTCATGCCTTATAAACACATATTTTAACCCTAAAGTACAAACTAAGGTAAGGTTCTGGTTTGCTAGTTCGTGGGTAAATTCATTGGGTTATAATATCAACGCGGCACACTCGAGGCGGGTCCCAGGACGCTCCCTTAAAACAAAAGCCGAATGTTCATGGCGTGGGTATATCCACTTCACTTAAAACTGTAATTAGGGATCCTCCTCTCACACATTGCACTATTTGAACACAGACATAAGATTCTCTGATCACTACATTTACATTGGTTCCATTACAACCAACACACACAATGGGCTGCTGGGTTAGATTTTTCTCCACCAGAAACTCGTGAATAGTTTTGGCAATCTGCTCTCCGTGTCCAGTCTTGGGAGTCACATGTGTGAGATATTCATTGCCAGGCTCAACCATGATGACATAATGATCTTTCACCATCATCCTCGAACTCCATTTCTCGGTCTTCTCATTCTTTATCATCACACGAGTGGCGGTCTTCTTACCATCATAATAGAGTGACGTCAAATTATCTAAACTAGCCATCTCAATTTCTTGCCTCTTAAATGAAATGAAATGAGAAATGGCTGATAATCAATATAGACATAGCACCATACTCATCTGCAACAAGACAACTTAAATGAAATAAGAGATATGAAAAAAAAGTTGATAAACACTGAACAGAACATTGCACCGCCACAGCGGCTGTTTGGCTAGTACTGTAGGTAAATTTAAAAATTTCAGTAGAAAATGCGGCAGACTAAACCTCGACATATCAGCTTCAAATTTGGCATGGAGTCTTAGATATGTATAAGGAACAATGCCTGAAGAGTGCAGCTTTGAGCAAAATTTCACTGCCCCCTACTGTACATGTTGTGGGTATACGTCACGTGAGGATACGAGGTGTATTAAGTTCACACCGATACATACAAGATATTTCCTTTCAAGTATAATTTCTGGGTCACTTCCAACACCTCACATAGTTTTGATACATTTATCTCTTTTCCAGATCATTGTTCTCATGTATTTTCATATGATATCTGTGGAAGTTATGGTTGCTACACGTTCACAGACGTAAATAGTATGACCTTCAAACCATGATCCACACTTAGTCCTACAGTACGCTAGTCCAGCTCAACTGGACTTTCCCGATCATCTTATGGATACCCTGAGTTCTCCTTCATGCCATGAATACATACAATTAACATAATATAACCGTACCTGGGTACAATACAACACATGATTCAGTAACATTGAGTAGGCGAGTTACCCTTTATCAATGTTTCCCGTTCTCTGAGAATCTACAAGCGCCGTGGATTTGAATGTTATGTAGCGTAATATGCAGTGGCGGCTCGTGAAAAATAAAATGGAGGGACTGCAAGCCTCACACAACAGTAGGATACACAAATTTGACCTACCTCAGGTATGAGTTGTAGTTGATGTCCACGAATTCCCAGGGCATGGTAGTAGTGTTGGTGGTAGAAGGGATGGCCGAGGTGGTGATGGACCAGTATTAATTGAAAATAAAGTCGGAGTGTCTGCTCTTCGATGTAGCAAAATTGTTTATTACTATTTCATTAAAATCCTTTATTTCTGTTATCATTTTATTTTCAATGGATATCACTGCTAAAGCAGACAGTCTGTCATTCACCATGGTACTGCGCAAAAAAGTTTTAATTCTCTTCAAAGTTGAAAAGCACCTTTCTGCTTCTGCCGTTGTCATTGGAGTTGTTATTAAAATTTTCAGCAACTTGACAGTGTCTGAAAATGTTGACTGTAGATTATTGTCATTCATCATCTCCAACAAGTCTATGAGACTTTCTGATTTACACAAATCTTCTCTTGTGTACAGTACAGTAAGTTCAGTTCTCAATTTGTCTTTTTCAAGCATGGGATATGCTGCAACTGCTTGTTCAAGTTCATTACTAGGGAAATTTTTGGTATACACTGGAAAATTATTCACTAAAAGTAACTTGCTTGCTTCCAAATAATTAGTAAAGCTGAATCTCTCTCTGCACTGCAGCAAAATTACGTCACAGACCTCCTTTGCAGCAGCTAATTTGTCTGTTTTAAATTTTCTTCTTTTCTGCTCAGGAGGCAACAGCAACACCATCGCATCACATTCGTCTCTTAACTTCTGAATTGCGAAATTAAAAACTTTTAAAGAGGCGTTAGCCTTAGCTGCATCAATATTTCTAGACTGAAGCTGAGAGAACATGATGTCAACATGAGGCATTACTTTGGAGAAAAATTCCAACCAAAATTCGAATTCAGGATCATTCACAATTCTTTTGGTACCAGCTGCTGCAGATCCAGTTTCTCTTGAGTTAGATGCTTCCAGTGTGCTGCAACATTCAATCAGTGCATCTTTCATTTCATGCACAGCATTGACTGTTCTGCTCTTGAAATTCCAACGTGTTGCAGATGGCCATGGAATTCGATTACCAGCAACATTCTCCAATGCAGCCATTCTTTGTGGAGACTTAGAAAAAAATGCTGGTATTCCTGACAAGCTATTGAAAAATACACGAACATTGGTATTCTGTGATGTTGCCTTTCCCAAAATCAAGTTCAGTTGGTGGGCATAACAGTGGATAAAGTGGGCATTGATATACACTTCTTTTATCCTGGTTTGCACACCTTTATTGACTCCACTTAGAGGAGCTGCACCATCATAAGTTTGGGCAATGAGCTTGTGTGGACAATCACCAATTAAAGTCTGGAGCTCTTTATGTAACACACTTGATAAGGCTTCTGCTGTCTGATTGATAGGGTTAAAAAATCCCCAGAATCTCTCAACAGGCTTCCCTTGTAGCTCATACCTTAGAACAATTACCATCTGAGTTTTATCGTAAATATCCGTTGTCTCATCACACATAACTGCCAAATAATCTGCATTCTTTACTTCTTCCTTGATCTTATTTTTGCAAATTTCCAACATAGATTCTAAAAGTTCATTCTGTATTGATTTAGATGTTCCTTTAAAAACTGTAGCGGTCTTTAAATGAGCATCTAAGCTAGAATCCAGTTCACAAGCAAAATCAACTAATCCACGAAATACTCCCGGATTCTTAGAGCTCATTGTTTCATCATGTCCTCTAAGAGGGAGTTCAAATTTTCCACAAAATTTTACACAGTTTATGATTTTGGATAACACATCTCTGTTTTTTTTCACCTGTTCATTGTGTTTTGCAACTGAGAGCTTGTATGCTGTGTCAATCTGAGCTGCAATGTTCACTTTACCCAGCAACGATAAATTAATCATGTTATTCATATGTTTGGCTGACTGCTCATGTTTCACTATTTTCTGTGGCAAATGCCTCAAGTCAGTCACACCACTTTTCGTCCATGCCGAGTCCCCACCAAACAATAAGCAGAATAAAGTATTTGCCTCGTCACAACCGCAGAGCCATTCACATTTCTGATAAACACTGATGTTAAACTGGCGTGTATATTCTTTGTTCCTGCTTGTACTGTTCTGTTGAATGGATAAAACTGGTGTAGGTCTTCCTCTTGCTTTGATTTTAGTCCGTTCATTTAATGTCAGCTGGGAAAAGTTGATGTTTTGCAAATACTTCACTCGATTTTCCATCGTCAAAGGGTAATTAAAGAAAGCACGATTTAACCACACCGTCCACACGCAATGTAAACACGTTGTACGAGACTGAGCTGCTTCAAGTGCAGCTCATTGTCTCCAGAAGTGGTGGGGCGGCGGCGCCAATTAATAACAGACATGAATCGTACAGCATTGACAGCAACTATGAAAGTAACTTAAATTTTGATCTGATTTTAATGAAAATTCACTTAGCAACGTATTGAAAATAATTAAATAACATATAAAATGATATATTTGTTGGTAGTGTATTATTCAGCTGTCTCTCTAAAGGAATCATACGCCTGGCAGTGAGTGTCTGGGGGGACTGCAGCTCTGCAGCCCTATGCACGAGCCGCCACTGGTAATATGAATTAA
The DNA here is from genome assembly GCA_958450375.1 of Homarus gammarus. Taxonomy (NCBI): domain Eukaryota; kingdom Metazoa; phylum Arthropoda; class Malacostraca; order Decapoda; family Nephropidae; genus Homarus; species Homarus gammarus. The sequence continues at coordinate 899,014 of CAUDMG010001794.1, read as the reverse complement.
AGGTTTTTTTAGGAATGATAATGATGTGCGCAGTACACCCGGCACTCTGGTCCTAGCGTTGCTACATGTGCGTCCGCACTGGAGAGTAGGTCTACCAGCATCGCTGGCTGTACGCATACTAATGGCCGACCTCAATGCACACCACACCGCATTCCAACACAACCGCATCGACCCCCATGGCCAACAACTACACGCTTTGGTCACTCACAAAAACCTTCACCACATTGGTCCTTTCTTCCCCACATTCTACGCTGCTCACGGCAAAGGCACTCCAGACATCGTCATCACCAACACCCCTGCCATCCAATTCCAACACTACATCACTCCCGGCCCCCTATCAGGCTCAGACCACATTCCCATCACTCTTCACCTCTCCAACAATCCCATCCTCCTCCCAACAACCACACCTCAATACCAGTATCAACACGCAGATTGGGATGCCTTCAAAACCACACTCTCTGAACAACAATACACACTCAACCTCGAACACCAACCCACTAGGAAGATTGAGGAAACCTGGACACACCTTTTCAACACTATCACCGCCATAGCAGATACCCACATTCCTAAACACAGGTTCAAGAGAAAATACTCCTTCACACCCTCCATAAGAACTCGACGCCTACTTCACTGCTACAGGACACGATTCGAACTAAACAAACTTAACCTAGCACCAGTTTACATAGACATCTCCACACTAAGAACACACATCATCCACAGCCTCCGTCAAGACCATGAGGTTCACTGGGCAAAACTCGTAGAGGCTGCCCAGGAACACAGAACACATAACCCCCGAGAATTTTGGCAAAGGATCGCCAAGCTGAAAGGAACTGCAAAACCCCTCTTTGATCACCTGCTAGTAAATGGTAGGAAAATCAATGAGCCAGCCGACGTAGCACAAACACTAAAACAACACTGGGAACACATTTTCCACCCACACCCCCCCACACAACAAAGGTACATCTTAAACCACATAAACAACATCACCACACACATGCAAACACTTCACGACAGAACAACTCCTGACAACACAATAGATACCTCCACTCTCACACAGAACCACACCCTCACTGCTCCTTTCACCCCAACAGAAGTCAAACAAGCACTAGACAAAACCAAAAAGAAAACACCAGGTGACAGCAATATTGGTCAAGCAATCCTGAAGCACCTGCCCCCAGAAACAGTCACAGCCATTACATACCTCTACAACACCCAACTGGCTACAGGATACTTCCCAAAACTCTTTAAGACAGCCACAGCCGTCATGATACCTAAACCAAACAAAAACCCAACAGATCCACAAAACTACAGACCGATCAGCATACTAGAAGTCTTAGGCAAAACTTTTGAAAGACTATACAACACCCGCCTCAGATACCACCTTGAAGACGAACAACTACTGTCCTACAAGCAGTTCGGCTTCAGAGCACACCTCTCAACTCGAGACGCACTCAATATAATGACAAACTACCTCCACATGAACAAAGGTGCATACAAGCTAGCACTCATTACAAAAGACGTACAAAAAGCCTTCGACACAGTTTGGCACGATGGATTAAAGTATAAGATATGCACCAATTTTAACCTCCCTCAAAATTCACAACAATTACTATGTAACTTCCTAACAGACAGAAAAATGAGGATAAGATTCACACCTGCCTACTCTGACCACTTCACACTGCAAGCAGGAGTCCCACAAGGATCAGTCCTGTCCCCAACACTATACATTCTTTACACAAACGACTTACCCGACCCCTTACACATCGACTCTCTGACAATACAGTACGCCGACGATGAAACCCAACTAGTCAGACACATCACTCTTGATCACCTAACAGACAAAACACACAGGGAACTCGAACAAGTTACACAATGGGAACTCCGATGGCGAATACAAACCAACCCGAACAAAGCACAAATCACCTACTTCGGCACCAAAAGACGACAACCACGTCACATTTTCCTAAACCCCTACATCGCTTACCCTTCACCTATAACTGTCAAACGAACAAACACAATCCTAGGAGTCACATTCAACGACACCCTCACCATGACACTACACACCAATATGAAGGCTTCTTTTATCCTCTTCGCCACTGATCGGCCTGTTAGCCGCTTGGGCGATCGGTCACGTCTCTTTTCCTTTATATTCTTCACCAAAAGGTCGGCTCGCTAGCCGCCCGGGCGATCGGTCACGTCTCTGTCACGCACTGTTGGCAAATATTGGGCATGCACCGGCTCCTGAATGTACCTGAACCCGCTCCAGTGTTGGTCAAGTCTTCTCTTGAAAGAGCTCACACTCGGTGCCGTCACAACACTCTCTGGTAGATTGTTCCAAGAGTTTACAACCCTCACTCCGAAAAAGTTTGCCCTCACGGTTTTCTGGACTTGCGGCTTCTTCAATCTTGAGCTGTGATCCCTTGTGGGGCGAGCGTCCGCCAGCTCCAAGTAAGGACACTCAACTGAGTAGTGCCCCCTGAGATGCTTATAAACCTCAACTAGGTCCCCCCTTGCCCGTCTGTAGTATAAGCTAGGCAAGTTCAGGCGCTCCAATCTCTCAGGGTAGCTGAGGTGCCGAAGTGCAGGCACCAGTTTGGTGGCCCTCCTTTGAACATTTTCAACCAACTGACAGTCCCTAGCATATCTCGGGGACCAGATGGGGTGACAGTACTCCAGATGGGGAAGCACTTCACTCCTGAAGATCGTCACGAGGGACGGACCGTCTAGATATCTGAACGACCTTCTTATAAGACCCAATAATTTATTTGCCTGATTTACCTTCTTCTCACAATGGCCCGAGAACTTCAGCTCATTGTCAACATACACACCTAGGTCCTTCTCACACACAGTCTCAACTAGTACATTTTCTTCATCCCGTTGGGACATATGGTACGCCTCCTTACCGTTGGTACGCCCCAGGTGCATCCTCTTACACTTCGTGACATTGAATCTCAGCAGCCATTCCTTCGACCATTCCTGGAGCCCACAGAGGTCCTTCTGCAGCTCTTCACAGTCCGCTTGGTTCTTAATTTCCCGAAATAACTTGGCGTCATCGGCAAACATTTGTATGGAGGAGTGTACAATGTCAGGTATATCATTTATGAAACAGACAAACAACAGCGGGCCCAATACACTACCCTGCGGTACCCCACTTGTTACAGGTACGGATGACGATTTCGTGCCATTAATCACCACACATTGCTTGCGGTCATGTAGAAAGTCTTCTATCCACGCTAGGACATTACCCCGAATTCCGTACCCTTCCAGTTTGATTTTCAGCCTTTCGTGGGGTACACTGTCGAAAGCCTTGGCAAAATCTAGGTAAATATTGTCGATATTACCACCCCGTTCTAGAATATGGGTCCAAATATCCAATACCTTGAGCAATTGTGTCAAGCAAGAGCGCCCCGGCATAAAACCGTGTTGGCAATCTTTTACAAGGTTGTTTCGTAGTAGATGTTCCATCGCTGCATCTCTGATAATACTCTCAAGTACTTTACATATTATGCTGGTCAGGCTCACCGGTCTATAGTTGTTCGTGAAGTGCCTATCGCCCTTCTTGAAGATAGGACTCACATAAGCCACTTTCCATTCACTGGGGACCATTTGTTCATCCAGGCATTTAAGGCTTCGATCGCAAACAAAACACTCGGGAATATATACAGATTCAGAACCGCATCAATCAAAACCAAAACACACCTATTCAAAGCCCTCATACGCCCACTATTGACTTATGCACCCAACACACTCCAGCTAGCAACACCATCATACGCCAAGAAACTTCAAGTCATACAAAACAAAGCACTAAGATTCATCCATAACACACACTGGTCATCCTTCACCCGAAATAGTCATCTACATGAACTCAGCTCCCTCCCCCCACTTAACATCTACTGGAGACAACTAGGTGACAAACAAATAGAATCACTCCTCACTAATTACCCTCAATGGCAGGATTATTTCGACAACATCATTCTCCCACGCAGATTCAGAAACAGAAATCACTCCATACTAAACAGACCAAACACTCCCCTCCCACCTCCCTTATATTAATAACTTCCCTATAACCACACCCAACAATTTCCCCCCAAATTAAACCTAACCTCTCCTTAACCCTCACCCAACGATTCCCACCCAACCTAACCCAATCAACCTAACCTAACTTAATCTTAACCTAACCTCTTCTCAACCCCACACCCAATGATTCCCACCCAACCTAACCTAACATTACCTGACTTGCCCAACTTCCCTCCTCCCCCCCCCCCTCACTCCAAACCCCACGCCACCAACTCAAACTCAAGACCACTCCGACAAAAAAAAAAAAAAAAAAAAAAAAAAACTAACCCACTCAACCTGCACTAACACTCCCCCCCCCCCCCCAAAAGAAAGAAAAGACCCTAACAATCCCCCCAAAATAAAAACCTAACACACCCAGCCGTTACTAACAATCCCACACAAAATAAAAAATAACCATTCTACCATTAACTAACCACACCCTATCACTCCTCCCAAAACAAATACCTAACTTACCCATCCCATACTAACTCAGATGACGTGTACGTCTCCCTTAGCCAATAAGGTCGGGGAGAGGTGCACAGTACCTGTACGCAAGCCCTCTCCCTCAAGAATGTTACCAACACTGTTTTATGGGCACCTCCCTCAGCCAATATGGTCGGAGAGGTGTACCTAACAACATGGTACCAACATACAGAATACATGAACGCCTCCCTTAGCCAATAAGGTCGGGGAGGGGTGCATTGTACCTGTACACAAACCCTCTCCCAAAGGAAAGAAAGAAAGCAATAATTAACCCAACTCTGCCAACCACTAACAAAACCTACACTCCTCCCGAAAGAAAAACTTAACCCTCCCAATCTTACTCACAATCCCTCCTAAAAAAAAAAAAAAAAAAAAAAAAAAAAAAAAAAAAAGCTAACTCACTATCCAATCACTAATCAACACCTTCAATCCTCCCAAAAGAAAAACTTAATATACCCGACCTTTCTAACAAGCCCCTTCGACCCTCCACAAAAAAAAAAAAAAAAAAAAAACCTATGACTCAATACAACTATTCATTAGCAACACAAATCATGTCACCCCTAAGAAATCCTTCCCTACTATAAATTAACCCAACAACCTTCAAAGCCCCTGTAGGGGTATCGAGATATTAAAGTTGTCTAGCACTCAGGATGGAAGGAAACTCTAATGTGGTTATCTTGTATAATATATAAGTTATATGATAGACAGTCTGGTGCTGGAGGTGCTGTGTGGTGAGGGGCTGCTTGGTAGAGACGTGCGGTGAGTAGCTTGTCGAAGGAGGTATGTGTGCAGGAGCTCCGTTAGAGAAGATGTTGCCTGTTGCTGGCCTCCTGGTTGAATGAAATGTTAACAGTGTGGAGCTTGCTGGAGGAGATGTTGCTTGTTCAAGAAGATTGGTCAGAATGCCTCTCAATGGAGAGACAGAGCTTATATACACCCAGCAGCGGCTATGAGTCATGGTGGAAAAACCCGAGAAGTAGCCGGTGACTAGTTCCGTTGCTAAGATACGGCGGGCAATGGAATGCGGATACGCTTGGTTGCTAGGGAAGGCGGTAACAGGTGGTGGCGTGGCTACGCAGTTAGGCAGTTGTAGGGGAGAAGTCCACTACAATACTCCCCCTCCCCTCCCGGCGCGGCGGGAGGCTGGATGTTGTCCGGGTTGTGTCCCACACATAACACATACCGGGCAGGTGTATGTACGACTCGACCGCTACGTGTAACAACTCCGTCCAGTGACACAAAACCTGTGGGAGAATTAGGAGGAGAAAGAGGGTTTGGGATTAGAGGAGGTTGTACAAGCAATGGTTGTTGTGCTCCTGCTGCTGCAGGGGCTGCGTCAGGAGGAGGGTCCATGGCAGGAGCAGGTTCAGGTTCTATGACAGGAGGAGGGTCTATGACAGGAGCAGGTTCTATGATAGGAGGGAGGCTTACTACAGGTTCAGGTTCTATGACAGGAGCAGGTTGTACATGAGGGTGAAAAGAGGGTGCCCAGAAATGTCGTGGGCGTGGTGTTGCTGCCGGTGGTAACTGCGGGTGGACTGGTGCAGGCGTAGTTTGTTGATGGTGCTGCTGGGCTGGGGGCCCGACGGGTAAGGCGGCCGGTTTGACTCTGTCTATGCTGACGGTGTCATGTCTGCCATTCCGGATAATTGTCAGGAACTTTGCAGAACGGGTAACGACCTGGAAGGGTCCATCGTAGGGGCGTTGTAATGGGTTGCGGTGAGCATCATGCCTGACGAAAACATACTCGGCTGTGAGTAGTGCAGGAGGGATGTGTTCAGGGCGCCGAGTAGGCTGGCGTGGAGCAGTAGCTCTGAATGCAGAAACTGCCTGTCGTAGCTTTTGGAGGAAGTCGTGACGAACGGCTGGAGTGGCCTGATTGGGATCAGGAGGGAGTGAGAAATCCCCGGGTAGCCGAAGGGGCTCGCCTAGTGTCAGATCTGCTGGGCTACAGCCCATATCCTCCTTGTGTGACGCACGGATGCCGAGGAGCACTAAGGGAAGCGCATCAGTCCAGCTGTAAGGGTCGTGCTGTGCCTTGAGTGCGTCCTTCAGCTGCCGGTGAAAACGTTCTACCATGCCGTTGGCTTGAGGGTGGTATGCTGTAGTGCGTTGTCTAGACGTGCCGAGGAACTGTAGGAGGTGCTGCCAGAGTTGTGACTCAAACTGTACTCCTCGGTCAGTGATTACGGTAGCGGGGGGGCCAAAACGGGAAACCCAACCGGACATGAAGGCGCGGACAGTAGTCTCTGCTGTAGCGTTGGGCATGGGAATTGCTTCTGTCCACCTGGTGAAACGGTCGATGCAGGTGAAGATGTAGGTGCTACCGTAGGATGATGGAAGAGGTCCCACGATGTCGAGGTGTACTACTTGAAAACGTCCTTTGGGAATAGGAAAGGCTTGTAAGGGGGCCCGTATGTGACGATGTATTTTGGAGGACTGGCAGGCTAGGCACTGGGCAGCCCATTTCTTAGTATCAGACTTGATGCCGGGCCAGACGACACGTTGCGTGAGGAGGCGCTGGGAGGCCCGCACACCCGGGTGGCTGAGACCATGGATGCGGTCGAAAACAGCGCGGCGGTGGACGTGAGGCACGAACGGTCTAGGCTGTCCACAGGATACGTCGCACCACAATTTTATCTTTGTGCCAGGAACAGGGAGTTCTTGGAGTATGAGGCCTGAGGGGGATGTCTTGTAAGCTGCCAGGTCTTCGTCTTTCTCTTGAGCCGCGGCTAGCTGCCCATAATCAATGGGTGGAGATGAGGGAAGAATGGTGGATATACAACGAGAGAGGGCGTCGGCGATCTCGTTGTGGCTGCCTTTAATGTGTTGGACGTCGCTGGAGAACTCCGAGATGTAAGCCAAGTGGCGCAGGACACGAGGTGTATGTGACTGGGAAGCTGAAGCGAAAGCGTGGACGAGGGGCTTGTGATCAGTGAAGATGGTGAACTGACGGGCCTCGAGGAAGTGTTGGAAATGTCTGACAGCCAAGTATATGGCCAGGAGTTCTCGATCAAAAGCGCTGTACTTGAGGTGTGGTGGTTGAAGCCGTTGTGAGAAGAAAGCAACGGGCATGAAAGTTCCGTTGATCTCCTGCTGTAAGACGGCGCCCACTGCAGTAGAAGAAGCGTCTGTTGTGAGAGTGGTCCGGGCGTTAGGTGCGGGGTGGGCCAGGAGGGTGAGGCGTGTGATGTGCTGTTTGATAGTGGTGAATGCCGTAGTAGCCTCTTGAGTCCACATGAGAGACTTGTGAGACTTCTTTGGGCGTCCCTTGAGAAGGTCGTGTAGGGGGGCTAGGACGGTGGCAGCTTTGTCAATGAAGCGGTGGTAGTAGTTGACTAAACCCAGGAACTCCCGGAGTTTCTTCGCCGTTTCAGGTTTGGGGAACTCCCTAATCGCGGTTATCTTCTGTGGTAGGGGTTGTATGCCACTGGGCGAGACTCTGTGACCGAGGAAATCGATGGCCGAGGTTCCAAAGACGCACTTAGCAGGATGAACTTTCATGTTGTTGTTCTGCAGGCGTTGGAGAAGGAGTTGTAGGTGGTGGTGGTGCTCGGCAGGCGTCGAAGATGCGACGAGGATGTCGTCAATGTAGACGGTGACAAAATCGAGGTCGCGAAGCATATGGTCCATGAACCTCTGGAAAGTCTGTGCTGCATTGCGTAAGCCAAAACTCATGAAAGTGTACTCGAAGAGTCCGAACGGAGTGGTGATGGCTGTCTTCTGGGTATCTGCCGGTGCTACTGGGATCTGGTGGAAGGCACGCTCCAAGTCGATCTTCGAGAAGATAGTCTTGCCATGAAGTTTGTGGTGAAAGTCCTGGACATGCGGAATAGGGTACCTGTCAGGTTTGGTGACGAGATTCAGGGCTCTGTAGTCGCCACACACCCTCCACTCGCCGGGTGTTTGCTTAGGAACCATGTGAAGAGGCGATGCCCAGGGACTCCTTGAAGGGCGAATGATGCCGTCTTGCAGTAGTTTGTTGAATTCTGCTTTGGCTGTGTACAGGAGCTCAGGGCGCAGGCGGCGAGGGCGTGAAAAGACAGGTGGTCCTTTGGTTTCGATGTGGTGGAAAATTCCCGACGTAGGTGGTGGGGGTAGGGAGACTCGGGGTGAGAAAAGCTCCTTGAATTCGTCGAGCAGGGAGGAGAACTCGTTGGAAGGCGCAAGACAGGTGATAGCGTCCGTGTGTCTGGCACGAGAACCCTGGATCTTGCGTGCTGTAGGCTCATGAATGAGGCATAGATGACTTGGTTTGACGCCGAGCTTGTGGAAGGTGAGGAAGTCGAAACCAAGGATGGGTTGAGACACGTCTGCTATCACGAATAACCAACGCAGAGTCTTGGGCAGACCGAGGTCTAAGGCGAGGGTGCGTACGCCGTAGGAGGCGATGGAGGTACCGTTGGCAGCGAACAGGTCATACGAGGGTTGCTTTGACTTGTCTCGTAGTGAGGGAGGGATGAGGCTGACCGATGAACCGGTGTCGATGAGAAACTTCTTGCCGGAGGTGCGGTCGGTGACGCGCAGTAATGAGACGCCTGGAGGGACGGAGGCTGAGGCGTCTACCAGCCTCCGGTGTTGCCGTTTCCCGAATAGGTGCAATAGGGCTCACAGTTTCGAGCATAGCGGCCGAAAGTCTGGTGATACCAGCAGAGGGTAAATTTGTTGTGCTGGGGGTTGGCTGCTGTGTGTCGGAACTTGTAGGGCGTAGTATGTGAGTCAGGAACCGGCGCAGCAGCGGGTATGGAGGAGCAGAACTGCTCAACAGTGTCCATCCTGCGGTTCAAAATTTGCAACAGGTCCTTGATGTCTTGTGAGGAATTGCTCGGCTGAGGGGCGTTGACCCGGCTTACAAGTTCGATGGTAGGTACTGGTGTGACCGTGGCGGCAAGGGGTGCAGCAGCGCATTCGTTAAAAATTCTATCTGCCGCGGTTGCATATAGTTCCGGTGTCGTAGAGTAATCTACTGCGGACAGGATGTTGCGTACTTCTGTGGGTAGCTTTTGTGCGTGAAGCTGGCGCAGGATAGAGTCGGGGAGTCTGTCTGTGTGACGGGAGTTCAGCCGACACATCTCCTCCCAGAGACGTCCCGGGGTTGAGTTCCCGAGGGAGGTAGAGGATAGATCTTGCAGGAGATTGGGGCTGGTCTGTTGATAACACGTCTTCAAGGCAGCCCGCAGGGTAGCGAATTTGTTGTGATCTGGAGGGTTGGAAATGGTTTGTGAGACCCGCGTGGCCACTTCCGTGGGTAAGGCACAAAGCAGGGCGCAATACTTTTGTTCGTCGGTCGCTCGTGAGCCGGCGAGGGCTGCTTCCACATGGTCAAGCCAGTCCTCGACGTTGTGGTTGAAAATCGGCAGAGAGATCCGTCCGTCCTCCATCCTGTGTGAGTGCTTATCTCCGGGAGTCACCATTGTAGGGGTATCGAGATATTAAAGTTGTCTAGCACTCAGGATGGAAGGAAACTCTAATGTGGTTATCTTGTATAATATATAAGTTATATGATAGACAGTCTGGTGCTGGAGGTGCTGTGTGGTGAGGGGCTGCTTGGTAGAGACGTGCGGTGAGTAGCTTGTCGAAGGAGGTATGTGTGCAGGAGCTCCGTTAGAGAAGATGTTGCCTGTTGCTGGCCTCCTGGTTGAATGAAATGTTAACAGTGTGGAGCTTGCTGGAGGAGATGTTGCTTGTTCAAGAAGATTGGTCAGAATGCCTCTCAATGGAGAGACAGAGCTTATATACACCCAGCAGCGGCTATGAGTCATGGTGGAAAAACCCGAGAAGTAGCCGGTGACTAGTTCCGTTGCTAAGATACGGCGGGCAATGGAATGCGGATACGCTTGGTTGCTAGGGAAGGCGGTAACAGGTGGTGGCGTGGCTACGCAGTTAGGCAGTTGTAGGGGAGAAGTCCACTACACCCCCCTCTCCTCTCCTCGCCTCCCCTCTCCTCTCCTCTCCTCCCCCCTCCTCCCGACAACCGAACCATACCTGACCATATAACAATTATCCTAACCCTCCCCCTCTCCCCTTACTACATTTCCACGCAAACACATACACACTCACACAACATCCCCCTTAAGCAATTCTAATTCACCTCAAATCAACATACAACCGCCACCCCCGCCAGTCCCCAAACACAAACTCCCCCCCTCCCACAACCAATCTCCAAACACAACACCCCCCCCCCCCCCCGCCAGACAAAGCCTCTCATAACACTACAACTCTCCAAAACCAAATCAAACATACCCAACCTCTATACCAGCCACTTTCAACAATATCGACCTTACTCAAGACTGAAACCAAACAACCTATATCTCACTCTCATCTCCGTTCACAATTTGACAAAGCTCAAATCTGTCCCCTGCTATTACTAAATAACTCTCCTACGATACACTCATCCTTCCTTACTACGAATACTTTGACATTTCAAGCTCAAAGATTCAAAACCCTTCCTCCAACTCGCTCTGTTCCTCTTTGACATAGCTCAAAGACTTTACCTTCATCTTTCTCCAAACAACCCTACGACTAGCAAAATTTCCATGTTTTCACCTTCTCTGTTACTTTGATCGTGCGTGGCCTGTGCGTCCGTCCACCTGCGCTTCTCGGCTTGCGCCGCCGCCGTGGCGGGGCGGTTCTTCCTCCGCTTTGCCAACACTGCCTAAGCTAAGACGACAACCAGGGCACCCGCGTTGGCCCTTTGCTTGCCCGGACCTGCTCCCGCCCTCCCTCTGCCTCGTCCTGATTATGATTGTTGCACCCTCAGGGCATTTTGCCTACCCCCCTCACGCAAGCGGTGTTTAGCCGCTGCACCTGTTCTCTCCTTCTAAAATTCACTTCTATCCTCCCTTTATCCTTCCTCTGAACCTCCTTCCCCCTTGTCACTAGCATTTTTCTTCTTCTTCTTCTGTACGCTGATTGGCTGGTAGGCGCGCGGGAGCTCAGTCGTCACTTGTAGGGGATGGGGTCCACTACAGTCGGTCACTTTTTACTTTCGTCCTCCTCACCACTGATCGGCTCGTTAACCGCTTGGGCGATCGGTCACGTCTCTGATTACTTTTCCTTTTCTTTTATCCTTTTCACCAAAAGATCGGCTCGTTAGCCGCTTGGGCGATCGGTCACGTCTCTGTTGCGCACTGTTGGCAAGAACTGGGCATGCACCGGCCCCTGAATGTACCTGAACCCGCTTCAGTGTTGGTCAAATCTTGTCTTGGAAGATCTCACACTCGGTGAAATCACAACACTTTCTGATAGATTTTTCCAAGAGTTCACAACTCTCACTCAGAAAAAGTTTGCCCTTACAGTTTTCTGGACTTACGGCTTCTTCAATCTTGAGCTGTGACCCGTTGTGGGGCGAGCGTCCGCCAGCTCCAAGTAAGGACACTTGACTGGTAGTGCCCCTTGCCTGTCTGTAGTATAAACTAGGCAAGTTCGGGCACTCCAATCTCTCAGGGTAGTTGAAATGTCAAAGTGCAGGCACCAGTCTGGTGGCCCTCCTTTGAACATTTTCAACCAACTGACAGTCCCTAGCATATCTCGAGGACCAGACTGGGTGACAGTACTCCAGATGGGGAAGCACTTCAGATCTGATGATCTGAACGACCTTCTTATAAGATCCAATAATTTATTTGCCTGATTTACCTTCTTCTCGCAATGGCCCGAGAACTTTAGCTCATTGTCAATGTTACCGCCACAGTAAGATAAACTAGAAGAGAGAGACAAAGAGTGAGATAGTCACAATAAGATAAACTAGACGAGAGAGAGAGGGTGAGAGAAACGAAAGGTGTTGTCTCTCCTGCAAGGAACGATATACTGCCTCCGAGAGCAATCGCAGCACGAGACGAGTTGTCATCTGTTTCATATTTAAACACCTCAGCAAATTCGTCGTCAACACTATGTCTCTTCTCTCGCCCTCTCTCTCTCTCTCCCTCTCTCTCTCTCTCTCTCGTCGAGTTTATCTTGTTGGGGCTATCCCTCTCTTTCTCTCTCTCTCTTCTAGTTTATCTTACTGTGGCGGGAACACTCCCCCTGTCGGGCTTCGCACGAAATCACGGCATATTACACTGGTCAACACAATTTTTCTGGCACAAGGTTTATAAACGGATTTTAAGTAAATTTGGGGTGCAGAATCCAAATATGACTTTGGTTTTTGTCTATCACATCAGGTTTTTGAGATATACCATATTGCACTTTTGCTGGGAAACGTAAACTTTTGGATCAAAATTGACGGTTTAAACATGTATACATAATTTTTTTTAGCATTATAATTTGTATTTTTCTATAGCCAAAAATTGTTAATATCAAATTGGAAAGTTAATGCACATATAATATTTAAATGTAGCATTGAAGGGTGAAAAAACCAATTAATGTACGGTAGAAATAGTGCAAGTATTAAGATCAAGTTACAGTTACATAAACTTCCTCTTTTTGGCCGATCTCTTATGTACAGCTTCTGGAATGTCTCTCATCAAACTCCAGCAGTAGTCCGCCATCATGTTCGAGTCCCATCGACCTTGGTAACGTTCTTCCATTACTTTAATGTCTTGATGAAAGCGCTCCCCTTGCTCCTCGCTCACTTCTCCCAGATTTTCTGGAAACTCGTCCAAGTGACTGTGTTAGTAGTGAACCTTGATACTCATTCTGCATCCAAGTGCTTGTAAACTCAAGAGCAGCTCTTCCACAATTTCTTGATAGTTGTCCGCTTTCTTGTTCCCTAAGAAGTTCCGCACCACATTAGAGAAAGCATTCCAAGTTCTTGCCTGTGCCTCAGTCATTGTTGCAAGGAAGTGTGGATCTCTGAGTAGTGTTCTTATTTGAGGTCCATCAAAAATCCCTGCCTTTTTCTTCTCGTCGCTAAGACTTGGAAAGGTTGAGCATATAAATCTGAAACACTCTCCACTATGATCAAGAGCCTTGACGAATTGCTTCATGATACCAAGTTTTATGTGCAGAGGAGGAAGGACAATGTTTTTCCTGTCAACCAGAGGATCGTTAATGATATTCTTGTCACCAGGCGTCATACTATGTCTTGGTGGCCAATTCTTTTTCACCCAATGGTCTGCTGTAGCCCTGCTGTCCCAGTAGCACAGAAAACAGGGGTATTTTGTGTACCCTCCTTGCTGGCCCAATAGAAAGTTTACCATTTTCAAGTCCACACAAATTAACCATTCATGAGCATGGTATTGCAATCTCTCTAGAACAGTCTTAATGTTTTCATACTCTTCTTTAATTTGTACAGAATGTCCGATTGGAATTGAACCATACTTGTTTCCGTTATGAAGAAGAACACATTTCAAGCTCCTTTTAGAACTGTCAATAAAAAGTCTCCAATCCTTACTATCATATGCTGGTAGTCCCATGGAGAGAAGAAGTCCTTCTACATCATTACAAAAAACAAGCTGGTCATATGAATGAAAGTACTTCCGCAGTTGCTCTTCTCTGTTGCGATAAAAGGAGACACTCGTGCCAGGTTTTAAGAGTCGTTTCTCTTGAAGCCTGGAAGCTAACAATTCAGCAGACTGTTTTGGCAAATTTAGATCTCTGACCAGATCATTCAATTCTGACTGAGTAAACAACGTTGGCTTTTCACAATCTTCACCAGACGGCTTGAAAAGATCAGTCTCTTCATCTTCATCAGTAGAAACAGGTGAATTCCGGTCTATATCCTCAATCTCTGGTAGCTCAGTAAATTCTGGCACGTTACGTGATGGAGCAAATCTGAGATCAGATTTGGATTCAGCACCTTAAAGTTAGTAAAAAACAATTAAAAGGTTTCATGCCAGAAAAAAAAAAAATTTTTTGTAGACCAGTGATTAGTTTCACTCTCCCACCCCTTCCAACAGGCAGAGTCTCGTCACTGGGCGTATAAACACTGAGTCATTTGTCTTCACTTTAACACTTTGCACCAGGCCATCTTTGCTCGGTAGTGCCTCCAGCACTCTCCCTAGCATCCACTGACTCCTGGGGAGGGGTTGTCCAGAGATGATCACGATATCCCCAGCTTGGAGATTGCGGCGAGTTTTGAAGAACCTTTGTTGCTGACGTAATGTTGGGAGATATTCTTTTACCCACCTTTTCCAAAATTGGTCCTCAATGAATTGGGCATGCTTCCATCTTCGTCGGTACCCTTCTGTCATGGACCGATATCCTCCTGTGGACAGTGTCTCCGGGTTCATCCTTAGTATGTGAAGTGGCGTTAGTGCTTCTAGATCCTTTGGGTCGTCAGACACTGGATGATCTCTTCTACGGCGCAGAACACAGTGCTGAGGCATTCATCGTCTAGTGTCTGGGTGCCCACTACTCCCTGGAGGACCTTCCTTACAGTGCGGATTTGTCGCTCCCACACTCCTCCCATGTGAGAGGCTGTCGGAGGGTTGAACTACCATTCTATCTGTTTCTGTAGAAGGGCATTCCCAATCTTGTCACTGTTGTTCCAGCCGTTCACCGCCTCTCGTAACTCTCGGTTAGCTCCAATCATGTTGGTTCCCCTGTCAGACCGAACACGCTTGGGAGGTTCCCTGCGGCAGGTGAATCATGTCAGGGCATTGAAGAACGAGTCGGTGTCTAGTGAGGTGAGGACTTCTAGGTGTATGGCTCTGGTGGTCAGGCAGGAGAATAAGCATCCCCATCTCTTCGCCCGGGCTCGTCTGTGTTTAACCAAAAAAGGGCCGAAGCAATCAATTCCAGTGTAGGTGAATGGCTGGCCTCCTGGGCGCACTCGATCTTCTGGCAGGTCGGCTAGCGTTGGTGGGTAGGCCTCCAGTTGCTTCTCCGACAAGTCACACATGTCCGTATTGTGCGGTCGAGTAATTTGCGGCACTTAGGTATCCAGTATGTCTCATGTACTATGGCAAGAGTGTGCTCTCGTCCTGAGTGCCCAGCTCTAGTTGAGTGTACCTCTCTTACGATGAGCCCCGTGATCCTGTTGTCCCTTGGCAATAGTATGGGATTCTCCTGGTCTGGGTGGAGAGCGGCGTGTTTTAGTCGGCCACCTACTCTGATCAGACCGTCCGTGTTTAGATGAGGTGCCAGCCGCCTTATGTCGCTACCTCTCACGGGTTGTCCCTGTTGTAACATTCCTAGTTCTCGAGGAAATCCTTTTCTTTGCATAAATCTTAAGACGGCTAATTTCGCCTCTTCCAATTCGCTGACCTGGAGTCGATTTTATAGGTGATGTTTGTTCTTTCGCTTCCCAAGCCGCCATTCTATAAACCTTCTAATCCACGCTACGCTCTTCAGAAGTCGATGCCATGATGAGTATCTGGCCCATACCTTATTGAGGGTGACCTCCCCCTGGTCAACGTTCGCCGTTAGCACCGGGGTTTCCTTCTTCACCTCTGGGTCTCCGTCTGTGAGGTCTGGAATCCTCAATGGACTCTTTGGCCAACTATCTTCTTCCAAAAAGAGGAAAGCAGGTCCGAATCCACCTGCCCTCCTCGTTGAGTTCTGCTCCATGTAATCCACGAATCCTCGATTGGCCACGAAGGAATGGAAGCGTCTTTCGGTGTTTCTTATGTATTGAAGGACTGCCGTACTGTCTGTCCAGAACACTGATCTGTTTATATGTAATTCAAGCTCTTGCCGTAGTTGTTTGTCTGCCTTAGCAGCCAGTACTGCCGCGCAGAGCTCAAGTCGAGGTATGGTCTGCTGTTTCAGAGGGGCTAGCTTGGCCTTGCCACACGCGAAGGAGATATGGTGAGTTCCATCTTCACACGTGGTTCTCAGATACGATACAGCTCCATACGCTCGTTGGGAGGCATCGCAGAAGTTGCACGGTAGCCACTGGATTCGTATCCTCGGGTCAGTAGCACCGTGGAACGTGAACCCGTGATAGGTGAGGAAGTTCATCCAGCCATCTTTGCCATGCCACCCTGTTTTGTTCAGTGATTCGTTCATCCCACCCAACACCTCGTCTACACTCATCTTGAAATATGATTTTGGCTCTTATGACGCTCGGAGTGATGAGTCCCAGTGGGTCATATATTGAACTAACCATACTCAGAAGGCCTCGTTTCGTCTTCGGTTTCTTAGGGATCTGGACCCGGACCGCTAGTTCGTCCTTTTCCAGGTCCCACAAGATTCCCAACGCTCGCTCAGTGGGGAGCCTGTCATCATTCAAAATTAGTTCCTTTACTCCCACGGGTTTCTCTGTCTGTAGAATTGCCTTTAGGACCTCCTTGTGATTACAGACCTACTTCGTAAGTCTGAATCCGCCTTTTTTCATCAGCTGTCTCAACCGATGGGTAATTATCGTTGCCTTTCCCGGCGAATCTACTGAGAGAAGCAAATCGTCGACGAAGAAGTTACGATTCGTTTTCTTGATGTCGTCATGGAGACTTTTCCTGTAATCTTGGAATGTTCGTTGTATCACATACCCGGCACATGAAGGACTCCACATTCCTCCAAAGAGATGTACTGTCATTCGGTAAGTGGTGGGGGCCCCTGACAGCTGGTCGTCCGTCCACCATAAGAATCGTAAGACATTTCGATGTTCGGGTACTACTCGCACTTAGTGGAACATTGCCTCGATATCAGCCATGAGTGCCACCTTCCCTTGTCTGAATCTGATGAGGACTCCCATCAATTTGTTGTTAAGGTCTGGCCCTTGCATCACCTGGCTGTTCAACGACATCGACCCATACTCGGCTGCACAATCAAACACAATTCTACACCTTTTCTGGCTTGTTGGGATTCAACACAGGGTGGTGTGGGAGATACCAGGTCTTCCCGGGTGCAACACTGAATTCTTGACGTGGGGCTCACTCAGCATGTCCCTCGTCGATTAGACGTCTCATCTCTTCTTTATACCTCTGAGAGAACCCTGGGTTCTTCAGGAGGCGTTTTCTCAATCCCCCCAATCGCTGCTCGGCAAGTTTCTTATTGTCTGAGAGTCCCGGTTCTTCATGGCGAAACGGGATGGGAAGTTAGTAGTGTCCTTCCACTTGAGTAATTGACGTTGACCACTGCGTCAGGACTCTCTTGTGTTCGATAGAGACGGGATCATCATTTCTGTAGGTGGAGTCGCATTCCCAGAAGCGCCTGACTTGTTTTTCCAGATTTGTCTCCGAATTTAGTGTTGCCATTCTGACAAAGTGGTTGATCACGGCATAATCACAGCTCGCGACTCCAAGCGGTCCATTTATAGTCCAACCTGGCAGGGTGCGTATTGCAAATGGCTCTCCGTCTTTCCCGGTCCTTACTTCTAATGGTGCTAGTGCTTGTGGTACGCCTAGACCTATCAGGAGATCCACTCTTTACGGTGCTTGGCGTAGCGCAGTGTAATGAAGGGTTTTAACGGTAGAAGAGAGTATAGAGAGGAAGAATTTGGTAGCGTGGCCGTGTTAGTTATTTACTCTGTCAATACACTCATATTATCTTAAACGTCAACACACATCTATTTCGTTCTTAAGGACGACTTCTCAAACATCGCTTCGTTACAACTGTTTATTAGTTACGACAATGACATGGACACATTACTAACACCTTCTATCGAGTTTACTAGGACATTATATTTACGTTACTAGGACATCATATTACGTTACTAGACACTGATTCTCGGACACGAACATGAAATGAATACACTTCCCATGGATGCTCTGACTAAAGCTCACGTGACCTGGGGGAGGCCTGGCAGGTGATCCTGGGTTGTCTCTATGGGAGACTGCTTAGCTGGGCACTGGTGTCCGGAGGAAGTCGGGAGGGAAGTCTTGCGTGACTCTCCTCCCGTGAGCGGGACTGGGCTGTGGTGGGCCTCCTCCTCTGACCCCTCTGTGTGTCTGTCTTTCCCCGACTCTGTCTCATGAGGAAGGGCTACGACGTCCTATATATTGGGAGACGAGCCGTCAGGTTGAGCTGATCGGGGGGGGGGGGGGGGGGGCAGCGAAGGGTCTCCTTACATTTGACCTCGCTAATGTAAGGTCAGGTCTGGACTTTTTCGGAGCTATAAGTTGTTGTATATTCTGGAGGAATCTTCTGATGAATGAATGCCTGTTAACATCGTTGGTGGGGCTTTGTTGGGGCCGTGTGACATGGGGAGTAGGGTGTGCCAATTTTGTCAACATGTTAAAAATCAAATTTGGTAGTCAAAATATTGTGCCTCTTTATGTCTAAACTTGAGATTAGCAAACAAAAATGAATTGAAATAACCCTCACCTACATCAATTATACCTTAAAGTTTCAAATATCAGTATTTCAACAAATTAATGAGACTTGATTAGAATTATTCACTTGATATTAACTAATCTCATGGAAGCATATGGATTATGGAGTATTTTATGGTTCTATAGCTTGTGTACAATATGCATGTCAGAACATGAACATGAACAGGCTCTCCGTGTGGGACAGTTTAATTCTTGTTTTGACTTGTACCAAGCGTGAGGATAAGGCGCCCGGCTCACTCTCCTTCTAGATATCATAGACGGTGGTTTGCTCTCATTGCACTTGCACCTACTCTACCAGACGAATTCTACATTTTAATTATTGTAAGTAGGGCATATTGATTGTCGCAGTTACTTATATCATTGTATTAAACATTATGTTCTAAGAAATTATTATGTTATTTAGGTTACAGCATTTTTGATAAACAAATTGATATTTTTTGAAACAACAATTGAATTATGAAACATTGAAATATTTTTCTATTTGTCAGATAGTGTGAAGATGTCAAAATTGAAGACAAGAAGTCAGTTGTCAACCCACTTGAGCCTGCTAGTTGGTAAAGGGAAGGAGCTTCCTGTATCAGAACTTCCAACAGTGAGAGACATGCTAAGATTAGGGTTACTCCTTCGAGAAAAAAATGCAAAAGACAGAAGGAACTATACAGATAAAGAACTCATAAATGACATGATAGTCCCTCTTCTGCATCAATGGACAAAAGCTAATGCACTATTCAAACCACCTGTGATTAATCAGTGTCGAACTATTGAGCTAAAACTAACGAAATTATGGCACAAAGCAGTTGAAACATCACTTGGTAAAGGAAACTTGGCCAGGAAAAATGAATTTCTGCACACACTTGATACTCTGTTTGACATTTTGACCTGCAAGTGCTCCATACAATTATGTTCTGAATCCAACTGTTCTCACTCAGGTAAGAGAGAAAATAATTGCCACATTGATTGTGGTTGTCCTCGTGAAAAGAAGATCCCTGTTTTAGAGCTTGAATTTATAAAGGCACAGAGGACAAAGGCAGACGGCCAAGGAAGTATGCAAATGGGTTCAATAGATTATTCAGAAACAAAGAAGCAGATTGCTAATGCCAAGAAGAGAGAACAAATCCGAGAGAGGGAACAAAAGAAGAAAATGAAGAGTGAAGAAGCCATCCAAAGAGAGGAAGAGCTGTGTCAAGATGTTTATCACTTCTTTGATAGTTCTTCTGATGAACAGGAAGCAACATCAGATGATAGTTCCAAAGAGCCATCTGAACCTTTACCAAAGAAAATGAAATACAACACAAGAAATATTTCAAGCATTGCTTTAGCTAGTATTCGCCACCATGCTGGACTTCGTGAGGCTGCAGAAATTGCAACTGCCGCTTGGATAGATGCAGGCCTCATCAGCCGAGAGGATGTATCTTTGGTGATTGATCATAATAAAATTAGAAGAGCACAAGAAAAAATAATGAAGGAAATATCTGATCAGTATGAAAAAGATTTAAGCGAGGGAGGGCTCTCCTGTCTTTTGTTTGATGGAAGAATAGATGACACAAAAGTTTTGCTAGAAGTAGAGGGAGTGAACAGAAAGTTTCCAGGTCTCATCAAAGAAGAACACTACTCTGTCTGTTCTGAGCCTGGTGGTCGGTTTTTGTTTCACTTTGCTCCCGAAACTGAAGTAGAAGGGAAGAAACATGCAGAGGTCATTGCTGATCATATTTTATGTTGGGTTCAGGAGAGAGGACTTGGCAGTTCACTGCAGGCTGTTGGTGGAGATTCAACTGCAGTGAACACCGGATGGCAGGGGGGTGTAATGACGCATTTAGAGAAAAAACTAGGAAGAAGACTTGTTTGGATTGTATGTGATTTACATACAGGCGAGCTACCTCTTTGTCATCTCATCCAGGAACTTGATGGTCCTACAAAGAGCAACAACAAGTGGTCAGGTCCCCTTGGCATCATGCTGGATGAAGCAACACAACTAGAAATAAATACAACCTTTCCAAAGGTCGAAGTTGGCCCTCCCCTTCCGGCGTTGTCTGAAGGAGTCATCAAAGATCTCAGCACAGATCAATCCTATGCTTATCGTATTGCCCAAGCAATAAGATCAGGAGAAGTGCCTCAGTCATTGGCTCTCTTGGAGATTGGACCTGTCAGTCACAGCCGTTGGTTAACTACAGCTCTTCGTTTCTGCAGGATTTGGATTTCCAAACACGAATTGAAGGGCAAAGTGCTGAAGAATTTGAGGTTAATTGTTGAATTTATTATTGGAGTTTATCTTCCCCAGTGGTTTAGTGTGAAACTTAATCCTATGTGGGTGGATGGGCCCAATCACCTTTTGTTTCAATTGCAGCTAGTAAGAACACAGAGGAAGGTAGTGAGGGACATCGTGTTACCTGTGGCAAGAAGGTCCGCTTGGTATGCTCGATCAGAAGCAGTTTTGCAAGCAATGCTTTGCAGTCAATGTACCAATCTCCGAACCGAGGCTGTAGAAGTCATTCTAAAGATTAGAGGAACGCTAATAGATGACGACCAGTTGGGAGACTGTTCGTTTCATTCAAGAAAAGTTCCCCCAATAAACGTCAATGCCACCAAATTGTCAGAATTGGTTGACTTGAGTTTGGAAGTCTTAGAGCCACCATTGACAACAAGTTTAACTAGCCAAGAATTGAGAAACCTTAAAGAGACTCCAATGCAGGTGCCGAAGTGGCCTTCCCACACTCAAAGTGTGGAGAGATGTGTGAAAATGGTCACAGAAGCAGCAGGCCATGTTTACAGCCACGAGAGGCGAGAAGGTTACATCAAAGCACAAATAGCAAGCAGACTACTGATGACAAGAAACCAAAGCAAAGAGAGTATGAAGGCATTGGTTACTTTCAAATAGACTACGGATAATAAAATATAATAATTTGAAACTTGAAACAGTAGCATGTGTGCAAACGCTGGTTATGTTATAAATTCACAAATATGTACATTTAAAAATCCATTTGATGTAGGTAGGACTTATTATAAAAAAAAAATTTATGCCAGAACATTGTTTTGCATGCTTAAAGACTACAATAAATTGCTACCAAATTACTCGATTTTCAATTTAGCCAGTTCACCCCCTAAATTGACACACCCTACTGTGCATTCTCTCTGTGACACTGTTACCTCTAGGGTGGTACGGCAATGTAAAATAGTTCTTAATGCCAGTTACGTTACATAGTTCTCTAAATTGTGTTGCTGTATATTCCCCTCCATTATCTGCAATGACTACTCCAGGGCTACCAAAGACATGAATGAATTTATTGAATTCCCTGGTCACTTCCTGAGTGGATTTGGTTCTCAACGGGTAGAAATTGACAAACCTCGAATAGTGATCTATGACGGTCAACACATAGCGATACCCCCTCGCACTATTATGTAAGTCTGTCAAGTCCACAGATACTCTCTCCAAAGGTTTAGTTACTTCTGACATCCCCTGCCATTGCTGTTCTAACCCTTTCGTCCCTTTGAACCTTTGACACACTTCACATGATTCTACAAATTTCACACAGTCTCTGCGATAATTTGGCCAATAAAAAAGGCCTTCTACTCTGGCTATAGTCTTCCACTGTCCTAAGTGACCTGAGGCCTCTCTGATTTGTGCCACTCTAGTGCTGCTTTACGCAAATGATCAGGTATTACCAGGCAGTATAGCAATGCTTTGTCAATTTGCTCCTTTACTAAATACAATACCCCTTCCGCTACTTCAAATTTGTCAATAGTCGTCTTTGGATATTTATGTTTGGGTACCTGTCCTCCTTCTAAATAACTAGCCAATGTTTCCCACCTCTCGTCTTTTCTTTGTTCTATTCCTAACTGCCGAGGTATTAAACCATCTAGCTGAGGGAGCTGACCTACCGTCCTACTCCTGGCTACTTTCCTTAGGGCCCCTACCGGCCTACTCAATGCGTCCGAGACTAGATTTGCCTTTCCAGGTTTGTACTCTATCTTATATATGTAATCCCTCATTTCCAACATCCATCTATTCATTCTTTGACTTTTAGTTTTCTTGTTAAAAACAGACGTTAACGGCTGGTGGTCAGTCTTGATGGTGAATTGGGAACCCCACAGAAAATGATGGAAAAATCTACAGGCTAACACTATCCCCAATGCTTCTTGGTCGGTGGTGGAATACCGTGTTTCCGCGGGCTTTAGCTTCCGAGAGAAATACCCAACAGGACGCAAAGAACCGTCATCCTGTAATTGATTCAGTGATGCTCCTACACAGAAATTACTAGCGTCACTGTGTAGCTCAAATGGTTTATCCATGTCCACTTTTACTAGTACTGGAAAGGAAGCTAATGTCCGCTTTAACGTTTCAAAAGCTGTCTGGCATTCATCCGTCCAGGCAAAGGCAGCTTGTTTCTTAGTGAGTTCTGTGATAGGATATGCGATCTTAGCAAAATTTGAAACATGCTTGCGATAAAACCCGCACATCCCTAAAAATTGTCGGACTTGTTTGACATTAGTGGGTGGTTTACAGTCTGTTACTGCTTTTACATTCTCTGGTTCCGGCTCAATGCCTTTCTCTGAAACAATATATCCCAAGAATTTTACTTGTCTTTGACCAAACTGACATTTAGATAGGTTTAATTTGATTCCCATATTTACAAACCTGTCAAATACTTTAGCCAATCTGCCCATGAGGGTATTGAAATCAGGAGCCCACACTATGACATCATCCAGATAGTTCCTGACCCAATCTTCTTCTGCTAAAGGAGCTAAGACCCTGTTTACTTCCCTCGTAAAAACGGCTGGGCTGGCTGACAAACCAAAAGGGAGGCGTTTGAACCGCCATAAATTATATCCATCACTGAAGGTGGTTATATCTCTACTGTGGGGGTCAAGAATTACCTGATAGTAAGCATCTTTCAAATCTAAGGTGGCATAATATTTATTTCCGGCAGCCTTCTCAACTAATTCATCCAATCTGGGCAAAGGTTGTATATCTATTTTCAAGTGTTTGTTGACTGCTCGGAAATCAAGGCACATACGTTTCGACCCATTAGGTTTAGTTACTAACACGATAGGTGATAGCCAGACAGCGGTTGATGGTTCAATGATGTCCCTATCTCTCATGTCTCTCATCATTTCTTTAATAGTACCCTTGGCTTTCTCGGGATACCTATACTAAGGTCCTCTTACAGGTTGTTCATTAACCAATGGGATGTTAGCTGGCAAACCCTTAATGGTGCCTATTTCATTTGGACCTAAGACAAACAACGCATCATGATTCATTACCACTTGTTGCAAGTGTATCCGCATGTCCCTATCTAAGTGTGGCCATTGCTGGGTCCTAATTAACTCTTTCAATTTGTCCTGTCTAGTTTCCCCACGTTTCACTTCATCACAGTCTGGTACCATAGAATTTAGTACTTCTTGAGCTCGTCTAATTTTGTGGACTGGGGAATTTTCCATACCCCTACAAAGTAAGCATTGAGTTGGGAATTTCACATCATGAGTCAGTCTTAAGGGGATTTTGTTAGACCTCTTATCATCTTCTCTCTGTATGGCCAGGTGATGTGGTGAGCACAGGGGTATGTCTACAGAACGGCCTACCTCACCTAACTCTTCATAAATGTGTGAGATAGTTCCGAGATTATTCCCTTCATCATCAAAGTAACAGAATTCCTCATCATTAACTACTTCATATTCACCTAAAACCGCACCCGGACTCAAACAAACTGGCTGCTCTGAAACATTACTCATAGGAACATAAACACAGGAATCATCTTGGACTATCACACACATATCCGGTTGTTGTTTCAGCCCCTTATGCGTAAATCTAATACTTATGGTCTGACCTACCCCTACCTTCACTTTAACTGGCCTAATCTGAGAACTGTGCCCACTTTTGTAGTCTTCCTATCAATGTGTAAGTTAGTTAGCTCCTTGGGGAAGGACAAGATCGAAGCATTAGGGAGCTGTTTGACTTTGACAACCGTTCGCACCTTTCCTCCCTGATTTGGTTTCCAATAAACTTGTTTATGACCCCCCCACGTGAACTGATTTCTTTCGTGATGCCACCAAACTCCACATCTGCCTAAAATGTCTGCTCCCAATAAGGCATCATTATCCAACATGCTATCTTCCACTATTACGGCTTGGTGGCGGATTCTTTTCCTACGGGACAACTGTACACTGATGACAACAGTGCCTTGGGCCTTAAACTCTTCCCCGTTAAGAGCTACATATCTCTCGGTACAAGGCCTAATGGGCCCCACCTTCAAGGCCCTCACCAAACTATCTTTAATGAGCGTAGATTCACTACCCGTATCAACCAACGCTATACAAGTATGTCCACATATAGGTAACTTAATACATGGAGAACTGGGTGTGGACGGATGTCTTGTATATAGGGGGTTAAGTCTCTCTGCATTGGTTTAGGCACAGCTCTGTACAGTCTTTGTATTATGTAAGTATCTTTAGTGGTTATTGCTCCAAACTTCTTCTCCATGACTGCGAAACTTGCTCTCATGTCACATACATAATATCGGGGGTTATCATTCACGTCATACACGATTCGTTTCAACATCTCCCATGCTTCATCTTCGGTGGATGGTCCTAAATTTAATCTTAACATAACCTTTCTGAAACTGTCCCAGTCCTCACTAACTGCCACTAACAATGGCCGTACCAATTTGGCCACGCTGTTTTCCATCCAACTCAGGGCAGTTGATATTCTTCCCTCATCCTCTGTCACACATCTTTCAACTTTCCGAAAAAACCTACTTAGGACCTCGTCTACCTGTAAGCTCTGCAATTCTTCCAATGTTAGCTTATCCATATGGTTAAAGTGGCATGGAATGGTTACGTTGACGGCGTTCCTACTGTTTTGTAGTGGAGTGGCGTCATCTCCTACAACTGACTCTTGCTCATTCTTTGGGCCTTGTGCATGCTGGGGTGTTTGTTTTCGTTCCTTAATCTGTTTCTGTAATTCTTCTAACTCCAAGTATTGTCTCTCAGTGATCAGCAACGCCCGTTCCAATCTCTCTGCCAATGTGTCCCCACCTCTGGTACTTCCCTCTTCTACTGACTCAGCCATTTTGACCTAAAAGTGCTACCTCTCGACCCAAGACAAATACGAACCGCTTAACACAACTACTCTCCTGTACTATTACAACCTTAATTGATCAATGGTATAATACAACACTATGCAACCTCTTAACATGGCACCAAAAATTATAACTCACATTAACTGGAGACCGAAAGTCCTATGGTATTCCATAGGTGAACCACTTAACAACATGAGAGGTGAACCACTTGAGACACTTCTCAGACACAGTGTGGCCTCCCTTACTTCAACGTCAACAGGGTTAATCCACAACTTCTGCAAGTATTAATACATATTAATGCTGGATAAAACACAAACACAAAACACATCAATGACACACATGACTTCAGTACTGTATAAATTTTCAAAAATTCTTCTTACATTTCTGTACTCAATCAATGTTTTTCACATGCAAGTATCCCTCAAAAATCAGATAATCCATCATTAAAATACTTGTCTATTTCTGCAACTTAAATTCCAGCTTCAATTCCCTCGGATTTGATCAATGATTAAAAACCATCCCACCGCTATAGCCACCAATTTATACTGCCAGATCTGGGGTCACTAAATCTAAGGGGATAACTTAACTCTAATCTTAATTCCTAAGGGTCGCTGCCACCAGACCCCCTCTGGACAGCATGTAGCTCGTTAGGTAGCGGGCAGAGTGGACTAGGCATTGGGTTAGGTTTTCCATTGACCAGATCGATGAGGGTAAAGAAGGGGGAAGCCATAACATGTCTTAATTGATTTATTCCTTATAAAACATACTGGTAAAAAACATATACATGAATTGGCCTTCCTCAGAAGAACAACGGAATTTTGGTTACCCAGCTGGGCCCCAGACTCTTACATTACTGGCGGGTCATCCACCTACTTATTGCATAACAATCGGTGAACGCCGTAGCTCGGTCGTTCCTTCTTACAATATCCCTTAACACATCAGACTGCTCCACTTGGGTGGACTTTAGCACCGTCGGTTATCATACATAGTAGCACCATCTCAACACACCTGTTACACTCCATACCTGCAAGTATGTGACTCCTTGTGACTTTTAGGTATACACAACGGGCCCCTCGTTGGCACACCGCCCTCGGTGGGTAAAGACGAGGACTCCACCTAGAGACATACCAGCACTGTTTCTACGCCTGGTATTATAGGTCGCTCCAAGTGACGACAGCAGTTTCTCACGGTCTCCTTAGTTGTGACTATTCATGTGGAGTGGTGCGCTGGGAATCCACCGGTTCACAGGGGACTGGTATAGCGGGGAGTAACCCCCACCCGGTGTGACGCTCAAGTGGACAATGGCGGCCGGGTGGCAAGATACTCCGGCCACATGGCACCTGTGGTGACGGCAGAACGGGAAAGACTAAGCAATAATGCCTGACGGGCGGTTATCCCACCCCTTAACACATCCCTATCACACTTATCTATCCAGCAAAGCTTTAAACTGTAGTAACTTCTATTTATCAACCTTAATTGTAGGGCGGGATATAGCCCGCTAGGGCACTGACCTGTGGAGACGGCAGAACGGGAAAGACTAAGGCCGGCTTCCCGCCGCTTCTCGTCACATAGGCCTACAGTTTCCAATCCTCAATTTACACTTTTGTTTCTTATGGTTCTCACCTGAACACTTTACGGTATATTGTCACTCATTTCTTATAAACACATATATTAATCCTAGGTTACACACTAAGGTCAGGTCTTGGTTTGCTAGTGCTTGGTTAAATGCCTGGGATTTTAATATCAACGGGGCATCTGAGGCGGGTACATGACTCGCCTTGAAACAAAAGCCGAATGATCATGGCGGGGGTGTATCAACTTCACTTAAAAACTGTAATGAGGGATCCTCCTCTCACACATTGCACTATTTGAACGCAGACATAAGATTCTCTGATCACTGTACCTGTCGTGGGTATATGTCACGTGAGGCTACGAGGTGTATTAAATTCATACCGACGCATACACGATATTTCCTTTCCAGTATAGTTTCTAGATCACTGTCAACACCTCACATAGTTCTGATACATTTATCCTTTTTCCAGATCATTGTTCTCATGTATTTTCATATGATATCTGTTGGAGTTATGTTCGCTACACGCTCACAGACGTAAATAGTAGGACCTTCAAACCCTGCTCCACACTTAGTCTTACAGTACCCTAGTCCGGCTCAACTGGACTTTAACCTTCATCTTTTGCCTACCCTGAGTGATCCTTAATGCTATGAATACATACACTTGATATGATATAACTATACCTGGGTACAATACAACACATGGTCTAGGAACCTTGAGTAGGTGAGTTGTCCTTTCTCAATGTTTCCCGTTTTCTGAGGTTCTACAAGCGCGGTGCATTTGAATGTTATGTAGCGTAATATGAATTAGATGGGATTTTTAGGGATGACAATGATGTGCGCAGTACAGGACCATCCACGACTGACATCGTCGACAACAACTCACGAGCGTTTTCGGTTTATCGAGCATTAGCTTGCCCTCCCCACTGGTGGTGTGAGTGACCCACACTCCAGCTGGAGAGCAGCTATAGCGCGATATTCCCGACGTGGTTTGAGCTCTTTTCCTTCTACTGCTATTTTTCCTTTTTTCGCTCTGGCCTAGGGACCTGCACCCTCAAAAGTGTATCCTGCGGTCCCCCCTGTAACTGTTCACCTCCCTCCCAGGAGATTGTGAACATGAAAGGGGGCTGGAGCAAGAACCCATCCCAGCCGAGTCTTTCCAGGAAAACCGTGATCGTGCGGGTCCACCTGCAAAGAGGGTAGCAATCCTCATCCTTCCCCAATTGGCACACTTAGCTCACGTCTATAAGTGAGCAGTCACATACACTAGGAAGTAGGTTTTCCCAATGGGGCTCTGGAAGAGAAGCTCAGGAACCACTCTACGACCACCTGGCCATCATTGCCTGTGGGGAGTGCTGAAATTCCTCTGCTACTTACTCAACCGGAATAGATAGGCTCTAAAAAAAAAATAAAAAAAACAAACACCACTTCACCACAGGTTATGGAGTGCGTACGCCCTCCTAACAGCGACCCCCGCTTGAACCGCCAACCTGACGACCCGAACCACGACAGGCTCCGCACAAAGAAAGCGGACCAGATACGCGCCTTCAACGAAGCCCTGAAAAGCAAGAACACTGCCACCGCCTCCAACAACTCCACCACCACTGTTACCGCCACTGAGGACGACAACTGGACGAAGGTTGAAAACAAAAAACGCCGACGTGCTTTTTCGGGAAGCGAATGCCGTCAAGCAGCCCAAAAGGCACCCATCACCACCACCAGCTCACCCCCAACGACACTGCCAAAATTCCGGATCTCGAAAACGGACACAAAAACGACATATGCCACCAACACAGAGATGGAAAAACTAAATCCACTGGCCAAGTTCTCAGTGCGGCCCAACCAAAAGGGGGAGATGATTATTCACCCCAAAGACAAGGACTCCGCCACCACCCTCGACACTTACCTGCAAAACACCACCACCGTTGCATCAACCAAGCTGGACCCCGCCCAGAAACTGATGAAGTCGGTAGTCCTCCGGTACCCAAAGGAACTACCCCTCGAACCCCTGGAGAACCACCCGAAGATCCTAAAAGCCGAGAGATGCTCTCCCCTGTCCGACAAGACGGCCACCACAAAACAAGTGCCCATAACGCACTACGGTCCACCCCTCAGCACCATAGACCTCAAAACCTGGGGGATCTACTAAGTGAGGCCCTTCGTCCAGGAGCCCCTGCGGTGCTTCAGATGCCAGAAATAAGGGCACCATCAGACGAGGTGCACGTACAAGGAAATTTGCTCAGTCTGCGCACAGAAGCACGACACACACTCCTGCCTCACCAAGTTGAAAAATGGAGAAAAAATTGACCCCAAGTGTGCCAACTGCGGGGGCAAACACCACGCCTGGAACCCTGGATGCTCCGAGAGGACAAAGAGGGTCCAGGTAAACCGACCAGCCCCACCAAGTACCTTCGTGTGGCGAACCCAAAGGCCAAAACAACAAAGCCAACCTCCTCAGCCGGTTAACACCCAAAGTGCAGCCCAGTTTCCTGGCCTCACTACGGCCACACCTCAGCCCCCCAAGCAGCAGACAACGACAACCACGAAAAAGACAAAAGAAGCACACACCAAGGCACCACAAGGAATGATACACGTACCAGACCTAGCCAAGGTACTGACAACCTTCGCGGAGGGCCTAGCCGGACTACTGGGCCACAAGATCCAACCCACACATTTCCAAATACTAATGGGGAGCGTCCTCGGGCAAGTCGCCACAGCTCCAGCCACTTCAGTGGAGGTCGCCAGGCAGGTCCCCACACGAGTGACAGCCGAGGTACACTCTACACCGAAAAAGGCCACCAGAGAACCCAAGATACCGACAGCTCCCAGAAAGAAATTGGACGTTTCAACTCCCCTGAACCGAACCACGGCCCAGAAGGCAAAAACCACAGAACAAGAAGATATGAACCTGATCCAGTCGGAATCGGACCTGAACATTTCCATCGAGGACCACCAGAAGTCCCCGATGAAACAGCGGTGGAAAACATCAGCACCCTGAACATCCTAACATGGAATGCTCAGGGCATCAAAAACAAGAAACACCTCCTACAAGAAGCAGTAGCCAAGGACAGGCTTGACATCATACTGCTACAAGAAACACTTCTACAAGAACACCACTGTTTCAAATTCAGTGGTTACAAGACATACAGGAGGCATTTCACGCAGCCGTCAACAAGAGGATGTATGATCTTGGTCAAGTCAAGCATACCCTCCGCCGATGTCACGCAGCAATTTCCATGTGGGGAAAACATCGAGACACAGGCCGTCAAAATAACCCTCCAAGAACTGGAATTAACTGTTCACAACATCTACAAGAACCCAAGGGGCTCACTGGAGGTGACTCAATTATTTGCTTCAGCCGCTGACCACGCCACACTCATAGGAGGGGATTTCAACGCACATCATCCCTTCCTAAGCTCGGAATGCCCCACAAATGAAGACGGCCTACACCTATACACCACCTTTCAAGACACACCCGAGATCTGCCTCCTGAACACCGGAGAGCCCACCCACACTAGGGGAGGAAGGCTAGATCTAACCTTCGTCTCCAGTGCACTACAGCCTTCGGCCTCCTGGCAGCTACACCCCACGCTGACCAGCGACCACTTTGCCACCCTAACAACACTGAAGGTGAACAAACTCCCCACTCCACCCCCGCCGACTGGGGACTCTTTAAGAAACACTTGGCTAAGTGGGGCGAAAAATCACAGCCGGCCGGCGCAGCACCCGTGGACGAGACAATCCTCCACCAACAATTGGTCGAGGCGTTTCACCAAGCAGCAGAAGAGGCTATCCCAAAAACAAAACCCACATCAAGACAGTACAATGATTACTGGTACTACTGTCCCAGGGTGAAAGAACTCAACCACAGAGTGAACATGGCCCGAAGAAACTTCAGGAGACATCCCACGGCAACAAACAGACATCTCCTGCAAGTCATAGTTAAGGATACCAGGGAAGAGAAGGAAGAAATAAAAAACGTAAGCTGGCTCAAGTGGTGCTCCGAACTGAACGAGCACACCTCCCTTGGCAAAATGTGGGCCCAGATCCGAAGGGCATCTGGGAAGGCAACACCACCACCACCAACCCATCCCAACCCAGAAGAAGAAGCCGAGAGACTTGCAAAACTGTTCTCTGACCGAGCAGCAACGAAAAACCTCCCGAGACAGGCGGAGGAGACACAACGGCGTCTGCGACAGGTCAGACTCCAGACGATCGAAGAGGCCTGCAACAGTGAAGATGACACTGACAGACCTTTCAACCAGCAAGAACTCCAGAAGTCGCTAAAACGAAGCAAGGACACAGCACCAGGGGCCGACAGGACAACCTACTCCATGCTTTCCCATGCCGGAAAAGCCGGACACGAGGCTTTGCTACAAGTCACCAATGCTTCGCGGATAGCACAAAGACTTCCACGGGAATGGAAGAAGGCATATACACCCCATTCCGAAGCCCAGAGAACCAGACAAACCGAGACCCATCTCCCTTCTCAGCTGCATAGCGAAGACGGGAGAAAGAATGGCTCTCAACCGACTCAAGTGGAAAGTAGGCAGCCCACACCCTCACATCTTTGCTTACACCGAGAACACCGGCACAGGCAACAACATCGCCGAGATACTCAGCACAGTGGACTACAAACCAGCTCTGGTGGTCTTCCTCCACCTGGAGAAGGCCTTCGAACTAGCAAATCCACTGGCCATTATAACGACGCTCTCTGAAAAAGGCGTCAAAGGAAGGTTGCTGGGGTGGATCCAGAACTACCTCACACAGAGAGAAGCAAGAGTATGCTTTCAGGGGGCAACGTCAAGCTACAGGGTCCATGAAAACGGAACCCCACAAGGAGGCATCCTCAGTCCAATGCTGTTCAATGTCCTGATGGAATATCTAGTCAAATTTCCTTTCAGACAAACAGCCAAGCTCCTATGCTATGCAGACGACTTACAGCTCATAGTAAGAGGATCAAACAGACTAGCCAACACGCAACACGCGCTCCAACTTATAGAAGTGGAGTGCAACAGACTTGGACTCAAGATAAATCCAGCCAAGTCGAAAGCGATGGCCATCTGCACAGACACACCAGACAAGATGCTCTCCATACAAAACACGCCGGTAGTCTGGACCAACACCCACCAGTGTCTTGGAATCTGGTTTGACCAGAAACTCACTTTCAAGCCGCAACTCGAGTATCTCAGGCACAGGACGAAGAGCAGACACAATATAATGAGGTCGCTCACCAGCACAACCGCAGGAGCAAACCTCCATGTGCTCAAAGCCTACTACACGGCCGCCATCAGATCGCTGGTAGATTACAGTGCTCCAGCACTCATTGGACTGAGAGAAGACCAGATAGCTAAGCTAGAAGTCATCCAAAATAATGCTCTCAGGACCATGCTCGGAGCACCCATGTGGACCAGAATTTGCAATTTGCAAATGGAAACTGAACTACCACCCCTGGCAGTACGAGTCAAGGTGTTGACAGCCGGTCTCCTCTCCAAAATCTGTAGATCAGATAAGCCCACAGTTGCCAAAATTCGAGTCAGTGCCTCCCTCCACCTCGACCACAGATTGCGAGGGGCCACCTGGTCGCACGAGGCAAGCGAGGTCATCCGACACCTGCAAGCAGAAACACTCGTCAAGAACAACCAAGACATACGAGACAATGGTTACGTAGTTCCTCCACCATGGAGCCCTCCACCAGCCACACTCAAAATTACCGACCTAGGTGATAGCAAAATCAACCTCCAGAAGGAGGACCTCAAAAAAATAACTCTGGAAGCCATAGCCACCGAGATACCGGCTGATGCAGCATCACACTTCACAGACGGCTCGGTGGACCCAAGACATCATACATCCGGAGCGGCCTTCTACACCCAAGGTCAGACCCTCCGATGGAGACTTTCCAATGACTGCTCCACCCTACAAACAGAGTTGGTAGCAATCTCAAACGCCCTACAACACGCTGCAACACAACAACAAGTCCCTCATAATTCACACGGACTCGAAATCGGCCATGCAGGCGCTGCAACACAGTCAACCAAAAGACAACGTCCACATCATAACCTCGATCCCCGCACAGCTATAGGAATTCCAAAGACAAAACCGCCCAGTCGTCTTACACTGGATTCCCAGTCATGTAGGGATCTGGGGAAACGACGTGGTAGACGAAGCAGCCAAGGCAGCCACACGTTCTAGTAACGTACACATTCAAGTTCCAGCAAGCGTGCAACAGATCAAGAACCACCTCAGAAGGACTAGCAAGCTCCACATCCAAAAGAGCTTCCTTGACGCATTCAACGCTGGTTCCCAATCAGCCAAATGGTACCTGGCGGCTACAAAAGGGGAACCACCTTTCGCAGACAAGAAACACCAAGACAAACCCAAGTCAGCCTTCATCGACTACGACTAGGGTACAAGTGCTCCTGGCAGATGATCGGAAATGACGTCATGGATTGCACCTACTGTCAGGAGCCAACAGCCAACCCACTTGAACACTATCTCCTCGACTGCGAAGTCACACAAAGCCTACGAAACAGAACTCAAAACTCCCAAGAAGCACATACAACACCAGCGGCTACTCTAACCCGAAAAGCCCAAACAAACCACATTCACCACCTTCTCCAGGTCATCACACGATACCCACCGCCCAGATAGCTTAGAAAGTATCCTCTCCCAGCAAGTGCGGACCCCAGTTCGGGTGGGGGGGAGGGGGGGGGGGGACGCCACTCCGAAACTGACCACGTCCAAGAGTGGGGGTTGGTGGTAAGCGTCCACTGATCGGGGGTCCGCTCACACTTGCAACCTGCAGTATCCTTCCATGTCTGCAGGTAGGACAACCTCCAATCCTAATCCGGTCTGGCTGCTCCAGGAGCTCCAGCCGGAACCACCGAACGGGCCGCCTATAGGCAAAGGCCCGTGTCGGACGACGGTCCGACAATCTCAACAACAACAAGAGCCAGGGAGACCATTCTACTCTGACCTACTGGA
Organism: Homarus gammarus; assembly: GCA_958450375.1. Taxonomy (NCBI): domain Eukaryota; kingdom Metazoa; phylum Arthropoda; class Malacostraca; order Decapoda; family Nephropidae; genus Homarus; species Homarus gammarus. The sequence continues at coordinate 864,695 of CAUDMG010001794.1, read as the reverse complement.
CCAGCAAGATCTCTCTCCAGCACCTCACCGCCTAGCTCCCTCAGAAAGCTCCTCGCCCTACAGGACCTCTGAGCAAGCTACCCCTCACCTAGTAACTCCTTAGCACTGCACTGTACAACAAAATATATATAGAGAAAACGCATTGTGAGTTTCTATTCTACCTCATCCCTGAGTGTGAGATATCTACATGTACGTACGTTTGTGTGCCCATACAAAGAGACAATAGACAACTAAAGAGAATTGACAACTGGCCACATGCCGTATGCTACACGACCGCCCAAGCAGCTAACTAGCTTATCAGTGGCGAAGTGGATAAGAAAAAAAAGAAAAAAGAAAAAGAAAATAAGCTAGTTGTAGGTCTTATTATAAGAAAGACGTTCAGATATTTATTACATAAAGTTAAAATTTATTAAGCCAGGAGAATCAGTCTACCCTAACCCAACCTTCTTTATATTTCGTTCTCTTTGAAACAATGACGTGGGGTAAATATCCTCTCCCTCCCTCACTACACTCACGTGACTCTGATACTGCTCATACGCCCATAAATGTAAAACCTCACTCCATTTCCAATTAAAATAAAGTAAACCGTACAGATAACTTACAATATCACTTACTAATTATTTCCTTAAACCACCACGTATCTAAAACTGATAAGTATAAGATAAATTCTAGAGCCAGACGAATAGACTCTTGAAATAACATTTAAGGAAGACTCGTATCCCCTCGTGCTACAATGTAAACAAGACTAGGGAAGGAAAAGGAGTTGCCAGCCTACGTCGAGTGAATTTCTTCTATCCTAAGTATTTGACGAAGACAAGATGAAGAAAAAGGTTCGTTGACACAATTATCGTAATATTGGGGAAATAATTAGTCTATTTAACCTTTGTTCACTCCTGAGTATAATTAATGCGAACAAATTAAGTGGATTATCATGTTGATGGTTTTTACTTGTCTTTTGAGGGATTAGTCGTCTCGGTCTCGGGGTGTATTGTATAGGACCTCATTATGTTACACGCACATACAGGGAGAGGATAAGGGTAAAGGAGTGAGGGGTTTATGGAGGTAAGGGTTTGGGTAGAAGGAAGTGGCAGATGGGGAGTGAGAGCGAGATATTTAGTATTATCGTTTCGATCATCCTGCGAATTTTAGGATTTTAAGTTAAGGTAATTATATAGGACCAACCTGCCGGCGAAATTGATTGAAAACAATTATAAAAACTCCGGATTTTCATTGTTATATTACAGTGGACACTTGTAGTTTGTGGTAATATGTAAAAAAAACCCGGATATTTTTAAAATAAACGCTACTTAACATTTGTGGTTATGAAGAACAGACCTACCCAACCAAACCAAACAAACCTAACTTCAGCAGTATATTAAACAGAAAGAACTTAATATGATATGGTGAAATTTGAGGCATTTCTGGACTTGAGATGATATGGCAGCATCGGCACTATGCAGCCCAGTGGGTGTCATAAAGTCACAAAAAATTGGTAAACTTAATTTAATCTGAGTTAATAGATCGAGTGCATGTACCTAACCTAACACAACACAACTCAGATTAAATTAAGTTTACCAATTTTTTGTGACTTTATGACACCAAATAATAATCGAGAAGTGATTCACAGTCCGATTTATGCTTGTAGGACCATCATTTGACTTTATTGCGACTACATTTGGGTTCATTTGGGTAATTGCTTGCTCCCTCGGTACAAGCACGCGATCTATTAACTCAGTTTAAATTAAGTTTTCCAATTTTTTGTGACTTTGTGACACCAAATACTAGTCGAGAAGTGGTTGACAGTCCGATTTATTCATGTAGGACCATTATTTGACTTCATTGCGGCTACATTTGGGTAATTAGTCGGACCGCCGAGAAAGGATTAAGTTAGGTTAGGTTGAAGTTATGGTAATTGTGCAGATTACAGCAACCAAAGAATTCCGGAAATCACTTCACTCAATCTATAGAACTATTTTTTCTTTTATCAATTTATTATATTCACTTCAGTCAGACTCTGACTCTGAATAAGGTAAGACATACTGCAACGGCTATTGTTATTATTATGGAGGCTGACCACTTGACTCTGGGTTATTACCTAGCATATGGCCTTCACCCCCTGCTAGGGCCGTTGGGGGCGGAGGCCCCAGTTAAGTGGGTAGGAAAGGTTAAGTTTGGTTTATTGTATATCCACAAATCACTCGTTTTTTTCCTCTCCCTCACTCAAAACCCAGAATTCCCATGCTCTTCCCCAGTGTTGTTATAGGAAGGGGGGGGGGGGGGGCTGAATCACAAACGAGTGATTTCCGGCAAAAACGAAGGTCGGATTTGAACTAATAACATCAGAAAACCATTTTTTTTTCAAATTTCGTGGTTGCTTTCATATGCATATTTACCGAAAATATGTTTTTTCCTGTGGTTTGTTGCTAAAACATGATTCTCGACAATTTTACATTTGCAATCAGTAATTTTGACAATTCTAAGGATCTTTTCTTCAGTGGCATTTCTGGTGCAAATTACGTTTAAGTGAGATATATTACATTTTATGTATGTTCTTACATGGCGGTACACATGCAAAAAATCAAACAATTTTGGAGCTCCCCAGTCAGATTAAGTTAGGTTAGGTTGGTTGGGGTTTTGTTTTCCAATGGTTTTCAATGTATTTTGAGCACTTTTAACCTTGATTTTTATAGTAAATCTCTAGATTTTGAGATGGGAGGGAGGGGACCTAATCTCAGAAACTATTGATTTGAATCAGAAATGAAGGGCAAATTCGTTCATAACACAACAAAAACCACGGGAAAAATGTAGTTTCAACTTCAATTTCGTGTAGTGGCAACAAGTTAAATTTTAACGTTTTTTGGGTGTTTTAAACGATTCTGAATTACTGAACTTGCAAATGGGTGGATGACCAAATCGATAATTTTACCAGATATTTTGGACAAAGATTCATATTTTGTCCCAATGGGAATTTAATAACCAATATAACTTTTTCTTATATTTTTCATCATGATTTGAAAGAATATGACCTTCATTTTTGTTGCTGATGCATACATTATATTTAAGGACATGCGACCATAATTTGAATAAAGTGGGCACGACTTTGAAGATGAGGTATTTTGTGGTGTTAAAAAACAATGTTTTGTGCAATATCACTTTTATGATATTTTTCTATCCTGGGTCTACTGAGGAAATGCTGCCGACGCTTGTGAGCACAGTATCTGCTACTTTGTGTATGTTAGCAGTTTATTGCAAGTGTAATGTGCTCTTTGGGGGGGTTCTTTTTTTTTTAAGATTAAAATAGGAGATAACTTTAATACCAGGGCTTTAGGCTAGTTTAGTTCATTTTATGAATAAAAAGTTATGAATGTAGTAGTACAGTATTTGCTACTTCTGGAGTTTACTGCTAACTTAACACTGTGGCACTGCTGCTTTCTATAATTTGCCCTTTATTAAATGAACATAACCTAAAATGCTACAGTTATCTTGTATTTTAATATTCCAAAATAACAAAATAAATCCTTTTTATATGTATGTAGAGAAACCTAAATGGCAGAACATTCTCTTTATTTATCCATCACATTACAAAGTCATTGCCATTACATTACTGTATACAGAGATGTTTAAATCATGTTTATGTGTTGATGCTAAACTGTTAATATTGTTGTTGTTTAGGTGTTGCTGATGGGCAAGAGTGGGTCCGGGAAGACCAGTATGAGGTCTATCATATTTGCCAACTACATTGCCCGAGACACCAGTCGCCTTGGAGCAACAAGTGAGTTTTATTGACATAATAGAACCTTTTGTTTCCAAACTATTTATGTATTTTTCATACTGAGATTAACCCTTAAGCCCCGGGTTAGGGGGCTGGTGGCAGTACCTCCCACCCGGGGTTAAATCGAGAAAAAATCAAATTTTCCAAAAATAATTTTTAACCTTTTAAATTGATAAAACCCCAAAAATAATAAAGAAAAACTATATATTCACCCTCGAGAAACTTCTCTGGCCGCGCAGAGGGAGGGAGGAGGGGGAGAGATAAGGAGACAGTGTTGGTTTGACAGCTGACGCTCGTGGTCCCTCAGCACTTAGCAGCTATTTTTAGCTCGCCTTTGTGTCCGAAGTGGCCAATAATGTATGTACAGTCGACCCTCGTTAAAACGGACTAATAGGGGGGGGAAGGGTGTCCGTTTTAGTCGATTGTCCGAATTAACCGATTTAGGGGTTAATATTGCATTATACAGCTATGTGTATGTTTATTTGAGTGCCCCATCATAGGATTCCGTTTTCTCTCACTTCAGGACGCCTGAGTCCTCCGTTTTCTCTTAATCTTGGAGTGCAATGCACCAGAGACTTCGTTATTCCTTAGTTATGACACAGGATTTGATATTGCAACTGGGGTTGCAATTGTTGAGGCAACTTAGGTATGTCTGATTACAGTTGGAATATTCAAGATCCATTGTGAGTGATGTTTAAAGCTTCAACTGTCTTTATGGTTGGTAAAACTTTTCAAGTCTGTCAGTCTGAGTGGCATTTGTGAGGCCTTGTGTTTGTACAACCGCTAAATATATAAATATATATGTAATGGTAATTATCAGAAACGCACATAGGCATGGCTAGGTTTATTACAAAGTGATGAAAATTATACGATCATTACTGTACAGTGGGTAGTCCACAAAACATGTAGCCATGTCTCTTTATTTTAGTGCCCCGTCATAGGAGTCCGTTTTCTCTCACTTCAGGATGCCTGAGTCGTCCGTTTTCTCTTAATTTTAGAGTGCAGTGCACCAGAGACTTCCTTATTCCTTAGTAGTGACACAGAATTTGAAATTGCAACCCCAATTGCAACTGGGACAATCCCAGAACCAGAAATTTGATACGGACAGTTCAGATTTCCCTCCGATTTATCCGAAATCCGGATTAAAGGGGTCCGAATTAACGAGGGTCGACTGTATTTACTGATCTTAATACTTATTTGCTATAAATAATTCTTTTAGAATATTTTATTTGCATAATTTTTCATAAAAAAGTGCTTGGCAACAATCTCCAGTGGGTTGCCAATCTGTCTGACTGTCTTTGTGTTTGGTAGAACATGTAATGCATAAGATAATAATAATTCCACAAATAAAAACATTTATAACATAATCATAGCATTGTTTCACAGTAATTCTACCCTACAATACAACTACACAACTTGTATCAATATTACTTTGATACAGCATGATAAAATCGACAAACAAAAGTAGGTAATTATGTTCAGGAAGCTTCGCTGTGGAACCTGATAACCCACGCTGGGCGTTTAAACAATGGCGGGAATAGGTTCGCGTTCTGGAATGTCACCCGGGGCTTAAGGGTTAAATGAAAATGGCAAGTTAATGAAAGATAGGCTCAAAAAGTATAGTACTGTACAGGTATCCTCGCTATACAAATTACAGCTAACCAAAATTCTATTCTTACACCTCTTTTTCGCTATATGAAGGTGATATATACTTGTCCCATTATTGATCTAATTGAAAATTTAAATTGATCATCAGGCGAGACCCAAGAGTCAACTGGGGTGATCATTTTGGCCACCCGATGTGCATTGTTCTGTGCAAGTGAAGTGCTCCCTCTTTATCTGTCTGTGTTCATGCCATCCTTTTATGAAGGCGTACACAATGACATCTAAGCATAGTGATGATTCCTCTGCTGCCCCCACCATTGCCAAGAGACCCCACAATCCTATGATAATGTAAGCCAAGCTTGAGATCATGAAGCATCATGAATGGTGGCAAATTTCAATGTCAGGTAAGGTAATATACTCTACCAACTGTTTATAAATATTTTAGTAATTTTTTTCTTCATAGGCTTAAGACCTTAAATACCATAGTCTTTTGGTAATTGTGTAAATTACGAGAAAAAATTCAAAGCACAGTAAGCTTCACTGCAAAATGTCAATACATACAGTATTGAGTTTTATTGATTGGGAACTGATTTAATGTTTTTTTTTAGGTATAATACAGTGATATTTTGTTGGTCAGTAACTGAACCCTATTTTCCCATATATAATGTTATTCACCATCCAAAAATTTGATAACCTAACCCATTCGAATAGTGAGGGATACTTGTATTAAGAAACATACTGATGTAATATTCATCAGTTACTTTTTGGTGTATTTCATATTATCTGCTAAGCTTCACTCTCTTAGGAACTTCCTGCTGAGGTGGCAGCCATGACATTTGAGTCTTTTATTCACTTATTTCTTGGCAGCCATGACAGATGAGTCTTTAATTCACTTATTTCTCGTACCCTCTTTATTCCTTCCTCTTACCCCTTCCCCTGTTCTCTCTGATGTACAGTAGAACGTCGATATAACATGAGATACGTTTCAAGAGAGGTCGCTTTCAGAAGATGCATTTAATACTGTATATACTAATTTTTACCCACACTAAAGCATACTAAGACAAATTACGTATCAGTAATACTACATTATGCAAAAACAGCATTTTAAAAGATCAGAATCACATTGAACTATTACACGACCGTTAGCAGAGGCGGGAAAAATATGATGTTGTTCGTAGTCATATTTCTTGCCTCTGCTGATGGTCGTGTAATATTTCAATGTGATTCTGAACTTTTAAAATGTTGATTTTGAATAATGTAGTATTACTGATACGTAATTTGTCTTAGTATGCCTTACTGTGGGTAAGAATAAATATACAATTAACCCTCACTTTACGCGGTCCCGCATTCCGCGTTTCCACGTTAACGCGGTGCCTTGCCAGAACCTCACGTGCTCACATTACGCGGTACGTTAACCCCATTACGCGGAGAGTGTCCGGCGCGACGCTATTTTTAGATTCGCGTCACCCGCCCGCCTGCCTCTCCCTCCGCTTGGGCAAGCGGCGCAGTAAGGTTGCGCAGTGTGTGTCTGTTGCGTTATCACTGACGTCATATGACGTATCAGACCTGTGATTGGCCATGCATCCCTACCCCCCTCTGCTGCTAGCTGTAATTGGCTTAAAGTATTATGACGTGTCCATCCGGGGGGAGGGAGGGAGGGAGGAAAGACGACGCTTGACCTAGCCGCGGCAGTTTCATCCCTCAAGGCCACTCCGTGTAAACGCGCATCCATTGTTCCGTAAAATGGCTTCCACCGGACAACCACCCCCAGAGAGAAACCTTTCCTTACCTGGACCCAGCGGCACTAAACCAAAGAAGACATGACGTTCCTTAAGCTACGAGGTGAAGTATACCATCATCCAAGAGTTGGAGAAAGGAACAAGGCAGGTTGATTTGGCGCGCCAGCATGGCGTGAACGAATCTACGATCCGGACTATAAAGAAGGATTCAGCCAAGATAAAGGAGCACATGAAGATCACAAGGTCTACAGGTGCTTCTATGATCAAGTATTTTCACAACCAGGTGCTTCTCAAGACAGAAAAATTACTTGTGAGGTACTTGGTGCGTCAGGCGCGACGGAACATGGCGGTCGACACGCGCTCTGTTAAGGACTAGGCACGTGAACTGTACATGGCAGTGGCACGAAAGATGGGAACTACAGAGCCCAAACCCTTTAATGCTTCCTCTGGGTGGTTACAGAGGTTTAAGATCCGGAACAAGATCACCAATATAAACATTGGTGGTGAAGAAGCGAGTGCTGATCGTGCTGCGGCTCGGGAATTTCCTCCGTTTTTACGTGAGATTATGGAGGAAGGACAGTACAGTGATGACCAGGTGTTTAACATGGACGAATCTGGTCTTTTCTGGAAAAAGCTACCTTCCAAGACCTTCGTTGTGAAGAATGCCAGCAGGATTCGGGGCCGGAAAATGCAGAAGGAACGCATCACCGTCCTGTTTACCACCAATGCCTCCGGTACCTGTAAGCTCAAGTTATTGGTGATCCACGCAGCCCGCAAGCCGCACGCCTACAAAACCATGGACATGACCAAGCTAAATGTCCACTGGCTGACTGCACGTAAGGCGTGGATGTTCTCTACTGTCCCTCTCCTGGTTTGATGACTGTTTTGTTCCCGATGTAAAAAAATTCTGTGAGCGACAGAATGTGCCATTCAATATTTTGTTGCTGCTGGACAACGCACCAGGACACTCGCCCCTACTGTTAGATCGTCACCCCAACGTAAAAGTGGTCTTCCTTCCTCCCAACACTACGTCTTTAATCCAGCCCATGGACCAGGAGTTGATTTGCAATGTGAAAGCTGCATTCTCAACCAAAAAATTCCAGCTCCTGAACGACTACACCAACACCAGGGAAGAGTTGCGTAACCTGAGTGACACCACCACCGATAGCAAGAGCGAAGAAGATGAGGATCAACAGTTGGAACAGCAAAAAATACTCTTCAAACAATTCTGGAGAATATTTAACATCAAGAAAGCTGTGGACTTCTTGGTGGAGTCATGGGATCAGCTGTCTATTGCTACAATTCGTCACGCATGGAGACATGTGTTGCATGGAATACCAGGTGAGAGGAGGAGTCAATCTGTGACTGGTGAGGTTCAGAATGTTGCAGTAGCAGTGGACCTTGCCATAGAAGCTGCGCAGACTGTTACAGTTCCAGGCTTCTCCGAGACCACCAACGACGACATCCTGGAGGTGATCAGAGATCCTGAAATGACTGCCGACGAGATGTTGGAAGAAGAACACGTCAGTGAAGAGGAGGAAGAAGGTGCGTCATTCTCCGAAGAACACAATTTAAGTCATAGTGATATTAAGGGTGCCATGGAGTGTGCAGAGAAGATGAAGTCCTACCTTTCCCGCGACAATGACGATGACTGCTATGAAGTCTTCCATACCCGGCTGGTGCAGGCTATGGAGCCGTACATCAAGGTGTATCACGACAACATCAACGCCAGCCATCAGCAAAGCATGACAGATTTCTTTGCCCGCAACCCACCACAGCCAGCCCAAGCCAGTGATAGTGGCAGTGAAGATGACTTTGAGGGATTTGTCAGGGAAGCCCTGACAACTGTAAGTGACAGTGATGGTGATTCACCTAGTAATGGTGATTCACCTGAGGGCCAGTAATCTGCCCTCTTCCTCGGAACCAGCCTCCATCCCCGTATGCCGACCCATCTCTTCTACTACCGTAAGTGTTACACCAAATTTTTAGTTTCTAACCTAACCTTTATTTTTCCTATGTTAACCTTTATCTTTCCTAACCTAACCTCTTCTATATTACTTGTTTTTTCATACCATCATAAAGTTAAGATAAAATTTTTACTACAACATAGTTGCGTGTCGTCAAAAAGTGGAGTTTGGGGATCGGCCTGGACTCCATTTCAATTAATCCCATATGTTATGTTAGTCACTTTACGCGTTTCTCGCTTTCCGCGGTACCCTCCGGGTTACATTAACCGCGTAAAGTGAGGGTTAACTGTATATTAAATGCATCTTCTGAAAGTATGAATTTGCTACCAGAGTTTAACAGTTAATTCATGTATAATGCTTCTGATAAAATTCCTACGTGCTTATGTTTGAAATAATGAATGTATGTATCTTTATTTAATTTAACTAAATATCTTTCTCGTCAGAAACGGCCATACCAACGATTATGAATAAACTCATTTAGAAATACATCATTACTTCAGGACAAAATCGGACAGATTTGCAACAGCCAATCAGCTGAGAAAAAATGCACTATAACAATACAGTGAGAGTGAATTGCTGACCATCCTACCCTGTCCTCCTGTGGCGCCGCACTGGCGTATAGCCGTTGCGACAGACAGCGGCAGTACGAGTGTACTCTGCCAGTGCAGCGGCCTACCTGTTGCTCACGAGCCTCACGTTTGCAGAGTTGAATTGACTCATCAGTCGCCACTCCACTGCCAGTCCTTTTATCATTCATGCAGTGTTGTATGAGTCAACGAAAAAAGTGGCGCCGCCAGCGTCAGCATAAACGGCCGAGAAATTTGATGCCGTCAGCGTCGGCGTAAATGATTTCATAAATTGACGCCGTCAGCGTCAACACCTAGCATCAGCGAGTTTTCAGTGACGTTCAAATGCAGCCCCGAAATGTGTATTCTCCTGTGTATGGGAGTAACATGCAAAATCAAAAAATATTAATTGATTTTTAATCATTTATTATGATTTATATTATATCATATTAATTCATTTGTTCCCCCTCAAGAACACTAGCATCTCAAAGTGCTTGTCGCTCATTCTGCTGCACTTGGGCCTCAAGACGTCCTTGCCCATGGAGAAGTTGACGAACAAATTGACGCTTGACGTTTGATGCTCTGCTCGGGTAAAAAGTTGACTGCTACACCTGTAGCGTCACCTGCCAAAAAAATTGACATCAGCGTTAACAAAAACTTGCCGCCGTCCATTGACAGCGTTAAATTAACGGCGTCAACGTACAACACTGCATTCATGTCAGAGGCCCCAGGGGCCCTGAGGGTGGGTGTCGATGGCTCGATGCAAATGTAGTTGAGCTCTAGTGTAACACTAGTACCTCTTTTTCCAGCTAGAGTGTATAGTTATACTGTACTATATGAATATGTAGAATGTTCTCCTTAATGTTCAAAATTTGTCACAAAAGATTCAGAAAGTCTCTCTCTCTCTCTCTCTCTCTAAAGATTTTCTTCAACTTGATTTGCATACTCGGAATAAAGTGATTCATTTCCAAGTTAGCCAGTTAGTCACGATTTCTTAGCATCTTTCGTTTTCTGCTTTCAGGTCATTATCATGGCGTCTAAAAGAAAAAGGACTAGCCCTGCGTGGACTCGCATGAAAAAAATTGACCCAGGAAGTGTTGCTTGTGTCCTCTGTAAAGACAGCCTCAAATACTGCGGTAGCACTTCATCCTTGACAAAACATATACGCACCAAACATCCAACACAGTATGCAGAACTCCAAGAAGAGCAAGAAGGACATGTGCTGGAACTGGCAGGAAAATCAAGCAAAAAAGAAATCATGACACAACCAACCCACTTTGCTTGAAACAGTCAACAAGAAGAAAACTTACAAAGCAGATTCTTCTAGGAAGAGAGAATTGGACCAAATTGTCATGCAAATGATCGTCCAAGATCTACAACCGTAATCAGTGATGGATGACAAGGGGCTTAAACGTCTGGTCATTGCATTGGATCCACGATATGAACTCCCTAGTTGGCGAGAATTAACAAGAACCCACCTTCCCAACATTTACAACCAGGAAATTAAAAGAGTAAAAAAATAGTTGGAGAACACAAATGCTGTTTCACTGACCACAGACATATGGACCTCTAGAACCACAAAAGGATTCATCACAGTAACAGTTCACTTCATTTTGCCGACATGGGAATTAAAGTCGGTGGTACTGGAGACAATTATGATGCAGGAAGCACACACTACAGCTAATATTGCCGAGGAATTAACAACCATTTGTAACAGCTGGAACATTTTGAACAAAGTCTGATCTGTTACAGACAATGCAGCCAATATAACTTCAGGTGTGAGCAACGTCATGAAGCTACGTCATCTACCATGTTTCGCACACACGCTGAAATTGGTTGTAAGAGATTCTATTAAAAACACTGAGGAAGTTAAACATTTGCAAGAGTAAGTCAAACAGATCGTCACCTACTTTCATCACAGTGTAAAGGCATCAGATAAATTGAGTAAGCTTCAAGAACAACATGGTCTACCTGTCAAGATTTGCTATAGTCCTACTTAGAACTAAGACACCTGAGTATGTATGCAGACTGGAGTTGATCAGGTGTTGCCACATTTGTCTGGTTTATTTATTTATTGATTCAGTATTATATTCTCATATGATTGGCCTCTTATGATTTTTCATCAAGATTAATATAACATCTTAAGTAATAGATAAAAAATACAAGACTGTATGTAATTTGTATTATGACTTGAAAATAAAAGGATAAGCTGTATCAGAAGATTATTTACTCAAGATATGTTCAGGTGAGAGCTTTCAGCAGACCAGCTTACAACAAGGGTCACTATAACACACTGTATAGTATTTGATATGAAGATACCTTTGAGTGTTATATGATGACTCAGTTTGGCTACTTGTACATGTACTTAGACAAATGATTAATGAATAAATCAGGGTATATGCAGATACATAATGCTGTACTTTACACTACAATATTACTTATTAAGTGATAAATACACTACAATATTATTTATTCAGTGTTGATAAATACACCGCAATAGTATTTATTAAGTGATGATAAATACACAACAATACCTGTTTGCTCTTTGTAAACAAATGAGTATGAAATGACTCATGGTGTTCAGTGTGGGATTCTTTTTCCAGGAAAGTTGATTCTTTTAGGATAATATTTTATCAACCTGTCAACAAATGATCAGATTTCAGATTTACCCCCGAGGGGGCTAGTTTATTGGGCACCCCAACAAATGATCCTAAATTATATGAGATTTGTGGTGAAATTGCATAAAGAAGTGTTAAAGGATTCCTGTGGGAGAAAGGGGTAGGGAACCACCCACCCTGGGTACCTCCCCCACCCCTCTACCAGCTGCTCCCAGATAAACATTCGTCTTCCACATGCAATATACTCCTACACTTATTTGTTCTTATTTTTATAGTACTGTACAGTATACAGTTTTATCTTTATTCATGAGAAAAATTCTGTGGTTTCGTACATATAACACTACGGTAAATAACAATCATGTCGGTGACAACCAGACTTGCATTTCTAATTTTCAACCCAGAGAGTTCTGTTTCGTATTTTTTTTTTATTGTTGATGTAATATTCTTTTAATAACCTTGTTATACTGTACACTTAAAAGCCTTAGTTGTTGAAGTGCAGTAATAACATAACGACTGATTTTCTTTAAACAGTTCAGATAAGCAGTGTTATCTCCCCCCCACCCCATCCCATATCTTCGCATTTCTCGGACTTTCGCATTTCCCGGACTGGGGTCTGTCCCAATTAGTTTGACTTATCGTGGTTCTACTGTATAATGTAAAACTTGATTGGGTAAATTGTTTCATGAATTTATTAAACAAAACAATGACATCCTTTCCCAGTCCTTATTGAGAAATGGAAGTATCAGAGCTGAATGTTGAAAAGTTTGGGTGCTTGTTTGTGTGGTGGGGGCGATGGCTGGACAGCGGACCTGCCCTCCAATAAGGGTGGGGACGGACTTTACACCCTCCACCTTGACTGTGTGACAAACTTAGGTCCGGGACTGTACATCTGTTCCATTATTCACACTCTCTGCCCCCTCTTAGCCAGTCTGTGCTGTACATCCCATACTTTTCATTATTTCTCACCCGCTCCAGTCTTTTAACCCGAGATGAACTAAGTTCATCTCAAGTCCATTTCTCTTTGCTCTTTACTGTACTAAGGTAGGATTATAGTACAGTATTCCTCAGTTCCTTCTTCACTTCCAAACATAAATTCCTTTCCTTAGTGATACTTTCCAGAACTTCAGTTTACTTCCTCCTATGTAATGTTCTCTTCCTGGTTTTACTCTGCACTTTTTTATCAGTTCTGGAATAAGTATTGATTAGTTGTTTTTGTACATTGCAGTTGATGTCGAGCACTCCCATGTACGCTTTTTGGGCAACCTGGTACTGAACTTATGGGATTGTGGAGGGTGAGTATGGTGGCCATTACTTCTGTGGTATCAAGCATGATGGGGTACAGTGGCTGAGGGAGACAACTCTCAATTCTCGTCATCAGGGTTGCTGGTTCTATCCCAGGGAACCCCCAGTCTGCCCATCTGAAAATGGGTACTTAACTATAGTTGGGAAGTGAAGGTGGTTAAGTGTCGGTCATACTGCCTCCTTGTATATTGAAGGTTTATCAATGTACAGTGGTCCCTCGGTTAACGAGCGCTTCGGTTAACGAGTTACCTTCCATAAGATTCTTAACTTCGATTGACGAGCAATCCCTCGATTAACGAGTTTCTTACGAGCCGACCTCAACATGTTTTCGCTTGCATTTGGCGGTCCACCAGCTGTAGTATTAGTCTGCCATTACAGTAATCGGTTCTAGGGCTTATATTCCTTACCATTTTAGTAAATATCAAGAAGTTTACAGTATTCAATAATTTTTAAAGTTTAATATTAAATTTTTTAGTAATTTTAACAATTATTGAACATAATTGAAGGGAAAGAAACTAGTTTCTGGCACGCTATCCAGCCTGGCAACACACCAAACAGGTGTTAGTCTCTCTCTCTTTTCAGTGGAGGTAACATCTTGCTTGAGACTCTCTTCAACTAAATGCTTTTTTCTGTATTTCCAAGCAAATTATTGGTCATTTTGAAATTTATTTTACATATTGACAATATATAATGCAGTGCAGTGTTGATTTAAAGAATAATCTTGAATTACACCAAAAGAACTAAAATTTTGTGGGTGAAATGGCGCCATGGGGTGACTTCTCTTCCACCCCAATGCCTTCTCTTTTCCCTTCTCCTCCACCCCCATTCTAATTCCCATCATCATCATCCAGGAGCCTTCTACATACACACCTCAAAGTAAGTGTACTTTTCTACCTTTTTTGTTGAATTTAGGCAATTTTTGGTGAGCTGGAACCAATTACCCAAAAACCCATTGAAACAATGGTTTCGGTTAACGAGAAACCTTCTAGAACGGATTGTTCTTGTTAACCGAGGGACCACTGTACTGGGCCAATGAAACCCACTTTCGCTATGAATGAAAATAATTATTAAATAAGTGAAATCTATGATACTTATGCAAATGAGTAATGAGGTCCATTTTATAAAAAATATACCATAAGGTGCTTATTACTTGTTATGTGATCTGATCTAAGAAACGGAACATAAATGTCATTCTTGGGTTAGGAGCATATTTGAAGCCTTGGAGGGTATACATTTAAATTATAACATTTGCCCATTGTTTGGAAGTATTGACAGCTAAGTGTTTTTAGGTGACACCCTCTGGTGAGCAACTCTTGTTAGTGTACATATCAGGAATGGAGGTCTGGTCAGCCCATTCTCACATTATTATCCCTTTTGGCATCTGGAGCCAAGGTGATGATCACTCATCCCTCCTCGTCACATCCACATATCTCAAATATTGGAGATTAGATGCAAAGGTTGGAGGACTGTTTAGAGTATGTGTCCACCTAGGCAGTACACCCACCCACATAACGTCTGTCATGATTCCAGGACTGATCTTAACTTTCAGTGGAGCCAGCAGCTTCATAACCCTCCCTCCTGCTTGGGGTCATGTATAGTCATCTGGAAAACTAAATGAATTGAAGTTAACAGTTCAGCTCTGGAATCATGTTGACCTTAGGCCAGTGTGTACTGATTAAGTTGACTTCAGCCTCCTGGGAACAACCTTTGTATGTAATCTACCAGCTACCATAGAAAGTAAGGCAAGCTGGGCTCACCCTCTATCCCAAGCATGAACAGTAGTAAAGCCGCTTAGCTACAGCTTTACTGAAAAATGGGAGTTCAGAGTCAGTCCTTCATTTTTCTTATTTAAGTCTGAAACTCACCTGTTAATGACTATTTTTTTTTACCCTTTCCATAGATCAGGTTACTAATGTCATCAATGTAGCAAATCATTAATATCAATTAACTATAAGAGTACTACATGTAGCCACACTTTATTCAACAGGCAAGAAGCATTCATGGAGAACTACTTTGCTTCTCAGAGAGACAACATCTTCAGAAATGTTGAAGTGCTCATTTACGTATTTGATGTAGAGAGCCGGGAATTGGGTGAGTGAATCTTAGAATTAATATATGAAGTAACTAGCATTCAAATACAGTATTGGAATGTGTATAAAGTACAGTATAGTTATGTTAAGGCTCTTTTTTTTTTACCCAAATTTGCTAAAGTCCTGGTCATCAAATCCATTGTGTTTGATGTAGTTGTACGTTCAGAAATTAATGTTTGCTCTGAGAGAGGTAAAAAAAAAATTTGGAACAATATCTGATATGTCTTAAAAAGGATAAAAATGTTTGTTCTAGAGGTAAATTATTTTATTTTCTGTGTGTTTTACCTAGAGAGAGACATGCATTACTACCAGAGCTGCCTGGAGGCCATTCTGCAAAACTCACCAGAGGCTCGTGTCTTCTGCCTCATACACAAGATGGATCTGGTCCAGGATGATCAGAGGGACATTGTAAGTAATCATTGTAAATACAGCTACTCCTCGACTTACGACCTACTCAACTTACGACCACCCGGACATACGACCGCCTCAGTCGTACCAATATTTTGTCAAATTACGTATTTTCGAGTCCCAACGTCAGTGATTGCGCTGTGTACTGAAAAATTTTTCGTTTGTAATTCACCTTAAAATGGCTGGCAAGCTTAAAAGTGAGAGTTTTGTGGTGCTGAGAGGAAAAAGAGACACCCATTTTAGATTTTCTATGTATTATTTAAGCATTTTCGACTTACGACCATTTCGACTTATGACCTGGATTTGGGTCCCTAACCCCATCGTAAGTCGGGGAGGAGCTATATTTGTTTATCAGAGAGATCTTAAAGTATTAATTTGTATTACATCTTGTAGGATCAGGCCTGAGGAGGGGGGAGCTGGGGGGGCAAAATCCTGAAAAGGGTAGGGTAAAATGTCCTAGTTAGTATGCACAGTTCCTAAATACATACACATATTTGTAATAAAACAATATTGTGCTCGATAAACTGAAAACTCACTCCTTGAATGTTGGCCAATGGGATACCTTCAGTTACCCTTATGGCTTTGAAGTGGGAGGACATTGCTCTGATGAGTACATTACAGTTTTGTTAACAGCACCTTCAAACACCATTGGTGAATTTCTTAATGATCTAATTTTCAGATATAAGTTTCTGGGAACTTTTTTTATTCCAGTCATTGTATTTTTTATGTGCTGTTGTTGATGAAGTCTTGGTTGTGCTTATGAATTAGTGTGCTTACTTAATTTAGCTGTCGACTACATCTGGCACTGATGCATTTAGAATATTTCATATGTGCATTTTGAGGAAGACAGTGTCTCAGTAGCTGTGTTCCTAAAACTACACACTCAATATGAATAATTCCAGGGTAGGTGGATACATTACATAATTAGATAGGTAGAAAAATATCTACATTGACAGAGAGATAGATAAACAAACAAATATATAAATAGGTAAATAGATTTTTGGTGAGTTTGTATGTTTATCCAAGTTTTAAAGCATAAAATATGTTATTAATCTGTTTTCCTTTGGTTTGAGCTAAATACAATATAAGTAAAAAATTATGAATATACTGTACAGCAAACCCCCAAAGTAACGGATACTGTCTACAATGGACCTTGGCTTTAATGGACCCTCTGACCCGTTCGGAATAGGTTCGTGTATTACGGACTCAGATCCATTATGGTAAAAATAATTAGGGACTCAAATACTTGAATTACTGAAAGATCCCAATTAATCCAGTTCCGAATATTTCGACATTAGAGTACAGTCGGCCCTTAACATTCGTGGGGGGATAGGTAACAGAGATACCCGTGAATGTTAAAAATCCGTGTACTATTGCTGCCCCCCCCCTAAAAAATCCCTGGCCCCCCCATGTCCTTATTTACCGTATATACCTGTGTGTAGTTCGAGTTTTTAAGACCAAATTATTTGGCAAAAATTGTGGGTCGACCTCTAAACGGGTATTAGTTTCGTTAGGTTGAAAAATATTTACCAGTAACTACCAGTAAACAATGGAAACGATGCACCAACACACCACCAGCTGTGAGTGTCGGTACAGTTGCCAGGGCAGATCTCTTGCGAGCCCAAAGTAGCCAAATCCATGGTATGGTAGCACAGGATGATGTAAAACAAAGTATTCATTTATTAAAGTTAATTTATAGATACTGGACATAAATTTTTGTTCATTACATTTGAAACATCAATCTTTGTTAATTAAATTTGAAACAAGAGAAAAATATGATACTGGTTTTTCATTAAAATATTACATCACAAGTATATTTTACCTTAACTGTGACTGAATGAATATATTCTCGGAAATAAATATGGAAATGTAATATTTTTGCTGGAATGACGTACATATTATAGTGGGAAGTGGGATAAAATCATGACGAAAGACTTTCACTTTCTTTCGTTGTTCAAAATATTTTACCGTAATCGCTTTTCGAATGGTTTTCAATTAAAAAACTGTTGTACTCGTACTGTATTACAATAGTATTCTATCCTATCATTAGCCTTATAATCCCACAACTGAAAACCATTCGAAAAGCGATTACGGTAACATCTTTTGAACGAAAGAAAGCTAAAGTCATTGCTTTCGTCACTTTCCACTGTAATACGTACGTCATTTCAGCAAAATATTACATTTCCATATTCTCAGAAATAAATAGTACTTTTGCTGAAACGTGATGTATTTCAATGTAAATTAGGATAAAATACATGACGAAAGCAAGAGACTTTACCTAACCTTCCGATGTTCAAGATATGTTTCTTGTTTTTTTAGTAGTTTTCGGTTAAACTACTCTTATATTAGTGATATTCTATTCATACTGTGCTTGATATAATACATTCACGGAAATGTAATAGTTTTGCAACTACAATGCTGATGTCAACACAAGTGTGGTTACAGCGAGACTGACTGAGTGAGGGAGAGCTATGCGTGTGTGTGTGTGATGTTGCGGGAGCGGGTGGTGTCCCGTGTTCGGTGCCGCACGCGAGTTGAATGGCGCGCGATTTGAATGTACTTCAATTACTTCAATGTACAGAATATTCCTCTGGCGGGGCAATCCGCGTATTTGCGAATCCGTGAATGCTAAACCCGTGTATGTGAAGGGCCGACTGTATTCAACAATTTCTGAAGTTTGTGTTTGATCATGTGTTTGTTTTATGTTCAGTTTGTTCAGATTATTCCTCATTATTCCAACCAACAAACATACTCAGTTACCATGCCTTGGCTGCCCCATAAAATATTTATTTGTAATTACAGTAAAGCCTCGATTAACGACGGTAATGTGTTTTGCAATATTGCAGTGTAAGGTGAATCATCGTATCACGAATCATTAATTACCATTAAAATAAAGCAATAGTAATGAGATGCGTTCCCAAGTGTGTCCTTTTCATATCTTTTGTGTGGCTTTTTACCCTCTTTCCCCCAAAACAATACAATTAAAGAAAATTGCAAACTATATTCTTTAAATAGTGTTTCTGAATGCACCTTATACAATATAAATGAATAATAATATGGTCACACAAGAGGAGATGGGACGCCATTGTTTTCGTTAGTGTTTACAGCCGGGAGTCCGGGACGCTAATTCTACACGAGAAAATGAAGAAAATAAGACCCTGGTTGTAGCTGTAGTAAAATTAATGTAAAATAATGAATATATATGTTGTAAGTAACGTTATTTAATGTTAATAAATGGAACAATCGAAGTAGCTAACCACTAATGGCAAAGAAAAAAAAAAGAGAGGGATTGGGAACGCCAACATATACGTGCGCATTTAAGGATACCGGGTCATTTATCTTTTTAAGAATACAGTGTACCCTCAGTTAACGAGCACAATTTGTTCCAGAAGGTCGTTCGTTAACCGAAAATTTCGCTAACCGAATCCATTGTTTCAATGGGATATTGGGTAATTGTTTCCAGCTCACAGAAAAGTACATGCAAAGTAAAAAAAAAATGCAGTAAAGTACACTTACTTTGAGGTGTGTACTGTATGTAGAAGATTCCTGGTTGATGATGATGATGATGGGAATTAGAAGTGGGGTGGAGGAGAAGGGAAAAGAGAAGGAAGTGGGGATGGAGGAGAAATCACCTTTCAGGGGACCCATGCTTGATGTAGTAATTTCACCAATAAAATTTTAAGTTCACTGGGTGTAATTCAAGATAATTTTCTTTAAATCAACACTGCACTGTGCTATATATTATCAGTATGCTCACTAAAGTTCAGAATGACCAATAATTTCAATGAAAAATGCAAAAATATTCAAGACACCAACAAAACAGATGCTCTCTCCACTGTTTTCAAAGCCCAACTGATGCCTTGTAGCTGACTCACGCATCTGATGGGTGCACAACAAACTAGTTCCCTGTAGTACTGCATATATTATCAATATGTTAAATAAATGTTAAAATGACAAATAATTTTAATATAAAAAATGCAAAAATATTAAATAGCACAACTTTATTGATATTTACTCCATTAGAAACAAATGTAAACATAGAACAGATTACTGAATTGGTAGACTAGCCAATCAGCTGATCAGCTGATGCTCACAACAAAACGTGATGCTCGTAAGGATTTTGTTAATCAAATTTTTGTTCGTTAACCGAATTGAAGATTCTTATGGAAGGAAATTTGTTAACCGAACCGTTCGTTAACCGAGGGACCACTGTATGTACAAAAGATTCATTATTGTCTATTACTGAATATGTATTTGATTAAATTAATCTTTATATATGCGAAATGAACAGTGCAATTCATTAATAATATATAGAATATTAAAACAAACAACAGGATAAGAGACGACATTGTTATCAGTGTTTACACCCATAAGGTCAGTTATCCACCTGAAACTGAAGGAAATAAGACCCTGGTTGTTGTTGAAGAAAAATTAATGTAAAAAATTAAATATCTATATGTATGTTTTAAGTACAGTTACTCCCCGTCTTACGACCGACTCGACTTGCGTCCACCCGCACTTACGCCCTGCCTCAGTCGTACCAAAATGTGGTCAAATTATGTATTTTTGAGTCCCAAAGTCAGTACACAGACAAAATTTTCATCTGTTGTTTACTTTAAAATGACTGGCAAGCTTAAAAGTGAGTGTTTTGTGGTGCTGAGAAGAAAAATAGACCCAAATTTTCGATTTTCTATGTGTTATTTAAGCATTTCCGACTTACGACCATTTCGACTTACGACCTGGATGTCAGTCCCTAACCCCGTCGTAAGTCGGGTAGTATAATGTTATGTAATGTTAGTAAATGGAAAACTAGAAGTAGCTAACCACTAATGGTAAAGAAATAAAGCGAGACGATTGGGAACGCCAATTTATGTACAGTAAGTGCGTACATGTGAAAACACATCTTCATTTCTCTACATATGAATATGAAAGCAACACTTATTTACTGTTCATATATGTTTTAAATAATATTTGTGAATGTAAAACAAAAATTCTACTCACCAATAGTGGTAAAGTCTAAAACATAAGGACAGCCAATGATGATGTGCGAGTTTTTACTCAGATGACGAAGTCATCAGGTTCAACTCTGGCTGAAGCTGTAGCTTTCCATAAAGCTGTTGCTGAAACTTACTGAACCTGAAGTTGTTGTTGAAGGTGCATATGATGGTGAATTTGATGGTGTAACTGAAGTTGTTGGTTTAGGCCTTCGAATAATAAAGCTGTTGAAAGAACCTTGCACAGCTGCTTTCTTTTCTCATTATACATCTTCATGTAGAGGTTGTTTGCTTTGATTAAAATTTTAATGCTTTGTTGTGTTAATGGATCCACTTCAGAAAATATGTTCATTGCTTGCTCCATATAATATCCACAGACCTCTCACCTTTTCACATCGTTTTAACACATCTAGTTTCTCGGCTAAGCTTATGCACTTTCTATGAGCTTTTGCAACAACACTACCATCACCTGCTCTCTTGCTCATTTTGAATAGGGATGCAAAAATGCTGTAAGAAACCTGAGAAAGTTTTTCTCCTTTTCATGTTCAGATGCCAGCTGCGATTGTTTATACTAGTGATGCTGGCATGACCACTAACAATCCCGGCAGCCTTCGTGCGCAAGGCATGTTTTTTTTTTTTAATATCGGGATTTAGTTATTATTTGTACAAAAATGTAATACAGGTAGTCGTCGACTTACGACCTAGATTGGTTACGGCCGACCGGTCGTAAGTTGATCTGGTCGTAAGTCGGCCTATGTTATAATTACCTTACGTATATTATACTGTAATGTGTAATGATAATATAATCATCTTTAAGTCATATTTTATCAACATTTTCTTTGTTCATTATTGTTACGGTCGTCAGGTTTAAGTAAATCACTGCATACTACAGTACAATTGGTTTATTATTTACACTGGGGCTGGGGCCAAAACTGTCGTACCGCCGGTCGTAAAGTCGAACAGACGTAAGTCACATAGGTCGTAAGTCGACGACTACCTGTATATTTTTTATAATTTCGTCGTTAATATGAAATAATGCCGTAAATTGAATTGGGTCCTAAAATAACCAGAGTCTTAAATATGAATCTTCATTCGTTGAACCGTCGTTATCGGAGGCTTTACTGTACATTATACTGTACCCTCTTTAATGTGACAAAAAATGGGTTCTGGGTCACTCGAATTCCCGAGAAAATCCAGCACTTGAGAGATGGTGAGTGCTGCCAATATTATTAAGGAGAGCCGGACCAATCAGGTGTTACTCCTCTGTAAACAAGTGACCGGGAATATACTATGGTGCAATAGTTCATCCTTGATTGGTGTGAGATTTCTGGGGGAAAATTAATTAATTTTCTAAAATGTTTTAATAACCCAGCACCCAATGAACCCTAAATACTGTAATCGGGGAATTGTGGTGAAACTGCATGTTGTCGTTATAAAGGGATGGCGGGGGAACGAACACGGGATGTGGTGAGTTGTCCTCTCCCTCCTTCTCCCCCTCCTCCACCACCCATCACCGGCTACACACCCAAACATAGTTTTGTATCTTAATGTAATTCATTTTATTCCTATAATTCATTCATCTTAATCTATTTCATAATATATAACTACAATAATGTTATAGATTATTGCTTATTGTATGATTTGACTCAAATCTTTGTCATGTTCTTTGAAAATATTTCCTCCAGTACATTTAGTATTAAATAAAAATGTTGAACCAATTTGAAAAATGTATCATAATTTAACTTAATAAATTATCTATCTAAACTAAAAACTCAGTACGTTTTCAGAATTAAAAGTACGGTACTGTTCAGTAATTACAAGGTTTGAGCTTGAGTTTCAGAGTTTGACCACCTTACATTCCGTGCGCTGCATTCACCCACACAGCCACACAGAGGGCGAGTCAGCTGTTCAGTCCACAACCACATGCACTTTAATGTATTATATTGCTTTATAAAGATCAGCTTGGTAAATTAACATTAGTCATGCACGTATCATTTTTATCATCTACTGTATTAAGTTTTGATGCAGCAACTGAATTTTTATTTTTTAAAACATACAAGCATGAAAACAATACAGCTAGACCTCGACTTACAACTACATGAACTTACGTCCATTGGTACTTACGACCTGCTTTGACAGTACATCCGTCGGGACATACGACTGCGACCGTCGTGACCAAAAATATTTTCAAATGACGCGCGCATTTTCTATACCGAAACGTTTCCGTCCCGGGCGAAGGGTGGCGCGTCTCGGGGCGCCTCGTGGGTACACTCACTCAGTGGAGCGCTTTGTTTGTGTTTGGCTATCGTATCCTATACTGATCGCGCTGTGAACTTTCGTTATTATCGCATTTAATTGACTTTATAATCACTGGAAAGCGTAAAAGTGAGAGTGCTGGTGGTGTTCCAAAGAAAAGGAGACAGGCAATTACTTTTGAGATGAAAATGAAGATAATAACACAGCATGAGAATGGAAAAACAGTAGCAACAACCTCACGCGACCTAGGTTTCTCACACTCGACCATATCCACTATTCTGAAGGACAAGGAACGTATTCGTCAAGTAGTGAAAGGAACAACACCTATAAAGGGAACTATAATATCAAAGAGAAGACAAGGCCCTATTCACGATATGGAAAAATTATTGGTGATATGGATAGAAGACCAGAAGCGTGTACCCTTAAGCCTTCTAACCATACAGGCTAAAGCAAGAAGCCTGTTCCAAAGCCTGAAGGAGCAGGCAGGAGATGAATGTGATCATATCTTTACAGGAAGTCATGGGTGGTTTGATAGATTTAAAAAACGCTACAGTCTACACCAGGGGTGGGCAATTATTTTTGATGGAGGGCCACTTCATGAATGGTGGCACACTTTGCGGGCCACAGGTTAACAGCGACGAGCCAGTATTGCTGCTATGTCCACCCAACTTCCAAAATTGTCCTTTCTGTAATTAATAAGAATTTTTTTTTCTGATTGCCAAATGCAGTGGCGGGCCACAGAAATAATTTGGTGCGGGCCGCACTTTGCCCATCCCTGGTCTACATAATGTTAAGGTGAGTGGAGAGGCAGCTAGTGCTGATGTTGGTGCTGCCGAAGTTTTTAAGGAGGAGTTAGATGAAGTGATTGTGGAAGGGAATTATTTGCCTGAGCAAATATTCAATGTGGATGAGACTGGATTATTGTGGAAGCGCATGCCTGAGCGGACATACATCCACAAAGAGGCGAAAACAATGCCTGGATTCAAGGCATTCAAGGACAGAATTACACTTCTGTTGGGGGGAATGTTGCTGGTTTCAAGCTAAAGCCCTTCATGATCTATCATTCAGAGAACCCTAGGGCTTTTAAACATGTCAGCAAGCACACACTGACAGTGTTTTATTGCAGTAACAAGAAAGCCTGGATGACCCTAGTACTGTTTGAGGATTAGTTCATGACTTGTTTCATTCTACGAGCCAAGGATAATGCTCCGGGACACCCACCACACCTGGACGACATGCACCCTGATGTTAAGGTTGTGTACATTCCACCTAACACTACCTCTATCATCCAACCCATGGATCAAGGTGCTATTGCTGCCTTTAAAGCGTATTATTTACGCACGACCTTCGCTCAGGCTGTTGCTGCTACTGAAGGTGAGAAAACTCTCAGACAGTTTTGGAAGGAGTACAACATTTTGTCATGTATAAAGAACATTAGTGCAGCATGGGATCAGGTTACAAAACATTGCATGAATGGAATATGGAAGAAAATCCTGAAAAGATACGTGCACAGTTTCAAAGGATTTAATGAAAATGAAGTTATTTCGGATATTTGTAACAAGATAGTGGAGTTAGGTAAACAGCTGGAGTTAGAAATTGATAATGAAGATGTTGAACAGTTGGTTGAAAGTGTAGCAGAAGAGCTCAGTAATGAGGATCTTATTGAACTAGATGCACAGAAAATTGCAGAGGAAGAAGAGAGACAAAATGTAGAAGAAGAACCTGCACCCCCCAAAAAGTTTTCAGTGAAACAAATGGCAGAGGCATTTGCTACAATTAATAAAGCAATGCAAATGTTTGATGGCATGAATCAAAATTATGAGCGTTATGCTAAAGTTGACAGAACTATCCAAGATGCACTTGCTACAGAGAAATTTATAATGAAAAGAAAAAGCAAATTGTGCAGTCTAAATTGGACACCTATTTCAAGAAGTCCCCCAGTGCTGTCTCCTCACGCCCCACCAGTGCTGCCTCTTCACTCCTGCAAGATGAACCAATACCTTCAACCAGCAAGTTTTCACAGCACATAAACCTGTCTGAAGAAAGCGACATTGATGACCCACCCAGCCCTGTCTCCTCCTCTGCTTCTTCCAATTAATATAGTCTCCGTATATCCTGTAAATAGAAAATTATGGGGGCCCTGTGTGCATTCAGCTGACTACATTTAAGGTAAGTGCTCATTCACACTGTATCCATTCCTCATTATTTATTACGTTTAGTGTACTGTATTTCATTGTAGATTTTTTTTTTTTTTTGAATTTTTTTTTGGGGGGATTTTGTTTTTATCTATGTCGGACTTACGACCATGTCGGACTTACGACCTGGATTTGGGTCCCTAATCCCGTCGTAAGTCGGGGTTTAGCTGTACAGTGATCCCTTGGGTAACGAGCGCCTCGGTTAACTAATTACCTTCCATAAGATTCTTCACTTCGGTTAACGAGCAAACCCTCGGTTAACGAATTCCTTACGAATGTTTCCCAACATGTTTTCGCCTACATTTGACTGCCCACCAGCTGTAGTATTAGTCCGCCAATGCAGTAATCGGTTTTAGGGCTTAAATTCCTTTCCTTTTTAGTAAATATCAAGAAGGTTGTACTATTCAATAATTTTAAAAGTTTTATATTAAATTTTTTAGTCATTTTAACAATTATTGAACATAATTGAAGTACAGGAAACTAGTTTTTTGCGCGCCAAACAGCCACTCAACACACCAAGCTTGGCGTCAGTTTGTTTACCAGTTCAGAGGAAGGAACATCTTGTTTGAGACTCATCAACATAAATGCTTTTTTACTGTGCTTCCAGTCAAATTATTGGTCATTTTGAAATATATTTTACATATTGATAATATATAGCGCAGTGCAGTGTTGATTTAAAGAAAATAATCTTGAATTACACCAAGTGAACTAAAATTTTATGGGTGAAATGGCGGCATGGGGTGACTTCTCTTCCACCCCCACTGCCTTCTCTTCTCCCTTCTCCTCCACCCCCACTGCCTTCTCTTCTCCCTTCTCCTCCACCCCCATTCTAATTCCCATCATCATCAACCAGGAGCCTTCTACATGCACACCTCAAAGTAAGTTTACTTTACTGCATTTATTTTTAGTTTGTATGTAATTTTCGGTGAGCTGGAACCAATTACCCAAAAACCCATTGAAACAATGGTTTCGGTTTACGAATTTTTCGGTTACCGAGCAATCTTCTGGAATGAATTGTGCTCGTTAACCGAGGGACCACTGTATAAATACCAAAATTCCAAGTGTATGAAATGCCATAAATATTTGTAAGCAGGGTAATTGGGCACATGTGAACCAGCAACACAGCTCAGCTCACATGAACCTAGCCAGCCAAGATGTTAACAAAACTACTCCACACCCCCTGACAGACAGACATTTATTGAGTTATATACCTGAAAGGTACTTCGGGCTATGTTGGTATATAATAGACTGAATCTTTTATTATTCCGGGTCCATATATAACAGACTTTTGTCCTTAACGGACCGGTCTTCCCCCCCCAATTAGTCCATTATATCGGGGTTTACTGTGCATACAAACTGTTTTTGTTTCAACAAGTGACTGTATACTGTACAGTGATATCCCCGTTAGCCGGAACAATTGGTGCAGAGCACTTCCGGGGATGAAAGATTTCCGGCTAACTAGACGACTTTCTCAAACCCAGAATATTTTCCGGTTACTGGGAAAAGTTTCCGAGTGTCTAAACTAGACATCTTGCACACACAGACACTAGCCCACTTCCCCAGAATATTTCTGGGTGCTGGGGATGTTTTCCTCGAGTCTAAACTACCGGAGTCTGTAAATGCAGTTCTAATTATGTTAGAAATTCCATTTATTTACTATAATAATCCAGAATAGTTTATCTAAAAGTTTGGTAAAATAAATATATTTGAAAATTAAAAATCTATATGATACGGGAATGAATGAAGTTGTGTGTTACTGCAAAGACCGGTACAGGTTGACAACCCTTTATCCGAAATTCCAAAAACCGAAAAGCTCTGAAAACCGAATTTTTTTTTTTGTGGAGCAATTTTTTTTTTTTTTTTTTTTTTTTTTTTTTTTTTTTGTGTGTATTAGCCCACCCAGGCACAGGTCACTGACCCACATCAGGGCCTGGGGGGTGAAAATGTAATAGTAATAATAATTATAATACAGTTAACCCTCACTTTACGCGGTCCCACATTCCACGTTTACGCGGTGCCCTGCCGGAACCCAGGATGCTCACATTCCGCAGTGCGTGTACCCCTTTACGCGGAGAGCGGCTGGCGAGCCGCGCCATTTTTTGATCCAAACCTCCCGCCATCCGCCATGTTGTGTAAGCGGCGCGAACATGGTCCGCACAAGGTCACCCAGTCATCAAAACATTACCAGTTCTTCACCCGCCACCCACCACAGCCGGCCCAAGTCAGTGATAGTGATAATTATGGTGAGGATGTGGACTTACCGTATATCACGGCCTATAAGGCGGCGGGGTGCATAAGACGCCCCCCCCCAAATTTCCATTTAAAAAGTAGCTTTTGAGCTCTATTTGCTGTATAAGACCAGTACCCCAAATGTGACACTTACCCACTGACTCAGTAGTCCTTTACCAACCATCCTTGGTTTTTTAAAATAAGGCCAATTCACTTCAAGTAATGTCATCAAATTATACCCGCTGGTGTAGTGTAAACACTAGTGACGTCACTGAAGCGTCTGCTATTTACCGGTAACTGGAACTAATGTCGGTATCGAGGAAAATTTTTCCATTTACTTGAAATGGATTTACCGATTTATTTGTTTATTTATTTATAATATACTGTAACATATTAAACACACTGCAAGTATTTTCTTTCATTTCTACGCTTGCTTCACACGAGACGATCGGTGGTGGGAGTGTTCCCTCGTCTCGGTGGTGTGGCTGTGTTCCGACTATTTATACAACAGGTAGTTCAACAGCAACCACCGTATTCTAATTGTGGTGTTTCATTAGGATTTGAGTGAAAAAGGTTACCGGTATGTACTTACTACATACATTTATTACACAAATATATATATATATATATATATATATATATATATATATATATATATATATATATATATATATATATATATATATATATATATATATATATATAGATATATATACATACTATGTACAAAAAATGAATGTTCAATGAATTATTTATGGTGCATGAGGGTACTGGCCACTTCAGACGGGCTATAAATAGCCTTGTTATCTCCCCTCCATCTCACCCCGAGCCAGAAGGAAGCGTCTTGGTAAATAACATGTTTGCTTATTTTCCATTTACTTGAAATAAATTTACCGAATTATTTGTTTATTTATTTATTTGTAATATACTGTAATATATTAAACACACTGTAATTATTTTCTTTAATTTTTGTATTTATTTATAGTTAGTTACTTAAAATAAGGCCAATTCACTTCAAGTAATGGCATCAAATGTTACCAGCTGGTGTAGTGTAAACACTAGTGACGTCACTTAAGCGTCTGTAATTAACCGTCGATAGTTTCAAGAATTAATGCACTCATTTACTGAATATTCTTTGTAAAAAAATAAAATTTAAATCAATTATTTATAGGAGATAAATATTATTATCAGTAAATATACCGATACCCGGTATGCATTACTGACCACCTCCACGGCTAAAAATAGCCCAATCTCGCGGTCACTTTCCCTTTTTTCTTGTCTCCTCACTGGCAAATGGGGGGGGGGGGGGGCGTGTGATGATAGCTGTGTTTATTACAGGGGTATAAATCCCTTTTACGGTATGTTAGACAGGTTTATAATACATTTTTATTATTTTAATATACCGGTAATCTTAATTTGAATCCAGCTTGCCAAACGTAAGTTTCAGTATAAAATAATTAGTGGTAAGACCTTGTGAGTGGCTTACGATGTTTTCATCACCACTCTTGACACACTAAACCACAATATTTAAGAGGTAAGAATTTTAAACTTGGGGGTTTAGACGACCCCCTAACTTTGGGCAGATTTTTTTAATGTTCAAATTTCGTCTTATAGGCCGTGATATACGGTATATGGACTTTGGGGAGTTTGACAAAGAGGCCCTGCAAGCCTCTGTGGTGGATAGTGATACAATTGATACAAGTGACACAGGTGAGGGCCAATAATCTGCCCTCTGCCTCGGAACCAACCGCCCATCCCCGTGTGCCCAGCCATTTTTTCTACTAATGTAAGTGTTAAAAAACCTAATATTATTGATATTTCTCTTAATTATTAATTGTGTGTGCATGCCATCATAAAGTTAAGATAATATTTTTACTACAACATAGTTGTGTCGTCAAAAAGTGGAGTTTGGGGATCGGCCCGGACTCCATTTCAATTAATCCCAAATGTTATGTTATTCACTTTACGCGTTTCTCACTTTACACGGGACCCTCCGGGTTACATTAACCGCGTAAAGTGAGGGTTAACTGTAATAATAATAATACAGTAATGATAATAATTATTCATAGTAAATAAAAATTTTAGTAAAAAATACACAAAAATAAAATAAGAATGATAACAATAATGATAACAATAATACTGTAATAATTAAATAATACTAATAATAATAATGAAGAAATACAAGAATGAAAAAAGATCAAAAGTGAGAAACACGACCTAGACCTATGAATTATTATTATTATTATTATTATTATTATTATTATTATTATTATTATTATTATTATTATTATTATATTTTAGCCCCAGTCCCCAATGTGGGTCAGTGACCTGTGCCCGTGTGGGTTGATCCCTGTAAAAAAAAAAAAAAAAAAAAAAAAACTAACCATTCTGAAAACCGAAAAATTCCAAAAACCGAAATGCATCTGGCCCCAAGGATTTCGGATAAGGGATTGTCAACCTGTATTTTCCACTCACATGGAGCTGTGGGTGATAAGTGTGTCTCATGTACCTGACCTGATGCAATATCAGATGGAGGTAGGGTGGGGGATTAGTGGTAGCATATTACTGACCTTCTGATGGAATGTCAGGTCACCCTTTCTTGGGTGGGGGATTAGTGGGTCTCATGACCTGAAGATGTCTTGAATAAACACAAAACCTAAAGTATTTTTAGGGAGATTGTGGTAAGTATAAGTATAAATGAGCAAAGTTGTATCCCTTCAACATTACATTACATAACATTTTAAAATATGGAGTGAGAAAGCAGAAAGGTGTGGGTGATTAGAGAGATGGAGTGGAAATAAGTGTTGCCAAGCACTCCTCAACAGCTAATATTTAACTCGGTCACACACGCAAATTCGTCACACAATAAGACCTTCATTCCTTATGTTTCTGTCTTAATTCCCTTGTTAGGTGTGTGTGTGACCTTTTTGGGGGGTGAGGGGGAAAGGCCATGCGGTCAGTTCCCTTCCTTCCTCACTGAAGCGTGGCCAATTGTGATAGGGAGATGAATTTGATACCATAATGATCCTTAATGAATTTTCTATGAAATGTTTCCAATAAGATATCCCTCCAAGAATACTTTAACGTTCATCTTTATTCAAGACATTTTCAGAAAGTTCTCTCGATTTTCAACCTCGGAAAATTTGTTCCTAAAATCAGAAATTTTGGGATAATTCCGGCTGTAACCGCCTTGGTTAAAGACGTTCAGGTGACGGGCAAGTCGAAGGGAATGATTGAAACCCGCCTGTTGACGCATTCAATATTTATTGATGTGGTCAAAACCTGCAGAGAACAAGGCGTTCATTAGTATTACATGGTGATCTGTCTGATACATAATTAGTTAGTCTCACACGATTTCATCTTAATTACAATTGATTATTAAGCCTAGTGACATGATACAAAGTTCATAACTATTAATCTTAGTTACACTTCATTCCTCATTGTTTTATTGCTCCAGATAAGGCAGAAATGAGTAGGCATAATTAGTCCACAATATTTCAGTACTGAGGGGTATGTCATCACTTTGGCTGTACAGTACTTACAAGTGCGGGTCAATGCAGATCAGTATGGTGTTCCAAGGGAGGATAGTACTGTGTAAATTGTTCCAGCACTAAACTTGGCCAGGATTGGGAGTCGGTGTTCACCACTGCTAGCAGAGGGCTGGTCCTCACAGCATGACTCGAGAGGGCTATCTGCATCGTGGAGGCCAGGCGGCCACGCCGCCTTCTAAACCGTACACTTGGCAGAATCAGGGCCTCTTGTCTGTAAACACCCCTCCCCTCCCCCAGCTGCCACATCTGGCGAGGTCACAGGTCGCATGGGGGGGGGCACACATGGTCGCAGGCTCAGAGATTTAATGTTTGTTCGGGTAAGGCAACGCCAGCACTGTTGTTGAAGCCAGCAGCAATAACACTGGCTTTGGGAATGATTTTCTGACCAAATTTCAATTCCGGCTATTGGAGATTTCCGGGTTTGAGGGATTCCGGCTAACGGAGATATTACTGTAGTGTGTGTGTTAATTTACTGTCATTCATTTGCAGATCTTCAGGGAGAGGGAAGAAGATCTGAAGCGATTATCGAAGCCGCTAGAATGTGTCTGCTTCAGGACCTCAATTTGGGATGAAACTCTTTACAAGGTGATATTAATTTTGCTTTTCCCAATTTCCCTTTATTTTATCGATTTTTTTTCTTACTGTTGTTTGACCATTTTTCCTGTCAGATATTTGTCTGGCTCTCAGTTTACCTTCAGAAAGCATGATTCATCCTCATTAAAACTGCTAAAAAATGAACAGAAAACTGAGACAGATGTGCAGAACAACTCCTCAGCATGCCATGCCCCCAGGCTCACCTTTTGAACTGCAGTGTCCACAATTCCATCTTCTAATTTATTAAGAACAAGTTATACAGCATGCCCTGACAATTTGCTGATTTTTAATTTAGTGCACACATCTCTGTTTGATTTTTGGCCTGGGAATACAGTACAGTATTCCCTTAAAGCTCGCTGGGGTTAGGTAAAATGACCCTGTGAGAAAGCAAAATCCGTGAGTTTTTCATGCTAGTCTCAGGTGAGTGCAAAATACGTATATAAATAGCTAGGTAGTAGGCAGCTACCAAACAAGGAGGTAATACTGGAAGATATTGGAAGCATAATGTGTTGTCTAATGGTAGATCCTGCTGCCATATGGCATCACGAAAATTGTGACCATGTCCCAGGTTGCTGATCTGTCTTTTTGCCTCATTTACACACAATTGCAGGGTCTCAATTGTTTCTCTTACTGTTGACAACACAACATACATACATTGTTTGTCACTATTGATCTTTTTTAATTTTTTATTTCTTTATGGTTCTGTATTATTATTATTAGTAGTACAGGTTGTACCTCGCTAGTCCGGCAACCTCAGGACCTGACTGGTGCCGGACCATGGAAATTGCTGGACCATGGAAATTCACCCTTTTCCTGAATAGATAGTGACTTGTGCTTAAGCCTGGAAGCACTAGCACCACTTTCTCTGCATCATGGTCTCTTTGAAGACATATTGAAGGGTTAAATGTCGTATAGTAACTTCTCAAATTTCGCGAGTTTTTAATTCTTAACGTATTTTATTGGAACACACACAAAAAAAAATAAATAAATATTTTGACGGCGGAAACTTGAATTTCGACGGGTTTGAACGGCCCGCCAACGTGCAGACGACGTGCATAATCGTGTAAACAGCGTCATTTCTCTTATGTACAAAAGACTCATTATTGTTTATTACTGAATGTCTGTTTTATTGAATTAATGTTTATGTGTGCAAAATGAGCAATACAATTCATTAATAATACGTAGAATATTAAAACACACGAGGAAATGACACAGCATTGTTTTCGTTGATTACAAAACCAGTGACTGACTGGTTCTACATATAAAACTGAAGAAAATAAGACCTTGGGTGTAGCTGTAGTAAAATTAATATGATTGTTTTAAGTAATGTTATTTGTTAATAAATGGAACAATAGAAGTAGCTAACGATAATGGTAAAGAAAAAAGAGAGATCGCATCTGTAAGTGCGCACACGTGAAAACATATCGTCATAACTTTACATAAGAATATGAAAGCAACACTTTTTTACTGTTCATATATATTTTAATTAATGTTTCTGAATTTGTTTTTATTGAATTAATGTATGTGTGTGCAAAATTAACAATACAATTTATTAATAATATGTGGAATATTAGAGGAGACGAGACAGCTGCCGGCATTGTTTATGTTAAAGCTTACGAAACCAGTGACTGATTGGTTCTACATAAAAAAACTGAAGAAAATAAGACCCTGATTTTAGCTGTAGTAAAATTAATGTAAAAAAAATAATATGGTTGTTTGAAATAATGTACCTGTAATGTTATTTAATGTTAATAAATGGAACAAAATAAGTGGCTAACCATTAATGGTAAAAAAGTGAGACTGCGCGTATGTAAGTGCGCACATGTGAAAACATATCGTCATTACTCTACATAAGAATATGAAAGCAACACTTATTTACTGCTCATATACATTGAAGGGTTAAATGTTGTACTCTGTATAGACAAGTAGAGAGAGAGAGAGAGAGCAGCCGAACTGCCGGATGTAAGCAAACCTTAATTTCCCGCGGCTGTTTTTTTTTTTTTTTAAGGGGATTTGCCCACCCGGGCATAGGTCACTGACCCACATTGGGGCCTGAGAGGCACAAATTTAATACTCCTGTAATAATAATTCAGATAAAAAAAAAAAAAAAAAAAAAAAAAAAAAAAAAAAAAAAAAAAAGAAAGAAGGAGCTGCCTATCTACCTATTGGACAAACTAAAATCGTTCCGGACCACGGGAGTTTCCGGACCATAGAATGCCGGACTAGAGAGGTACAACCTGTAGTAGTAGTGCAATATTGTTATTATTTTTATTATTATCATTATTATTTTTTTTATTTTATTTTAAATTTTTTATTTTTTATTAAAAAAATATTTACTATTTATTATTATTATTATTATTATTATTATTATTATTATTATTATTATTATTATTATTATTATTGCATTTATGCCCCCAGGCTTGGATGAGCTAATCCCCATAAAAAAAAAAATCACAGTGGTAGTTAGTTGTGGTACAGTAGGGTCGGGATATATCGTGAGATAGGGTCCATCGATGTTCACTATACAGTATACTAAATCGTGATATATAATTACAGTAGTACCCCGCTTAACGCGGTCAATTGAACCCACAGGGTACCGTGTTAAGTGAAAACCATGTTAAGTGAACAACAGAACATATGGGATTAATTCCAATATGGGATTAATTCCCAAACTCTACTTTTTCGGACACAATACCTATTGTTACGAGGTGGGGATTTAGAATATAGTTAAAAGTCTACCCAGATCCCAACAGGCAACAACAATAAAAAAACAAAGACAATCGGACTATAAAAGGGTAGACAAAGGATGCGAGTTTTTGTTGTGTATAATAAAGTACCATAAATTCCTTAACAAAATATTCAGCTTTCTATAATTTACCCTTAACCATACTTAACCTAAACATTAGCAGTATATACATATTTATACAACATACAACAATTTTGAAGCAAGTGGACGCGGGGAGGCAATATAAGATTACAAATACTTAAGTGCGGTGCTGAGATGGCTGACGAGTAAGGCTGAGTATTGTAGAAGACGGTAGGTAGTCACTGTGCCGTAGGTTTCCAGGATAGGTGATCCTGTGGTCACTTCCCAGAGTGAACTGAACTCTCATCGAACTGGAGCTGATGAAGAAGACTTGTAGGAGGTGACGCAACAACCAGGATATGGAGAAGGGAAACCCAGGAGTGGTAAGTAAAACTAGTCATACTCGGGTTTCGTCCCTAGATGGCGTTGCTCGTGGTGCTGGGTAGGTAGATCATGACAATTGGAGGCGTGGTTCGTAACACTATGTTCTAGTAAAAATAACATCTTAATTTTATGATGGTACATGCACACAATTAATAATTAAGAGAAATACAGTCGCCAAATTAATGTCCATTCAAATATTGTACTCAACTCCCCCCCCCCCCCCTTCTCACACTACACTGCTGGCTCTTCCCTCTCTGAGAAATTTTGGGTGGAAAACCACTGGATTTTAAATAATACCTCAAACTAAAGTTAGGATAATCTAATTGACATTGCTTGATTCCTTGTAAGACCAGGAATATTTTGAATATAAATGTCATATATTTTGCACAAAAGATTACATATTTACTCAGAGTAAACATTATATCTAAAGTTTGTATGTCTAATGCAAAATCTATAATGTTTATATTCAAAATGATCATCATATTGTAAGAATTCCAGCAATGTAAATTATATTCTGGCCGGGTAATTTGTATGAATTTTATGAGCTAAATAAAAAAAAAAAAATTATACTTCACCGTGTATATGGGTAGATGAACCGCGTTAAGTGAAAGTTCGGTTCTGGCGAGGCACCGCGTATATGGGAAATCGTGTTAAGTGAAACCGCGTTATGCGGGGTAATACTGTACATGAAATCAATAGGGAAGATAGAGTTAGGTTCTGGAGGCCAAGAATGGTGACTAAACTTGACTTTACGAGTTCATTTTCTTACTAACTAAAGCACCAAGGAACACCAGACTTGGGAACAACAGGCTATTTCAATATTAATATCAAGGAACACCAGACTCAGGAATACTAGACGCCACACTGTGACACTCACTTAACAATCTCACACCTACATAAACAAACACCAAAAATATTAGTTACAGTATCAAATCTTTTCCATTAAGCTTTCCATTATCTTCACTTCACATTTCACGTCACTAGCAACCTATTTACACTCGCATTAGAAGTCGTAATCTGCAGCAGAGTCGCTGCTTACTCGTCACTCGCTCAGAAGACTGAGCGGGCAAGTGTGAATGAGTGAGTGAGCAGCCACGGTGGCGCCTCTGGTGAACAAATAACGCATTTGTTTGCCATGGCAGTACATTTGAAATATTTCCTGCCCAATTTCCCTTCCTAAATAAAAAAAAATTATCACTGTACAGCTACTCTCTGACTTACGACCTACTCGACTTACGACCATCCGGACATACGACTGCCTCAGTAGGACCAAAATTTTTTCAAATTATGTGTTTTCGACTCCCAATGTCAGTGAATGCGTTGTGTACTGACAAAATTTTTGTTTGCAATTCACTTTAAAATGGCTGGCAAGCTTAAAAGTGAGAGTTTTCTGGTGCTGAGAAGAAAAAGAGACACCCAATTTAGATTTTCTATGTATTATTTAAGCATTTTCGACTTACGACCATTTCGACTTGCGACCTGGATTTGGGTTCCTAACCCCATCGTAAGTCGGGGAGCAGCTGTATACAGTCAACCCTCGCTTTACGCGGTCCCACTTTACGCGTTTCCACGTTTACGCGGTACCCTGCCGAACACGGAATGCTCACTTTCCGCTGTGTGTATACCCTATTACGCGGAGAGCGGCGCGAGCAGGGTGCGCACAAGGTCGCCCAGTCATCAAAACATTATTGAGTTCTTCACCCACCACAGCCGGCCCAAGTCAGTGATAATGATAGTGAGGATATGGACTTAAATGGATAGTGGTGGATAGTGATACAATTGATACAAGTGATACTGGTGAGGGCCAATAATATGCCCTCTGCCTCGGAACCAACCCCCCATCCCCGTGTGCCCAGCCATCTTTTCTACTAATGTAAGTGTTAAAATACCAAATATTATTGAAATTTCTCTTAATTATTAATTGTGTGTGCATACCATCATAAAATTAAGAAGCTATTTTTACTACAACGTAGGTATTGTGTCGGAAAAAGTGGAGTTTGGGGGTCTGCCCGGTCTCTATTTCAATTAATCCCATATGTTGCGTTGTTCACTTTACGTGGGCCGCCGTGGGTTCAATTAACCGCGTAAAGTGAGGGTTCTTTGTATAGGAAAATTTCGATAATTTTGGCAGCCGCGATAAAAGAAAATCATTACCGTATATCTCGGCCTACAAGACGGAATTTTAACAAAAAAAAATCGGCCCAAAGTTAGAGGGTCGTCTTAAGCACCAGAGATAAAATTCTTACCTCTTAAATATTGCGGTTTAGCGTGTCAAGAGTGGTGATGGAAACATGGTAAACCACTCACAAGGTCCTACCACTAATTATTTTATACTGAAACTTACGTTTGGGAAGTTCGATTAAAATGAAGATTACCGGTATATTAAAATAATAAAAATGTATTATAAACCAGTCTAACATACCGTAAAAGAACAATATACCCCGGTAATAAACACAGCTGCTATCGTCACCCCCCCCCCCCCCATTTGCCAGTGACAAGAAAGGGAAAGTGACCTTGACTGTGACTGCCTGTGGCTATTTATAGCCGTCCTTGTGTTCGGATGTGGTCAGTAATGCATATCTGTATATTTACTGATCATAATACTTATCTCCTATAAATAATTAATTTAAATTTTATTTTTTTACAAAGAATATTCAGTAAATGACTGCGTTAATTCTTGAAACTACCGACAGTGGTAAATTTAGGATGAGAATGATGAACAGAAGTCACGTCATGGATTCTGGATTCGGAGTTTGGTCCTTAATGATCACCTTAAATTTCTGGTCAACTTCACCTACCAGGTATAATGGTAGCCTCCCTTTTTCGCGAAACAAGTACAGTCAACCCTCACTTTACGCGGTCCCACATTCCGCATTTCCACGTTTACGCGGTGCCCTGCCAGAACCCAGGATGCTCACATTCCACGGTGGGTGTACCCCTTTACACTGGTGAAGTAAAAATTTTTTATTTAGCTCATAAAATTCATACAAATTATCCGGCCAGAATATAATTTACATTGCTGGAATTCTTACAATTTGATGATCATTTTGAATATAAACATCATAGATTTTGCATTAGACATACAAATTTTAGATATAATGTTTACTCTGAGTAAATATGTTATCTTTTGTGCAAAATATATGACATTTATATTCAAAATATTCCTGGTCTTACAAGGAATCCAGCAATGTCAATTATATTATCCTAACTTTAATCTGAGGTATTATTTAATACTAAATATTAAAATCTAGTTTTTTCACCCACTCTCTCTCTTGAAGGGAGGGTTGGTGGGAGGTGGGGGGGGGGAGGGTTGGGACGGACTGACCATCTGGCCGGGTTGGGAGAGGGGGAAGGCAAGGTGGGGTACTTTGATTGACAGATAGTGTTGTGAAGAATATTTTTTTTTTTATTAACTGAAGATATTTGTTTAAGCTCATAAAATTCATGGAAATTACCCGGCCAGATTATAATTTACATTGCTGGAATTC
The DNA here is from genome assembly GCA_958450375.1 of Homarus gammarus. Taxonomy (NCBI): domain Eukaryota; kingdom Metazoa; phylum Arthropoda; class Malacostraca; order Decapoda; family Nephropidae; genus Homarus; species Homarus gammarus. Next base: position 826,131 of record CAUDMG010001794.1, on the reverse strand, counting down.
TTACAATTTGATGATCATTTTGAATATAAACATCATAGATTTTGCATTATACATACAAATTTTAGATGTAATGTTAACTCTGAGTAAATATGTTATCTTTTGTGAAAAATATATGACATTTATATTCAAAATATTCCTGGTCTTACAAGGAATCCAGCAATGTCAATTATATGATCCTAACTTTAGTTTGAGGTATTATTTATTACTATACCTGGTTTTCCCCCCAAAATTTCTCAGAGGGAAGAGCCAGCGAGTGTAGTGTGAGAAGAGGGGGAGGGAGTGGAGTCCATTATTTGAATGGACATTAGCTTGGCGACTGTATTTCTCTATTTCTCTTAAGTATTAATTGTGTGCATGTACCATCATAAAATTAAGATGTTATTTTTACTAGAACATAGGTATTGTGTTGGAAAAAGTGGAGTTTGGGGGTCAGCTGGTCTCTATTTCATTTAATCCCATATGTTATGTTATTCACTTTACGCGTTTCTCACTTTCCGCGGTACCCTGTGGGTTACATTAACCGCGTAAAGTGAGGGTTGACTGTATATAAATTAAAGAAAATACTTGCAGTGTGTTTAATGTATTACAGTATATTATAAATAAATAAACAAATAAATCGGCAAATCTATTTCAGTTAATGGAAATATTTTACTCACACCAACATTAGTTCCAGTTAAATAACTGCCACTTAAGTGAGTCACTAGTGTACACCAGCTGGTAAAATTTGATGCCAATACTTGAAGTGAATTGGCATTATTTTAAATAACCAACCATAAATAAATAGAAAAAAGATCAGAGGTGAGAAACATAATATTGTATGTATGTTGTGTTGTCAAAGGAAGAGAAACAATTGAAACTCTGCAATTGTGTGTAAATGAGGCAGAAAGATAAATCAGCAACCTAAGACTTGGTTACAATTTTCGTTATGCCATATGGAAGTAGGGTCTACCATTAGACAATACTGTACATTGTGCTTCCAATATCTTCCCAGGCAGTAGAATCTCCCTGTTTGGTAGCTGCCTAAAACTTTTAGTAATATTACTTTCATACAACATGATAAATTAGACAAACAATGAAAATAAACAAACAAAAGTTATTTACCAAGACCTCTCTCAGAACAGAGGGATGGAGGGGGAGGGGAGATAAGACAGCTATTTATAGCCTGTCTTTGTGTAGGAAGTCGACCACACTAGAAGTATATATACAGTATGTATATATATATATATATATATATATATATATATATATATATATATATATATATATATATATATATATATATATATATATATATATATATATTTGTATAATAAATGTATGTAGTAAGTATGTACAGTAATCTTTTTCACTCAAATCCTAATGAAACACTATTGAATTAGAATGCTGTAGCTGGTTGAAGCAAGCTTATAAATTTAAGAAAATTCTTGCAGTGTGTTTAATATATTACAGTATGTTATAAATAAGTAAGTAAACAAATAAATCGGTAAATCCATTTCAAGTAAATGAAACATTTGTATTCTACACTGACATTAGTTCCAGTTAAATAACAGACGTTTAAGTGAGTCACTAGTGTTTACACTACACCAACCTGTAACATTTGATGCCATTACTTGAAGTGAATTGGCCTTATTTTAAAAAACCAAGGATGTGTAAACAGCACTGGTCAATGGGATGGTTGGTAAAGGACTACTGGGTCAGTAAGTTCCCAATGGTAAGTGTCACATTTGGGGTACCGGTCTTATACAGCGAATAGGGCTCAAAAGCTACTTTTTAAATGGAAATTTTGGGGGCCCGTCTTATACACCCCGTCGCCTTGTAGGCCGAGATATACGGTATATAAAGTCGCGATATATCCCAACCCTACTGTAGTGACAATGCAAAGACAATACCTCTGAAACGTCAACTGATCTGGTGCACAGGATGTAAACAATCCCTGTACTGGACTGTTCTTAGTGAACATGCCCGGTATTGATAAGTATTTGTAATGTGTATGCCGTAGGTATCTTTCTTTTTTTCTTCTTTTTATTTTTTTACAGGGATTAGCCCACCCGGGCACAGGTTAACGACCCACAACGGGGCCTAGGGGGCGAAAAACTAAGAATAGAAAGAAATGAAAAATAGAAAAGGAAAAGGTTATACAGTAAGTTCTCTCACAGCGTTGTCCTGTTTAACGTTGTTTCAGTACTACGTCGCTGTACTTTAGAGATAAAAAATTTGTTTAACGTCCCGGTGACTATACTACGTCGTTTTCCGTCTCCACGGACTACCCACGGCACATCACCCGCTCTTGTCTGGCTGCGCTACGCTCTCTCAGCTCGGCGCGCTGCCCTCACTCGCGGAACGTCACAACATCCCCAAGCGAAGCCAAGCCAGTCTCTGTTATGACTTCACATCATTCGTGTGTGCTTAAGTGCTTTTGCTCTAAAACTGTACTATAACCATTCAAAATGGCTTCCAAGCGCCAATCAAGTGCTACTGATGCTAGTTCAGTGAAGAGGCAACGTAAGACCATTACCCTTGCTACGAAAATAGATGTATTAACCCGATTTGAAAAAGGGGAACGTGCTGTGGACAAAGCCGCTGTGCTTGGTCTAACCCCCACAACGATGCGTACTCTCCGGACCAACGCTGACAAGATTAAGGTGAGTGCTGGAAGTGGCTCTTCTTGAGTGCTACTGAGACGACTCGTACTAGAAGCACTGTGATAGAGAAGGTGGAAAAGATGCTGGCAATGTGGATGGAGGACCAGAATCAACGCAATGCCCCTGTGAGCCTTATGGTTATCCAGAATAAGGCCAGATCCTTCTTTGATGACTTAAAGGCATAAGAGGGAGAAGGATCGAATGTAGAGACCTTTACAGCCAGCTGAGGATGGTTTCAACGATTTAAGCATCGATATAACTTCCACAATATTAAGATGATTGGTGAAGCTGCCAGTAAACTGCGTAAACTGTGGCCAGAGTGCGTCAACTGTTTTACGGGATTCACGGACTCAGTCCTCAGCTTGGCTAGACAGGCAGGCTTTGATGAGCTGGATTCAGAGTGTATTGAGGACGTCCTGGCATCCCATACAGAAGAGCTCACCAACGAAGATCTGCAACAACTAACAGAACACAGTCATGTTGAAGACGACGATGACGAGGAAGAACCTCAATGAACGCTAACTTCCATGAGGATGGCAGAATCGTTCAGCATGTTCCATCAAGCAATGCAAATCCTTATAGATGACGACCCAAACAGAGAACATAGCTCAAAGGTTCAACGCAGCATTGAGGACGGTCTTAGTTGTTACACCGAGATCTATGAGGAGAAGAAGATGAATAGCACCAAGCAGTCAACACTGGATTCATTTTTTCGTCGCGGGACGGCAGAAAAAGCTTTTTCACAACAGTCGGCAGCCAAGGAGGAGCAAACAACAACAGAGAAGGAGCAACCAGCAGCGGAGGAACCCCAGTCATAACAGGAGGAGGAGGAGGCAGCCGCAGAGTCTCAGTGACTAGCCACCCTCCTCCTCCGCTCCACTACCCACCACACACTCTCTTTACCACCTCCGCCCATCGGTGAGTACCAATACAAACTTTGTACTGTACATAGTTCTATATGCAGTACTATTCTCTATAGAAATGGCAATGATTTTCTGTATATGTAGCATTTTTCATGGGGCAAAGGGAGGATCAGGAACATAACCCCCGTATTTTATCTATTTTTTATGGGGAAAATTGATCCGCGTACCGTTGTTTCGCTTAACGTTTCGTTTTCAGGAACGTAACCCCGATGATAAGCGAGGACTTCTGTATTACTTTACACCGCAAAGATGCCGGAAAACCAGCTTTTTAAGGTGAGACAGATTGTATAAGTATGAAAACACAGAAGAAGGCAGAGCATTCCACAGTTTGGCTGTGTGAAGAAAGAAGGATGTACTCTTAACTGGTTATTCTAGTGTGACCAACATCCACAGAGAAATGGTGGGCACTGCAGGCAAGATGTGTGTTATGAGCTGACGGCCTTGCTGGCTGTACACAGGATGCCAAATCCACCGAACATTGCCCGTTAAAGTATCTGTAAAAGAGAGAGAGAGTGAAGCAACATTGTGGTGAAGAGAAAGGGAAGAAAGATTGTCAACTAAAGGAGGAGAGTTAAGACGAAATGCCTTTGATTCCACCCTATCTAATAGTTGGACAGAAGAAGAGCCACCCCAGGTATGAGAGCAGTACTCCAAGCTAGGACGATTGAATCCCTCATATACATGAAGTAACTGCTCAGGAGTGAAGTAGCTACGGCATCTGTACAGTATTCCCAACTTTTGGGAGACGGCTTTATGAATGTTGAGGAAATGGTAATGCCTAGCATATCTAATTTAAAATTTGGCAGAATGATAGCATTCTGAAATGTGATTGGTGGGAGATCACCTATTTTAGAAAGAGTAATTGGTAATTACTAAGTTTTATTACTATTGAATTTAACCAAGTTTCTACCTCCCCATTCGGAGATGCTGCACAGATCCGCATTGATAGATGTAATGATATCAACTCTAGAAACAGATCAAGTTTGAGAGTTAGGAGAAAGAAAAAAATGTGAAGAAGAGTGAAGAGTAGAATCATCATCATAAGAATGGATAAAATTAGTTGTAGTATGAAGTAAATCATTGATAAAAAGAAGGAAGAGAGTAGGTGAAAGAACACAACCCTGTGAGACACCACTATTGGTAGAGAAAGAGCGAGAGATCGATCCCTCAACAACAACTGCCATGGATCAGTTCTCAAGGAAGCTAGAGATTAGAAAACAAAGTGGTGGAGAAAAACCATAAGAGGGAAATTTAGAAAGCAAAGACTTGTGCCATACCCTGTCAAATGCTTTGGAGATGTCGAGGGCCACGACGAAAGTTTCCCCATAATCCCTAAGAGAGGATGACCAAAGATGGGTGCAGTAGGAGAGCAATTCACCAGTAGATCTCGCCTGGTGAAAGCCATACTGGTGATGTTACAAAAGGGAATGGCTTTCAAGGTGACGGAGAAAATGGGAGTTCAAGATAGTTTAGAAAATCTTAGAGAGGGATGAAGTGAGGGCAATGGGGCGATAGTTAGAGGAATTAGAATGGTCACCCTTCTTCGGGATGGGCTGAACCGAGGCATGCTTCCAAAAAGAAGAAAAAGTTTGGGTTTTGAGACAAAGGCGAAAGAAGCGAGCAAGCACAAGGGCCAGAGCTTCAGCACACTCCCTCAGAACAATAGCTGGTATTCCGTCCGGTCCATGCGCCTTTCTCACATCCAACCTCCGAATGGAGATTATAGGAAAGTGCATAGGTTCAGTAGAAGGAGCAGGAGTAGGAGGGATAGAGTTGGAATCGTCTAAGGTGGAATTAGAGGAGAGTAAGGAGCCAAAGAGATTGGCTTTATCAGGGGGAGAGTTGGCTATAGAGTTATCAGGTCGGAAGAGATGAGGAAAAGAAGGAGTACAGATGTTTTTGATTTAGGAACAGAAGGATTTACTAGAGGAAGAATTAGTCAGGACAGCGGTCTTTCTTTTTAGAAAATTCCTTTTGGCCCTACAAAGAATAGCCTTACAACTATTCTTAGAATTAATGAAAGATGAGTTGGTAATAGGAGAAGGAAATAGTTTCATAACTTGATATGCCCTATCTCTCTCCCTGCATGCAAGAGCGCAGGAGCGATCAAACCATGATTGTAAAGTGAAAGTTTTGGTAGAAGATGGGATAAATGCGCTCATACCACCCTGTAGAATTACATCCTTTTGTATTAAATTAGTTAATTTTATTAATAATACCAACAAATGTTTGATAATAGGTCCATAAATTGATAGTGAGCTGTGGTAGTGAGAAACATGATCGTGATTTGGCTTTGCCAGTACAGTAGGCTATTAAATCTGCAAAAAAAATTTTTTCCAAAATGTATACCTTGCTAATTATAGGGTGCATCTTATGACCTGGGAAATATGGTATTCTGTACTGTCCTGCAGTGTTGACTCCTCTTGATCCCTGGCACACAGCCTCAGATTTATTTTATTTATTTTCCATGGCAATCCGTGAGTTTCCGTGGGACGCAAGCTTTAAACCTCGAGCTTTAAAGGAATACTGTACTACAGTATTCTCTTCAAGGGATGTACAGTACTGTAGAACTTTATGTATTGTTTTCAGACAATTGAAATCTGGGGTATAGTTTACCATGTACAGAGGTCTCCTCACCATATTATATGCCTTGTTGCCCAAGAACAAGCCCATATTGAAGATCCAGAACAGCTAGCTGAAGTCTGAATGTGTGTCAGGTTATGTGAGCGAAGTTTATGTGACTTACAGTGAGTTCTGCTATAACGCGTGTTTTGACAACGCGAATTGGCTCTAATGCGATTGATGAATAGAGGAACAATATTTGTAAAACGTAAACGCGTTTGCTCTAACGCGATTCCACTCGAACGGTTGTTATGGCTTGGCGCGAGGTTATGCAGTGTTTACAGTTCACGTTCGGCATCACATGTTCAATTGAGTTATGTGTTTTGTTTGTGAAGAATTGCAGAAATAATTTATGTAATATTTATGTATACAGTATACCTGTACAGTATATGTAAATTATAAAATTTTAAATAAAAGAGAAAATCAAATTACGTAGCGTTTTACACCCACGCTCTGTTTACATCACACACAGTGTTTACAGTTCACGTTCAACATCACATGTTCAATTGATTTATGTGTTTTGTTTGTGAAGAATTGCAGAAATAATTTACCGTATATCTCGGCCAATAAGACGGAATTTGAACCATAAAAAAATCAGCCCAAAGTTAGGGGGTCATCTTAAGAACCAGATATAAAATTCTTACCTCTTAAATATTGTGGTTTAGCGTGTCAAGAGTGGTGATGGAAACATGGTAAACCACTCACAAGGTCCTACCACTAATTATTTTATACTGAAACTTACATTTGGGAAGCTGGATTAAAATGAAGATTACCGGTATATTAAAACAATAAAAATGTATTATAAACCTGTCTAACATACCGTAAAAGAACAATATACCCCGGTAATAAACACAGCTGCTATCGTCACCCCCCCCCCCCCCCCCATTTGCCAGTGACAAGAAAGGGAAAGTGACCTTGACTGTGACTGCCTGTGGCTATTTATAGCCGTCCTTGTGTTCGGAGGTGGTCAGTAATGCATATCTGTATATTTACTGATCATAATACTTATCTCCTATAAATAATTAATTTAAAATTTATTTTTTTACAAAGAATATTCAGTAAATGACTGCGTTAATTCTTGAAACTACCGACAGTGGTAAATTTAGGATATAAATGATGAACAGAAGTCACGTCATGGATTCGGAGTTTGGTCCTTAATGATCACCATAAATGTCTGGTCAACTTCACCTCCCTTTTTTGCGAAACAAGTATATAAATTAAAGAAAATACTTGCAGTATATTTAATATATTAAAATATATTATAAATAAATAAATAAACAAATAAATCGGCAGATCTATTTCAAGTAAATGGAAATATTTTACTCACACCGACATTAGTTCCAGTCAAATAACAGACGCTTAAGTGAGTCACTAGTGTTTACACTACTGTACACCAGCCAGTAAAATTTGATGCCAATACTTGAAGTCAATTGGCCTTATTTTAAATAACCAACCATAAATAAATGCAAAAAGGAAAAAAGATCAAAGGTGAGAAACATTATATTGTATGTATGTTGTGTTGTCAAAGGAAGAGAAACAATTGAAACTCTGCAATTGTGTGTAAATGAGGCAGAAAGATAGATCAGCAACCTAAGACTTGGTCACAATTTTCGTGATGCCATATGGAAGTAGGATCTACCATTAGACAATACTGTACATTGTGCTTCCAATATCTTCCCAGGCAGTAGTATCTCCCTGTTTGGTAGATGCCTAAAACTTTTAGTAATATTACTTTGATACAACATGATAAATTAGACAAACAATGAAAATAAACAAACAAAAGTTATTTACCAAGACCTTCTCTCTGAGAACAGAGGGTAATAGATGGATGGGAGATAAGAAGGCTATTTATAGCCCGTCTTTGTGTCCGAAGTTGACCACACTATAAATAATTCATTTAAAATTTATATTTTTTACTTAGAATATTCAGTACATGACTGCGATTATAAAATAGGCCGAGATATATGGTATGTAATATTTATGTGTGTGTGATGTAAACAGACCGCTTGGCCTCTCTCTCTGTGTATGGGTGGAATTCGTGGTTTACAGTGAGTGATACGAATGTCGTAACATTACTAGGCTGAAGGCGCCTGAATACTACTTAAGCACATCAAAACTATGTTAATTGATCACTGTATAATAAATTCATTCACTCATAATTTCAAATTCCCTTATCATCCTGTGTTATATACAGAAATACCTGAGTCCCTGAGCGAGTACACAAAAAGAAAACGGAGGACTAAGACATCCTGAAGTGGATAGAGAATGGACATCTCTACTGGGGGACTCAAACGTTTCTTATGTTTTGTGCCATTTAAAGATTAGTAGGGTCATTACCTGACCATTGTGGACCTGGTCTCACCCTCCTCTGTTTATATTCATCTTGTTTTGCATTACTCTATCTAGTCTGTACTCACCCCTGAAGATGTGAATTACACGAAAGCGCTTGGGAACTTCGTGTTTTCTTCTTTCCTGGTGGTTATCAGCATATATATATATATATATATATATATATATATATATATATATATATATATATATATATATATATATATATATATATATATACACACACACACACACACACACACACACCTAGACCCCGACTTACGACGGGGTTAGGGACCCAAATCCAGGTCGTAAGTCCGATATAGATAAAAAAAAAAAAAAAAAAAAAAAATTTTTTTTTTTTTTTTTTTTTTTTTTTAATAAAAAATCTACAATGAAATACAGTACAGTAAAAGTAATGAATAATGATGAATGGATACAGTACAGTGAAAGTGATAAATAATAAGGAATGGATACAGTGTGACTGAGCACTTAACCTTTAATGTAGTCAGCTGAATGCACATGGGGCCCCCATAATTTTCTAATTATACATGGAGACTACATTAACTGGAAACGTTTCGGTATAGAAAATGCGTGTGTCATTTAATTTTTTTTTTTTTTTTTTTTTTTTTTTTTTTTTTTTTTATTCTATATCTGAGGCGGTCGTAAGTCCCGACGGTCGTAAGTCCACGTAGTCGTAAGTCGGGGTCTAGGTATATATATATATATATATATATATATGCAAGTAAATCACTGTAGGTGCGCGTGATCTAGGTATATGCTGATAACCACCAGGAAAGAAGAAAACACGAAGTTCCCAAGCGCTTTCGTGTAATTCACATCTTCAGGGGTGAGTACAGACTCACCCCTGAAGATGTGAATTACACGAAAGCGCTTGGGAACTTCGTGTTTTCTTCTTTCCTGGTGGTTATCAGCATATATATATATATATATATATATATATATATGCAAGTAAATCACTGTAGGTGCGCGTGATCTAGGTATATGCTGATAACCACCAGGAAAGAAGAAAGCGCTTGGGAACTTCGTGTTTTCTTCTTTCCTGGTGGTTATCAGCATATATATATATATATATATATATATATATATATATATATATATATATATATATATATATATACAGTATATATATATATATTTAAATTGTAAAAATTTAAATAAAAGAGAAAACTAAATCCGTAGCGTTTAAAGTGTACTGTACAGTGTTGTGGCTTGGCGCGGGGTTATGCAGTGTTTACAGTTCACGTTCGACATCACATGTTCAATTGATTTATGTGTTTTGTTTGTGAACAATTGCTGAAATAATTTATGTAATATTTACGTATACAGTATACCTGTACAGTATATGTAAAATGTAAAATTTTAAATAAGAGAAAAACAAAATACATAGCGTTTTAGACCCGCGAGCTCTGTTTACTCCACACTTTGTTTGAAACACGTGTGAAGTTTTAAGTGTCCTCAGTGAATTCTGATTACTGTTTCTCCAATTTTTGTGACTATGGAAAAGACGAATATCTCCGGGAAGCGTTCTGGTGATCGCATTTCCGGTGGTGATCGTAAAAGAAAGGCTATAACACTTGTAGAAAAGCTTGATGTTGTCAATTGTTTTGAAAATAAGGAAAGAACATGTGATATTGTGCGCGCAACGGGAATAAAGGAGTCTACTTTACGCACCATTAGAGACAATGCAGCAAAGATTAAAGCAAGCTGTATTGCTGGAAAACCTTGAGTGCGAGCAAAAGTGTGAGATCACGGCCAAAGGAACTTGAGGAGATGGAATGGTTTCTAAGTGTTTGGATAGAAGATCAAACGAAAAAGCGATCTGGGACCAGCTTCCTCACCATTAAAGAGAAAGCCTTATCAGTATATGAGGACCTAAAGAAAAACTGCACCTGATGATGATGATACTGATAATGACAATGACAACTGTCAAATCCTGTCTGCATGACTCCTCAACATCAACCTTCTCCCCCATCAAGTTATATTCATATTTTTTCAAGGTAAAGTGTAACATTTACTGTATGATTTCATTATTAGATTTGAATGTAACATTTATTTAGACTGCTATCCTTTGTGTTAGGCTAACTACGAAATTTTTTTCGATTTGGAGTAATCTGCACCTAACCCTGTTTTCTCCATAAGCCCTGATATTTCTATTACGCGAATTTCTATAACATGATGTTTTACAAGAACACAACTATCGCGTTATAGCAGAACTGACTGTACATAGTAAAGGGGATTGAGTTACTCTTGTGTCCCTTGAACCTCTTGAGTCAGCTCAGATATACTACTGGATTGGAATCCCCTTATGACCCATGTTGGCCTATCATCAGAAAATGGAGTTGAGGCATGAATGAAAACTCGATTCTTAATGAAAATGGGAAAATTCATATGTATAATTTTGGTTGTATCGTATGAGATACGGATTTATATGCGAGAGTCATAGATGTATTCTTTTGTACAACACATGACAAATAGTTTGAAATTTCTAAATGTACAGTACTGTACTTGAAATTTATTCTGCTTCTCAAGGATACTTGAGTTTTCACAATCTTTGAATATGACAAATCCAGTGTCAAGTTTTGATTACATTGAGTACATCCATGAATGTTTGATATCATGGATGAGGTTATCATATACAGTATTACCCCGCCTAACGCGGTTTCACTTAACGCGTTTTTTCACATACGCGGTGCCTCGCCAGAGCTGAACTTTCACTTAACACAGATTTTTTCCACATATACGCGGTGAGTGTCCGGCTCCAGACGCTATTTTTAGATTTGCCCCACCCGCCACCCTGCCTGACTGCCTGTTTTAGCTCATAAAATTCATACAAATTACCCGGCCAGAATATAATTTACATTGCTGGAATTCTTATAATTTGATGATCATTTTGAATATAAACATCATATATCTTGCATTAGACATACAAATTTTAGATAAAATGTTTTCTGTGTAAATATGTTATCTTTTGTGCAAAATATATGACATTTATATTCAAAATATTCCTGGTCTTACAAGGAATCCAGCAATGTCAATTATATTATCCTAACTTTAATCTGAGGTATTATTTAATACAAAATGTTAAAATTTATTTTTTTCACCCGACATCTCTTGAAGGGAGGAGTGGTGGGAGGTGGGGGGGAGGGTTGGGACTGACCGCGTGGTTGGAAGAGGGGGGAGGCAAGGTGGGGTACTTTGATTGACAGATAGTGTCGTGAAGAATATTTTTTTTTTATTAACTGAAGATATTTGTTTTAGCTCTCAAAATTCATACAAATTACCCGGTCAGAATATAATATACATTGCTGGAATTCTTATAATTTGATGATCATTTTGAATATAAACATCATATATTTTGCATTAGACATACAAATTTTAGATAAAATGTTTTCTGTGTAAATATGTTATCTTTTGTGCAAAATATATGACATTTATATTCAAAATATTCCTGGTCTTACAAGGAATCCAGCAATGTCAATTGTATTATCCTAACTTTAGTTTGAGGTATTATTTATTAAAATTTAGTAGTTTTCCCCCAAAAATTTCTCAGAGAGGGAAGAGCCGGCAGTGTAGTGTGAGAAGAGGGGGAGGGAGTTGAGTCCATTATTTGAATGGACATTAACTTGGCGACTGTATTTCTCTATTTCTCTTAAGTATTAATTGTGTGCATGTGCCATCATAAAATTAAGATGTTATTTTTACTACAACATAATTATGTGTCTTCAAAAAGTGGAGTTTGGGGGTGGGGCTGGTTTCTATTGGAATTAATCCCATATGTTCTGTTGTTCACTTTACGCGGATTTCACTTAACACGGGACCCTCTGGGTTCTATTGACCGCGTTAAGTGGGGTACAACTGTACACACTCTGAAAAAGATAATGCTGGTTCCAAAGTCTTCCCCAAGAATTACCCATCACTCACTCATTCAGTCAGTCAGTCACTGGGCTCTTTCTGAGATGTTTCTTCTTCCACAGGCCTGGTCAAGCATTGTCTATGAACTTATTCCAAATGTCAAGGAGCTGGAGCAAAACCTGAAGGACTTTGCCAACATTATTGATGCTGACGAAGTTTTGCTGTTTGAGAGAGCGACATTCCTGGTCATATCTCATTACCGCATGAGACCTCACAGGGACGTTAACCGCTTTGAGAAGGTCTCCAACATCATCAAACAATTTAAGCTCTCTTGCAGGTGTGTAATAAGTTGTTTATATTATCTGATATATAAATGAAGTGCTTCCCTGTATATCTTTTGATGGATAGAAATTGGAAAGCTTTTGTGGGTTGGAAGTATGTTGTCTGTATGGATGATATAGTGATGGGGAAGAGAGGCTATGGTTTTGGCTACCTGGTTGTGACATTGACAGTTCTATGTGCCTGTGAGTGAGTGCATGTGTGTTACCTCGGTAAATTTGTCTGTACTGTATACTTAGTTTTGAAATTATTAATTATCCACTGCCCTGCATAGCTTTTGAGGTTTGTGTATTATTAAGCTTTTCTGGGTGTATTTTGCATGCTGATCTCAAAGATGTTATCCATTTTGCTCAATCAGGTCAGAATTTTGTGCTATAGCATTTTAAGCGGAGATTCAGGTAAAATATTGGCAAGCCTCACAGAAACGATTTCGGTCAGTTTTAATGCCCTTACGATGCATTTGAATACACCCACGTGCTCGCCGGCCATTTAAATGTCCGCCGTGACTCAAAGGAAAAGAGTATATGTCCGTGTTTTTTTACATATATTTTTTCACAATTAAATTTCTTTTTCATTTGGTGGTATATGGCATGTTTCCTCTGTCTGTGGGATAGTCGAGCAGACAAGCAGCACTACATGCAACGTGACTGGCCTGCAAGAAGTGGATTTACTCCAGGTTCTCACAATGTTGTTGCCCATGCTCTGGTGAATCCGCAGAACATTCTTCTTCCGCCACTGCACATCAAGCTCGGTCTGTTCAAAAACTTTGTAAAGGCACTGGACAAAAAAAGCCAGGCTTTCAATTTTCTGAAAGAAAAATTTCCAAAAGTCAGTGAGGCAAAGTGAATGCAGGAAATTTTGATGGCCCTCAGATCAGAGAGCTTTTCAAAGATCCCAAGTTTGATTGCAGCATGGATGTAAATGAGAAGAAAGCCTGGCATGCCTTTAAGTCCATTGTCTCCAATTTTCTTGGCAACTACAGAAGTCCAGAGTATGAACGAGTTGTTGAGGACCTACTTCTGAGCTACAAAGTTCTTGGTGCACGCATGTCCATCAAGATGCACTTCCTCAGCTCCCACTTGGACTACTTTCCAGAGAACTGTGGTGATGTGAGTGAGGAACAAGGAGAACGCTTCCATCAAGATATCCGTGTAATGGAGGAGCGGAACCAGGGTCGCTGGGATATCAACATGCTTCCTGACTACTGTCTGTGTCTGAAACGGGACGCCCCAGACACCAACCACCAAAGAAATTCCCTGCGACAGCCATTTATGCATGTCTAACTGTAAAGGCATCTATGCAGTTGACATATTTTGGTCCTGTGTGTTGTGGTTACATTTCTTATGATATATTTTGCATAAAAATTTTGACATCATATTTAAGAATTTCGATTTTTTCCTAATTCCCATAGCATAAAAATCTGACCTGATTGGGCAAAATTAATGGCATTTTTGGAATCAGCACGCAAAATACATAAAGAATCAGCTAAGAAACCCCGCACCTCATGAATTTTTTTTTTCAAATGCAGCCCTGTGTAATAGATCTGTAACTTGTTAGGTGCCATTGTCAAAGATGTGCAAATGTTAGAGGTAATAGTTAGTAAAAGTAGAGTGATTTAGGGGTCTGCTGTGCTGTGTATGGCTCTTTTTAAATTAGCTCCACAGCATCTGACTCAGTAAACCTTACTATTGGTGGGTGGGATATATGAACCATGCAGCCCTGATGAAGGGACATCAATCAGTAATAAGGGTGATTGCTGTGAGTACAGCATGCCCTTCAAATTTGCAGATTTTCAATTCACGTACCTCGATTATTCGCGGATAACACCCTGGATGTACCCAAGAATGTCTAAGGGCAGTTTTAAAGTTGCTGGCATTTTTACAGCCGGGACAGGGAGCCATTCATTCTAGAGACAGTAATTTTTTTACCTGTAGTGTATATGTGTATAATAATAATAATAATAAAATAATAATAATTAACGGTTTATTGAAAAAATTCTGCAGCCCGAAGGCTGAAAATATACATTGGACATTGGTGGTTTAACAAAAGCCTTCATTAGAGAAAGGTAAAGGAACATACAGTGAACATACAGATTAATGTAGGTGTTGAACAGCAAACTCGTACTGTAGTAACTCCCTCCCAGATGGTGTTAGGAGGAACTCACGTGGTGTAGTAGTTCCCTCAGATGGTGTTATGAGGGACCTGGCGTGGTGTAGTAATTTCCTCGCAGATGGTGTTATGAGGGGCCTCACGTGATGTAGTAATTCCCTCACAGATGGTGTTATGAGGGACCTCACGTGGTGTAGTAATTACCTCACAGATGGTGTTATGAGGGACCTCACGTGGTGTAGTAATTACCTCACAGATGGTGTAATGAGGGGCCTCACGTGGTGTAGTAACTCCCTCACAGATGGTGTCATGAGGGGCCTCACGTGGTGTAGTAATTCCCTCACAGATGGTGTTATGAGGGACCTCACGTGGTGTAGTAATTCCCTCACAGATGGTGTTATGAGGGGCCTGACGTGTGTGTGTGTGTGTGTAGACACACTCACACAAAACACATAAAGTAATACCCCGAATTACGCGGTTTCGCTTTACGCGATTCTACATTTACGCGGTACCTCACCAGAACCGGAATTTCATTTTATGCGGTGCATCTACTCATATTTCATGTAGATCCACAATGAAAACTCATATACGCAGGTGAAGTATAATTTTTTTAGCTCATAAAATTCATACAAATTACCCGGCCAGAATATAATTGACATTGCTGGAATTCTTACAATATGGTGATCATTTTGAATATAAACATCATGGATTTTGCATTAGACATACAAATTTTAGATCTAATGTAATAATTTGGTTTACACAAAGTAAATATTTTATCATTTGTGCAAAATATATGAAGTTTACATTCAAAATATTCCCTGACCTACAAGGAATCCAGAAATGTCAATTATATTATCCTAACTTTAGTCTGAGGTATTATTTATTACTATACCTTAAAATCTAGTGTTTTCACCCAAACATTTCTCAGAGAGGGAGGAGCCAGCGAGCCGTGGGAAGGGGGGGTGGGAGTTGAGTCCATTATTTGAATGGACAGTAACCTGGCGACTGTATTTCTCTTCAATTTCAATTGTTTATTCCTTGATCGAGGAAGCGGGATCCTAGTGCTGTCACTAGGTACCCCTGTACAATAACACCAGAAGCATCTGGCAAGTGTGACAGGTATATACAGTATAAATATTATAAAGGGGCTTACTAAAGCCTTAGGAAGGAAGGATATTCCTTTAACACATAATCAATAATAATATTAAAATGCAAAAAGAGCTATAAAACAATTAATACTGTACACCCGTAATGTACTGGCTGGCATCTCCACTCCTCCCTGCTTCCGCCTCCAGCATCACCACTCCTCCCCGCTCTATTCCTCCGCCTCCTCCACATCGTCACTACTGTTGTATTACAATAATATTCTATCCTAATTCACTTGAATAAATAGTACGATACTATATTTCTGAATATTTTCATTAAAATCCATCAAACCATTTTCCTTGTCATCGTCTTAAGCACCAAACAGCTCCTCCCAGTCTTCTCCTTGAACAGGGCTAGAGGGTATGTGTTTTTCGAATCGTTTTCAGTTGAAAAACTGTTACATCACATGTATATTTTACCTAAACTGTGCCTGAATGAATATATTCTCAGAAATAAATAGTAGTTTTGCTGAAATGTGATGTATTTCAATGTAAAATAGGATAAAATACATAACGAAAACAAAAGACTTTACCTAACCTTTCGATGTTCAAGAGATGTTACTCGTTTTTTAATAGTTTTCGGTTAAAATACAGTTATATTACAATGATATTCTATTAATACTGGGCTTGATATACTACATTCACGGAAATGTAATATTTTTGCTGAAATGACGTACAGATTACAGTGGAAAGTGGGATAAAATCGTGACGAAAACAATGACTTTCGCCTTCTTTCGTTCAAAAGATGTTACCGTAATCGCTTTTCGAATGGTTTACAGTTAAAAAAC
This sequence comes from Homarus gammarus, assembly GCA_958450375.1. Taxonomy (NCBI): domain Eukaryota; kingdom Metazoa; phylum Arthropoda; class Malacostraca; order Decapoda; family Nephropidae; genus Homarus; species Homarus gammarus. The sequence continues at coordinate 809,359 of CAUDMG010001794.1, read as the reverse complement.
TGTTGCATCACAAGTGAATTAGGATAGAATATTATTGTAATACAACAGTTTTTTAACTGAAAACCATTCGAAAAGCGATAACGGTAACATCTTTTGAACGAAAGAAAGCGAAAGTCATTGCTTTCGTCACTTTCCACTGTAATACATACGTCATTTCAGCAGCAATATTACATTTCCATATTCTCAGAAATAAATAGTAGTTTTGCTGAAACTAATGTCTTTCATTGTAAATTAGGATAAACTACATGAAAACAAAAGACTTTACCTAACCTTCCGATGTTGAAGATATGTTACTCGTTTTTTTAATAGTTTTCGGTTAAAATACTGTTATATTAGTGATATTCTATTCATACTGTGCTTGATATAATACATTCACAGAAATGTAATATTTTTGCAACTACAATGCTGATGTTAACACAAGCCTGGTTTCAGCGAGACTGACTGAGTGAGCTATGCGTGTGTGTGTGAGGTAGCGGGAGCGGGTGGTGTGCAGTGTTCGGTGCCGAGCATGATTTGAATGTACTTCAATTACTTCAATGTACAGAATATTCCTCCGGTGGGACAATCCGCGTATTTGCAAATCCGTGAATGCTAAACCCGCGTATGTGAAGGGCCGACTGTAATTGTATTTATTTTTTTATAATACATAGAGGGATTTAGTTATTATTCATATGAAAATATAATTGTATTTTATTTTTATTATCTTTTGGTTGTAAATATGAATGAAATAAGGACGAAAATTGAATTGGGTCCTAAATTAACTAGGGTCTTAAATATGAAAAGTTGTTGGTCGCACCGTTGTTATCGGAGGCTTTACTGTATAGGTAGTCCCTGACTTATGACTGCTTGGACTTACGCCCATCAGTACTTACGACTTGCTCTGACCTTATGACCATCGAGACATACGACCGCGGCAGTCGTGACCAAAAGTATTTTTAAATGACCCGCGCATTTTCTATACCGAAACGTTTCTGTCCCGGGCGACAGCATGGGTGCACTCACTCAGTAGAGCGCTTAGTTGGTGTTTGGCTATCGTATCCTATATACTGATCGCGCTGTGAACCTTCGTTATTATCATATTTAATTGACTTTATAATGACTTCAAAGCGTAAAAGTGAGAGTGCTGGTGGTGCTCCAAAGAAAAGGAGACAGGCAATTACTTTTGAGATGAAAATGAAGATAATAACTCAGCATGAGAATGGAAAAACAGTAGCAACAACCTCACGCGACCTAGGTTTCTCACACTCGACCATATCCACTATCTGAAGGACAAGGAACGTATTTGTGATGTAGTGAAAGGAACAACTCTAATAAAGGGAACTATAATTTCAAAGAAAAGACAAGGTCCTATTCACGATATGGAAAAATTATTGGTGATATGGATAGAAGACCAGATACAGAAGCGTGTACCCTTAAGCCTTCTAACCATACAGGCTAAAGCAAGAAGCCTGTTCCAAAGCCTGAAGGAGCAGGCAGGAGATAAATGTGATCAAACCTTTACAGGAAGTCATGGGTGGTTTGATAGATTTAAAAAACGCTACAGTCTACACAATGTTAAGGTGAGTGGAAAGGCAGCTAGTGCCGATGTTGGTGCTGCCGAAGCTTTTAAGAAGGAGTTAGATGATGTGATTGTGGAAGGGAATTATTTGCCTGAGCAAATATTCAATGTGGATGAGACTGGATTATTGTGGAAGTGCATGCCTGAGCGGACATACATCCACAAAGAGGCGAAAACAATGCCCGCATTCAAGGCATTCAAGGACAGAATTACACTTCTGTTAGGGGGGGAATGTTGCTGGTTTCAAGCTAAAGCCCTTCATGATCTATCATTCAGAGAACCCCAGGGCTTTTAAACATGTCAGCAAGCACACACTGCCAGTGTTTTATTGCAGTAACAAGAAAGCCTGGATGACCCTAGTACTGTTTGAGGATTGGTTCATGACTTGTTTCATTCCACGAGCCAAGGAATATTGTCTGCAACAACGGATTTCATTCAAGATTTTACTGATTTTGGATAATGCTCCGGGACACCCACCACACCTGGACGACATACACCCTGATGTTAAGGTAGTGTACATTCCACCTAACACTACCTCTATCATCCAACCCATGGATCAAGGTGCTATTGCTGCCTTTAAAGCGTATTATTTACGCACGACCTTCGCTCAGGCTGTTGCTGCTACTGAAGGTGAGAAAACGCTCAGACAGTTTTGGAAGGAGTACAACACTTTGTCATGTATAAAGAACATTAGTGCAGAATGGGATCAGGTTACATAACATTGCATGAATGGAATATGGAAGAAAATCCTGAAAAGATATGTGAACAGTTTCAAAGGATTTAATGAAAATAAAGTTATTTCGAATATTAGTAACAAGATAGTGGAGTTAGGTAAACAGCTGGAGTTAGAAATTGATAATGAAGATGTTGGACAGTTGGTTGAAAGTGTAGCAGAAGTGCTCAGTAACGAGGATCTTATTGAACTTGATGCACAGGAAATTGCAGAGGAAGAAGAGAGACAAAATGTAGAAGAAGAACCTGCACCCCCCAAAATGTTTTCAGTGAAACAAATGGCAGAGACATTTGCTACAATTAATAAAGGAATGCAAATGTTTGACGGCATGGATCAAAATTATGAGCATGCAAAGTTGACAGAATGATCCAAGATGCACTTGCTTGCTACTGTTACGAGTTGGGGATTTCGAATATAGTTAAAAGTCTACCCAGATCCCAACAGGCAACAACAATAGAAAAACAAAGACAATCAGACTATAAAAGGGTAGACAAAGGATGCGAGTTTTTGTTGTGTATAATAAAGTACCATAAATTCCTTAACAAAATATTCAGCTTTCTATAATTTACCCTTAACCATACTTAACCTAAACATTAACAGTATATACATATTTATACAACATACAATAATTTGAAGCAAGGTGGAGGTGGGGAGGCAATATATGATTACAAATACAATGGCCCCTCCATTAACGAACTCAATCCGTTCCAGAAGGTCGTTCGTTAACCGAAACGTTCGTTAACCGAAACCATTGTTTCAATGGGTTTTTGGGTAATTGGTTCCAGCTCACCGAAAATTTCCTAACTTCAACAAAAATGGCGGAAAAATTTACTTACTTTGAGGTGTGTATGTAGAAGGCTCCTGGATGATGGTGATGATGTGCATTTGAAGTGGGAGGTGCAGGAGGAGAATGGAGAAGAGAAGGAAGTGGAGGTGGAGGAGAAGCATTTTACTGCTTCTTGGAAGGTGAGTCACCTTCCATGAAAATGTCAGGAACCTCCGGACTGACAGATTCTCCACCATGAACATCCTCTCTCCTTCTTGAAGTGGAAGGCTGAGGGCTAGCATCTTGTTCCCTCTGCCTTTTACTGAAGAAAGTGTCAATTGTGGTCTGTGGGGCATCTGTCCTCCTCACCATTAACTTATGTTTAAAGAAGGAGACCACTGAGTCCTCAACATGACACAAAGTTAGTTCAGTTTTTTCCACTTCTGGGTGCTTTGAAGCCAGTTCCCTGAACTTCTCCCAGTGGTAAATCACATCTTTCAACTGTTTAGCTGACATATGGTCATCACTTTCAATTTCCTCCTCACCACTGTCAGCCTCTACCCGTAACATCTCATCCAGTTCCTTCAAGTCATCAGGAGTAAGTTCCTCCTCATGAGACATCACAAGCTCTTCTACATCCTTCTCTTCCACTTCAAGGCCCAATGACTGACCAATGGACACAATCTCCTGGTCCAACTCTGTGTCATCCTCAAATCCCTCAAAATCATGGACTACAGTTCGTCCCCGAGTTACGTACATCCGACTTGCGTACAAACGGCCGATACGTACATCGTTTCTGAAGTCTTTAATTGCAAAAATATTGTCTTAAAAGGGCGAGCAATTTTTAAATTTGGCGGGCGAGCGTATAGTTTGCGTGCCAGTCGCACCGCGCCGCCACTATCACTGACCATGCAGACGACACGCTAGACGCACCAAAGCAACACGTGTGGTCATTGTGCGAACACGTGTGGTCATTGTGCGAACACGTGTGGTCATTGTGCATACTTCTCCTGTGAATTTCTGCCCTATTTTGTACACTTTACTCTGTGTGCAATGACTGGTGTAAAGCGTAAGAGTGGTGAAGCCAGTGGGAGTGCTACGAAACGTCAAGCAATCTCACTAGAGGTAAAAATGGACATAATAAAACTGCTTGACAGTGGTGAAAAGTTGACCAATGTTATAGGGTTGGGGGATTTTCGAGTTACGTACATTTCGAGTTACGTACAACCTTTTGGTCCCCATTATGTACGTAACTTGGGGACTTACTGTACTGATGGCCACAGTGCTTTCCATGAAGAATTGAGGGTTCTATTGGAGACTTCTTGCCATGATGACACAATCAATTTTACAGCCTCCAGGACGTTGAATTATGTCTTCCAGAACTGTTTCAGTGTTAGTTCAGGATCAGCGGAAGTTGCCTGATGACACCTCCTAAACATTTTCTTCATGTACAACTTCTTGAAGTTGCTGATTACATTCTGGTCCATTGGCTGTATGAGTGATGTAGTGTTTGGAGGCAAAAACAACACTTTCACAAAGTCAAATTGATACTCCAAATTTCTGGCAAGGTCAGGGTCATGACCCGGAGCATTATCCATGAGGAGAAGAGCCTTTAAAGGAAGTTTATTGGTGGTTAGGTAGCTCTTGACAGAGGGGCAAAACACATCAGCAGCCCATTCATTAAAGAACTGTCTTGTCACCCATGCCTTACGGTTGGACTTCCAATAAACTCCAAGTGTTGTTCTTACCACTTTCTGTTGCTTGAACACCCTGGGGTTTTCAGAGTGGTAGACAAGCATAGGCTTCAGTCGGAAATCCCCTGAAGCATTGGCACCAAGCAGTAGAGTGAGACGGTCTTTCATGGGTTTATGCCCAGGTAAAGAGGCTTCATCTTTGGTGATGAATGTTCTTTTGGGCATCTGTTTCCAGAACAGCCCAGTTTCATCCACATTGAACACTTGCTGTGGAAAATAATTTTCTTCTTCCATCAGTTTTTTAAATTCAACTAAAAACTTTGCTGCCCCTTCTTTATCAGCACTAGCAGCTTCACCATGCCTTACAACACTTAAAATGTCACTTCTTTTCTTAAATTTTTCGAACCAGCCTTTGCTAGCCCGAAAATCTTCAAATTCTGTTCCTGAAGAACCAGGTTCATCTGCCTTTAAATGTTCATAAATCTCCCTGGCTCTTTCACAAATGAAATCACCAGAAACTGAATCACCTTTTATCTGTTTTTCCCTAATCCAGATGATAAGTAACCTCTCAGTTTCTACGATTAGGGATCTACTTTTAAACACTTGTAGATTTGTCTCTCATGTTCACTTCCTTGAATTTGTCTTTTTGTGCAAGAATTGTCGACACAGTTGATGCCGACATACCATATTCTTTGCATAGCGCATTTGATTTAATACCTTGTTCGTGTTTTTTTATTATTTCCTGCTTTATTTGGATTGAAATCGCTTTTCTTGATCTCTTAGGCCCCATGCTGGATTCAAACAATGGCAACACGTATTTTTCAAAGTTAAACTAGCTGTAAATAAAGAATATTTTCTTTAAAATAACACTGCACTATATATTGTCAATATGTAAAATAATTTTCAAAATGACCAATAATTTGCTTGGAAACACAGAAAGAAAGCGTTTAGTTGAAGAGAGTCTCAAGCAAGATGTTACCTCCAGTGAAAACAGAGAGAGACTGACGCCTGTTTGCTATGTTAAGAGGCTGGATGCCGCGCATTAAACTAGTCACTTTACCTTCAATTTTGCTCAATAATTGTTAAAATGACAAAAAAATTGAATATTAAACTTTTAAAATTATTGAATAGTATAAACTTCTTGATATTTACTAAAATAGTAAGGAATTTAAGCCCTAGAACCGATTAAAGTATTGGCGGACTGATACTAAAGCTGGTTGCCCGGTCAGTGCAAGCGAAAACATGTTGAGGTCGGTTCGTAAGAAGTTCGTTAAGCGAAATTTTTTTCGTTAACCGAATTGAAGATCCTTATGGAAGGCAGTTCGTTAATCGAAATTACGTTAACCGAGGTGTTCGTTAAACGAGGGGTCACTGTACTTAGGTGCGGAGCTGAGATGGCTGACGAGTAAGGCTGAGTATTGTAGAAGATGGTAGGTAGTCACTGTGCCGTAGGTTTCCAGGATAGGTGATCCTGTGGTCACTTCCCAGAGTGAACTGAACTCTCATTGAACTAGAGCTGATGAGGAAGACTTTGAGGAGGTGACGCAACAACCAGGATATGGAGAAGGGAAACCCTGGAGTGGTAACCAAGAGTAGTCCTACTCGGGTTTCGTCCCAAGATGGCGTTGCTCGTGGTGCTGGGTAGGTAGATCAGGACAATAGATGGCGTGGTTCGTAACACTACAAAGAAATTTATAATGAAAAGAAAAAAAAAACTGTGCAGTCTAAATTGGACATTATTTTAAGAAGTCCCCCAGTACAGTCATCCGCCGGTTAACTTCCTAGATACGTTCTTGGAACCTGACGTTAACCGAAATGGACGTTGTCCGGTCATCACATAAACTTTGTATTTATACTTACGTGTATGTGGATTACTATATACAGTGATCCCTCGGTTAACGAGCGCCTCAGTTAGCGAGATTTCGGTTAACGAGTTACCTTCCATAAGATTCTTAACTTCGGTTAACGAGCAATCCCTCGATTAACGAGTTTTTTACGAGCCAACCTCAACATGTTTTCGCTTGCATTTGGCGGTCCACCAGCTGTAGTATTAGTCCGCCAATACAGTAATCGGTTGTAGGGCTTAAATTCCTTACTATTTTAGTAAATATCAAGAAGTTTATACTATTCAATAATTTTAAAAGTTTAATATTAAATTTTTTAGTCATTTTAACAATTATTGAACATACAGTAAAAGTCCAAAAATCTGGATGCCAGAAATTCTGACCACCCGAGAATCCGGACTTTTTGAAAACTTTTTATTTTTATTTTTTTTTATTTATTTTTTTTAGCTGACTTTTCTGTGTATGTGCGCATGCGTGAGCGCCACAGCTGCACAGCGACAACAAGCGACCACACGGTCGCCACTTTAAAACGAGCAATCAAACTATGACAGAGTATGTAATTTTGAGTCCTACTCTTTCCATTTACAGAGTATTGTACAAGCCCATAATAATGGCTCCTAAAGTAGATAAACTTCTTTGTGTGAAGAGAAAGAAGAACACGTTGAAATTCAGTGACAAACTTGAAATAATTAAGAAACTAGAACGTGGTGTGAGCAATACTGTTCTAATAGAAACATACGACATTGGAAAGTTTACAATTTATGATATAAAAAAGGCAAAGAATAAAATTCTAGAATTCACAGCTTTTTCTTTAATACTGCTCATTTTTATAAATGAAGCATGCTATATTTGCTAATAAATAAACTATCAAAATGTACCTGTTCATCTCTTCTTCATTCCTCCTTAAATTTGAATTTTACAAGTACTGCCTGAGAATCTGGAAAATCCGAAAATCCGGACCGACCCAATCCCCATCCAGTCTGTTAACACACCAAACAGGCGCCAGTCTCTCTCTCTTTTCAGTGGAGGTAACATCTGACTTGAGACTCTCTTCAACTAAGAGCTTTTTTCTGTGTTTGCATGCAAATTATTGGTCATTTTGAAATTTAATTTACATATTGACAATATATATTGCAGTGCAGTGTTGATTTAAGGAAAATAATCTTGAATTACACCAACAGAACTAAAATTTTATGGGTAAAATGGCACCATGGGGTGACTTCTCTTCCACCCCAATGCCTTCTCTTCTCCCTTCTCCTCCACCCCCATTCTAATTCCCATCATCATCATCATCATCCAGGAGCCTTTTACATACACACCTCAAAGTAAGTTTACTTTTCTACCTTTTTTGTTGAATTTAGGCAATTTTCGGTGAGCTGGAACCAATTACCCAAAAACCCATTGAAACCTTGGTTTCGGTTAACGAGCAACCTGCTGGAACAGATTGTGCTCGTTAACCAAAGGACCACTGTACGTACATACCGTATATACTTATCTATAACCCCCCCCCCCTCGTTTATAGGTCGACCCTGATTTTTTTACCAAGAAATCGTTAATTTACGATATTCCTCGTTTATAGTTCGACCCACGTTTTTGAGGGTATTGGAACAACAAAACCTTCACTAAAAACGCTCTACGTCCTATAAACTGAGGCTCGCCGTGCATGAAACACGAGTGCCGAAGGCAAATTGTTTACCATTTATTATTACGACACTTTACACTGAAACGCGGGTAGTTTCAACAAAAATATTGGTTATTTCCATTCAAGTATTTATTCAAGTCAATTAGGAGGGAATATTATTGTAATACAACAGTTTTTTAACTAAACCATTCGAAAAGCGATTACGGTAATATCTTTTGAACGAAAGAAAGCGAAAGTCATTGCTTTCGTCACGATTTTATCCCACTTTCCATTGTAATACGCACATAATTTCAGCAAAAATATTACATTTCCGTGAATGTATTATATCAAGCACAGTATGAATAGAATATCATTGTAATATAACAGAATTTTAACTGAAAACTATTAAAAAAAGAGTAACATCTCAAGAACAGAAGCTTAGGTAAAGTCTTTTTTTTTCGTCATGTATTTTATCCTATTTTACATTGAAATACATCACGTTTCAGCAAAACTACTATTTATTTCCGAGAATATATTCATTCAGGCGCAGTTTAGGTAAAATATACGTGTAATGTAATAGTTTTTTAACTGAAAACGATTCGAAAAAGACGTACCCTGTAGCCCTGTTCAAGGAGAGGACTGGGAAAAGCTGTTTGGTGCCGCAGACGATGACAAGGAAAATGATTTTGATGGATTTTAATGAAAATATTCAGAAATATGGTATCGTAGTATTTATTCAAGTCAATTAGGATAGAATATTATCATAATACAACAGTTTTTTGACTGAAAACCATTCGGAAAGCAATCACCGTAACATCTTTTGAACGAAAGAAAGCGAAAGTCATTGCTTTCGTCACGATTTTATCCCACTTTCCACTGTAATACGTACGTCATTTCAGCAAAAATATTACATTTCCGTGAATGCATTATATCAAGCACAGTTGGAATAGAATACCATTGTAATATAACAATATTTTAACCAAAAACTATTAAAAAAACTAATAACTTCTCTTGAACATCGAAAGGTTAGGTAAAATAGTTTTCGTCATGTATTTTATCCTATTTTACATTAAAATACATCACGTTTCAGCAAAACCACTATTTATTTCTGAGAATATATTCATTCAGGCGCAGTTTAGGTAAATTATACGTGTGATGTAACAGTTTTCTAACTGAAAACGATTCGAAAAACACGTGTACCGTCTAGCTGATACAGCTGGTGGTGCGTCATGCGTCGTTGTAAACAATAGGAGGTTGAAGTAGATTACCGGGTATTATATTAAGTGTGAAATATCGAAAAGGTTTTTAATACCGGTATTTTTTGTAGATCAATGAGAACTGTGATACCTTATATGATATGATAAGTTAGCCTGTGCTAAGAACTTCAACATAGACTACTGAAAGCATGTTGTAAGGTAATTCAGCCCATTGTAAGTTGGTGAGCTTCATTTACTGAAGGAACTGCACAACTTTTCATTACTAATTGGTACATATTTTACGTTTCCATTGTTTACTGGCAGTAAATGGTAAATATTTTTCATGTCTGAAGCTAAAAGTTGCTCCTCGCCCTTCCCATCATGCACGGGTTCAACCCAACAAAACTATTACGCATGTATAGGACGACCCCCAATTTTTTGCCTAAAAATTTGGTCTTAAAAACTCGAACTATACAGTTAACCCTCACTTTACGCGGATAATGTAACCCGGAGGGTCCCGCGTAAAGTGAGAAACGCGTAAAGTGAATAACATAACATATGGGATTAATTGAAATGGAGTCCGGGCCGATCCCCAAACTCCACTTTTTGACGACACACAACTATGTTGTAGTAAAAATATTATCTTAACTTTATGATGGCATGCACACACAATTAATAATTAAGAGAAATATCAATAATATTAGGTTTTTTAACACTTACATTAGTAGAAAAAATGGCTGGGCACACGGGGATGGGCAGTTGGTTCTGAGGCAGAGGGCAGATTATTGGCCCTCACCTGTATCAATTGTATCACTATCCACCACAGAGGCTTGCAGGGCCTCTTTGTCAAACTCCACAAAGTCCATATAAGTCCATATCCTCACCATAATTATCACCATCACTGACTTGGGCCGGCTGTGGTGGGTGGCGGGTGAAGAACTGGTAATGTTTTGATGACTGGGCGAATTTGTGCGCACCATGTTCGCGCCGCTTACACAACATGGCGGATGGCGGGAGGTTTGGATCAAAAAATGGCGCGGCTCGCCAGCCGCTCTCCGCGTAAAGGGGTACACGCACTGCGGAATGTGAGCATCCTGGGTTCCGGCAGGGCACCGCGTAAACGTGGAAACGCGGAATGTGGGACCGCGTAAAGTGAGGGTTAACTGTACACGAATATATACGGTATACACTTTTACTCTTAAATCACTACTGTAATGTGATACAGGTGATTAATTTTTATCTCTTGTGCAAAATACATGACGTTTATATTAAAATTATTCACTGTTTTACAAGGATTCCAGCAATGCCAGGCAGATGGGGGAGAGAGAGGGTGGGAGCAAGCGAGGGGGCGTGGGGGGAGGGGAGGTAGTACGTTTGACAGTTGGCACCGGCCCAAGGTCTAACGCCTGTACCTGTATATTTATCAGTTCTTAAGTGACTAAGCTTCTCTCTTATAAAAAGCCAGTGACATGACCTGGGTGAATATAATTAACGTTGTTGGGATTCTTGTAAGATACTGATTAATTTGAATATAAACATGTTTTAATTCGCACTAGACATAACAATTTTAGTACCGTAATCAAATTAGTACATGTGCACTCCAGCTTTGCACTAAGGTCATTTATTTCTTTTACGTTTCTTTTAGTATGGTGTGTGCATGTAAATGGATGAAAATAAATGAAGAAATTTATGTAAATCTACCCAAAAATACAGTTGAAGAACTTTTTATAAAATGTACTACAGTATTGTACCCTAATGTACTACATTTTTTATATGACGCTTATATTTAAATTAATCTCTGTCTTGCAAGGATTTCAGCAATGCAAATTATATTGTCCTAACTTTAGTCTGAGATATTATATAAAATAAACATGAAGAAATCACCAATCTTTTGTCTGGGAACGCGAGGGCCGTAGCCAGCCGAGTGTGAGAAAAGGGGGGGGGGAAGTGAGGTGACAGAGTGTCTTTATTTATTTGAGATAAGATTTGACAGTTGGCGCTGAAGGCCTGCGTGTTTATTTATCATTACTTAAGAGTGACTAAGCTCTTCTCATAATTTGCCACCCAAACGACCTGGGTGAATATAACTTACATGTAAGATAGTAATTTATTTGAATACCTGTATAAACAAGCTATATTTGCAATTCAATTTCAGTTTCAATTGTTTTTCCTTGATAGAGGAAGCGGGATCCTAGTGCTGTCACTTGGTACCCCTGTACCATAACACCAGAAGCAACTGGCCAGTGTCACAAGTATATACAGTACAGTACAATCATCCCTTGGTTATCGCGCCTAATTGGGACCCCGCCGATAACGAAAGTACAGAACCTATGAGATTTATTTTAATTGGTTCCAGGCACCCAAGACCCAACCCCAAGTTTCCCATTTTACGACCATTTATACCCACTAAATATATATATAATGTTATGGTAAATATCAAAACACACATAGGCATGGCTAGGTTTATTTCAAAGTGATGAAAAGGGTACGCTCAATACTGTAGTCCATAAAACATGTAGCTATCGTATATCTCGGACTATAAGGCGTCGGGGTGCATAAGACGGCTCCCCCAAATTTCCATTTAAAAAGTAGCTTTTGAGCTCTATTCGCTGTATAAGACCAGTACCCCAAATGTGACACTTACCCACTGACTCAGTAGTCCTCTACCAACCATCCTTGGCTTTTTACAATAAGGCCAATTCACTTCAAGTAATGTCATCAAATGTTACCCGCTGGTGTATTGTAAACACTAGTGACGTCACTGAAGCCTCTGCTATTTACCGGTAACTGGGGAACTAATGTCGGTGTCGAGTAAAATTTTTCCATTTACTTGAAATGGATTTATTTGTTTATTTATTTATTTATAATATACTGTAACATATTAAACACACTGCAAGTATTTTCTTTAATTTACGCTTGCTTCACACGAGACGATCGGTGGTGGGAGTGTTACCTCGTCTCGGTGGTGGGACTGTGTTCTCACTGTTTATACAACAGCTACCACTGTATTCTAATTGTGGTGTTTCATTAGGATTTGAGTGAAAAAGGTTACATATATATATATATATATATACTTCATTTTTAGTCCATTTAACACGCGGACTTTGAACATATAATCAACGACCTCACCAGCAAGGAATCGAACCCTCGACCTACTGGGTGTGACTAGGGAACGCTTACCGGCTAGGCCACAAGGACACTAAAAGCAGTTCTAGACTCTGTTATATTTCACACAAAGCCTGTTCATCGAGCTGATGGCGCCGTGAACCTCAATGGGAAACTGCCCGTGCCACTTATGTGGTGTCAGTAACATTTTACCGAATCCAGCTGGTATGAAACGCGAGGTACATATATATACTTCATTTTTAGTCCATTTAACACGCGGACTTTGAACATATAATCAACAACCTCACCAGCAAGGAATCGAACCCTCGACCTACTGGGTGTGACTAGGGAACGCTTACCGGCTAGGCCACAAGGACACTAAAAGCAGTTCTAGACTCTGTTATATTTCACACAAAGCCTGTTCATCGAGCTGATGGCGCCGTGAACCTCAATGGGAAACTGCCCGTGCCACTTATGTGGTGTCAGTAGCATTTTACCGAATCCAGCTGGTATGAAACGCGAGGTACATATATATACTTCATTTTTAGTCCATTTAACACGCGGACTTTGAACATATAATCAACGACCTCACCAGCAAGGAATCGAACCCTTGACCTACTGGGTGTGACTAGGGAACGCTTACCGGCTAAGCCACAAGGACACTAAAAGCAGTTCTAGACTCTGTTATATTTCACACAAAGCCTGTTCATCGAGCTGATGGCGCCGTGAACCTCAATGGGAAACTGCCCTGGGTTCCGGCAGGGCACCGCGTATACGTGGAAACGCGGAAACGCGGAATGTGGGACCGCGTAAAGTGAAGGTTAACTGTATATATATATATATATATATATATATATATATATATATATATATATATACATATATATATACATATATATATATACAGTCAATCCTCATATTACGCGGTTATTGTAACCCGGAGGGTCCCGCGGAAAGTGAGGAACGCGTAAAGTGAACAACATAACATATGGGATTAATTGAAATGGAATCCAGGCCGATCCCCAAACTCCACTTTTTGACGACACACAACTATGTTGTAGTAAAAATTTTATCTTAACTTTATGATGGTATGAAAAAACAAGTAATATAGAAGAGGTTAGGTTAGGAAAGATAAAGGTTAGCATAGGAAAAATAAAGGTTAGGTTAGAAAACTAAAAATTTGGTGTAACACTTACGGTAGTAGAAGAGATGGGTCGGCATACGGGGATGGAGGCTGGTTCCGAGGCAGAGGGCAGATTACTGGCCCTCAGGTGAATCACCATTACTAGGTGAATCATCATCACTGTCACTTACAGTTGTCAGGGCTTCCCTGACAAATCCCTCAAAGTCAACTTCACTGTCACTATCACTGGCTTGGGCTGGCTGTGGTGGGTTGCGGGTGAAGAAATCTGTTATGCTTTGCTGACGGCTGGCGTTGATGTTGTCGTTATACACCTTGATGTACGGCTCCATAGCCTGCACCAGCCGGTTATGGAAGACTTCATAGCGGTCATCGTCATTGTCGCGGGAAAGGAAGGACTTCATCTTCTCTGCACACTCCATGGCACCCTTAATATCACTATGACTTAAATTGTGTTCTTTGGAGACTGCCGCACCTTCTTCCTCCTCTTCACTGGCGTGTTCTTCTTCCAACATCTCGTCGGCAGTCACTTCAGGATTTCTGATCACCTCCAGGATGTCGTCGTTGGTGGTCTCGGAGAAGCCTGGAACTGTAACAGTCTGCGCAGCTTCTCTGGCAAGGTCCACTGCTACTGCAACAGTCTGAACCTCACCAGTCACAGATTTACTCCTCCTCTCACCTGGTATTCCATGCAACACATGTCTCCATGCGTGACGAATTGCAGCAATAGACAGCTGACCCCATGACTCCACCAAGATGTCCACAGCTTTCTTGATGTTAAATACTCTCCAGAATTGTTTGAAGAGTATTTTTTGCTGTTCTAACCGTTGTTCCTCATCTTCGTAGCTCTTGCTATCGGTGGTGGTGTCACTCAGGTCACGCAACTCTTCCCTGGTGTTGGTGTAGTCGTTCAGGAGCTGGAATTTTTTTGTTGAGAATGCAGCTTTCACATTGCAAATCAACTCCTGGTCCATGGGCTGGATTAAAGACGTAGTGTTGGGAGGAAGGAAGACCACTTTTACGTTGGGGTGACGATCTAACAGTAGGGGCGAGTGTCCTGGTGCGTTGTCCAGCAGCAACAAAATATTAAATGGGACATTCTGTTGCTCACAGAATTTCTTTACATCGGGAACAAAACAGTCATCAAACCAGGAGAGGGACAGTGTAGAGAACATCCACGCCTTGCGTGCTGTCAGCCAGTGGACATTTAGCTTGGTCATGTCCATGCTCTTGTAGGTGTGCAGCTTGCGTGCTGTGTGGATCACCGATAACTTGAGCTTACAGGTACCGGAGGCATTGGTGGTAAACAGGACGGTGATGCGTTTCTTCTGCCTTTTCCGGCCCCGAATCCTGCTGGCATTCTTCACAATGTAGGACTTGGAAGGTAGTTTTCTCCAGAAAAGACCAGATTCGTCCATGTTAAACACCTGGTCGTCACTGTACTGTCCTTCCTCCATAATCTCACGTAAAAACGGAGGAAATTCCCGAGCCGCAGCACGATCAGCACTTGCTTCTTCACCACCAATGTTTATATTGGTGATCTTGTTCCGGATCTTAAACCTCTGTAACCACCCAGAGGAAGCATTAAAGGGTTTGGGCTCTGTAATTCCCATCTTTCGTGCCACTGCCGTGTACAGTTCAGGTGAGTAGTCCTACACAGAGCGCGTGTCGACCGCCATGTTCCGTCGCGCCTGACGCACCAAGTACCTCACAAGTAATTTTTCTGTCTTGAGAAGCACCTGGTTGTGAAAATACTTGGTCATAGAAGCACCTGTAGACTTTGTGATCTTCATGTGCTCCTTTATCTTGGCTGAATCCTTCTCTATAGTCCGGATCGTAGATTCGTTCACACCATGCTGGCGCGCCAAATCAACCTGCCTTGTTCCTTTCTCCAACTCTTGGATGATGGTATACTTCACCTCGTAGCTTAAGGAACGTCGTGTCTTCTTTGGTTTAGTGCCGCTGGGTCCAGGTAAGGAAAGGTTTTTCTCTGGGGGTGGTGGTCCGGCGGAAGCCATTTTACGGAACAATGGATGCGCGTTTACACGGAGTGGCCTTGAGGGATGAAACTGCCGCGGCGAGGTCAAGCGTCATCTTTCCTCCCTCCCTCCCTCCCCCGGGTGGACATGTCATAATACTTTAAGCCAATTACAGCTAGCAGCAGAGGAGGGTAGGGTTGCATGGCCAATCACAGGTCTGATACGTCATATGACGTCAGTGATAACGCAGCAAAGACACACACTGCGCAACCTTACCGCGCCGCTTGCCCAAGTGGAGGTAGGAGGAGGGAGAGGCAGGCAGGCGGGCGGGTGGCGCGTGGGGAAAATCTAAAAATAGCGTCGCGCAGGACACTCTCCGCGTAATGGCGTTCGCGACCGCGGAATGTAAGAATGTTAGGTTCTGGCAAGGCACCGTGTTAACGGTGAAACGCGGAACGCGGGACCGCGTAATATGAGGATTGACTGTACATATATATATATCTTGGTAAAATCACACTGGAGAATGGAAACAACGGAGTACCTTAGCTTTCGTCTTTATGACCTGACCTCATGTTTTTAAGGTCACCCTGTATATTTAAGCCTCTCTCTGTCCATGTAATCCAGTTGCCTCTGATGATGTCTTGAATAAAGACGAAAGCTAAGGTACTCCGTTGTTTCCATTCTCCCGTGTGATTTTATCAAGATTTATCTTATCCACGTTTTCATTGTGGATTTACATGAAATATATATGTATATACTGTATATGTATAATATATATTTGTACAATATATATATGTATAATATATATATATATATATATATATATATATATATATATATATATATATATATATATATATATATATATATCTTGATAAAATCACACGGGAAAATGGAAACAACGGAGTACCTTAGCTTTCGTCTTTATTCAAGACATCTTCAGAGGCAACTGGATTACATGGACAGAGAGAGGCTTAAATATACAGGGTGACCTAAAAAACATGAGGTCAGGTCAAAATGATGACATCCACTAATCCCCACACCAACACACACGTAGAGGAGCTTAAGAGAAGGGTGGTGACGTGACTAGTCAAGTCAGGTCAGAAAAAAGGGGGCCCACAAAATAACTATCATACATCTAGATCAAAGGTTTTTAAAGCATTTTTAACCTTGGGCCACTGACAAATAAATTTATGTAACATATTATCGGTTTTGAACTGACCATCACTAAGGTTTATTGATTTTAATTCCTTAATCAAACTAGCTTCAACAAGAAGTCTTTCTGTGACACAAGATGATTTGAAAACTTCTAAGCTTTTTTCCCAAGCAATGGGGTGATTATTATTCCTAACATGAACGAACAAGGCACTGCTTTCAGATGCAGTTCTAATATTATACTTATGTTGTTTGATTCTGAGCTGCAGTGTTTTTCCTGTCTGACCTACATAATTACAATTACATTTGCTACATGGAATACAATAAACACTACCATTTACATTCAAACTTGGGCTATTCCTTATTAACATATTAGTAATGTGATTTTATCAAGATTTATCTTATCCACGTTTTCATTGTTGATTTTCATAAAACATATATATATATATATATATAAATATATATATATATATATATATATATATATATATATATATATATATATATATATATATACTGATAACCACAAGGAAAGAAGAAAACACGAAGTTCCCAAGCGCTTTCGTGTAATTCACATCTTCAGGGGTGAGTGCAGACTAAAGAGAAATACAAACCAAGGTGTTTATATACAGAGGAGGGTGAGACCAGGTCCACAATGGTCAGGTATTAGGTAATGACCCTACTAATCTTTAAATAGCACACAACGGTTGGTGGTCAGGTCAGATGGTCAGGTGACCCGACCTTCTCACCTGGTGACAAATCTTCTTAATTACAAAATTGTCCAGCTTGTACATGCCATTACTCAAATTCATGTTGAATGCTTCGGTATGTTTAATAAGACTAGATTCTATGATGTTCCTCCTATCAATTGAATTACATTGTAATATTGAGGAGGCATTATCCCAGTCAATGCAATGCTTGTTATCCCTCAAATGAACAAACAGAGCGTTGGATTCCTGGCCTGTCCTAACACTGTATTTGTGTTGTTTAATTCTAGTTGCAAGATCTTTACCTGTCTGGCCTAAGTAAAACATATTACATTCCTTGCAAGGAACTTTATAAATGCAACCAGTTGTGTTGTTGGGGGAGTTCTTGATTAACATTTGTTTAACAGTGCATGAGTTTTTAAATGCCACATTGACGGGTCAGGTTTTTAGTGCCAGACCACGGAAATTCACCCTTTTCCTGGATAGATAGTGACTTGTGCTTATGCTTGGAAACACTAGCAACACTTTCTCTGCATCATGGTCTCTTTGAACACATATTGAAGGGTTAAATGTCGTATAGTAGCTTCTCAAATCTCTCTCTCTCTCTCTCTCTCTCTCTCTGTGTGTGTGTGTGTGGGGGGGTGCAGTCACTTTACCCTCAGGACCCTTCTCCCAGGAGGAGAGATTAACTTAGTACACTTGAGTACACACACACAGATGGGAATTAAGACAACAAGCATCCAGTGAGGGTCTTGTTGTGTGACTGCATGTCGTTGAATTAAAAGATCAGCTGTTGAAGAGCTTATTGCTTGGCAACACTAGTGTATGTTACCACTCCATCTTTCCACTCATCCTCACCTTTTGGCTTTCTCACTCCATATTTTAAAATGTTATGTAATGTAATGTTGAAGGGATACAAATTTGCTCATATATATTTTTACTTATCACAATCTACCTAAAAAATACTTCAGCTTTCGTGTTTATTCAAGACATCTTCAGGTTATGAGATCCACTAATCCCCAGCCAAGAAATGGTGATCTGACATTCCAGGGGTAGAAATTCACCATTTTTTCAGTTGCCAGCAGGACTCTTAGATTTGAAAATTTACTAGTCCTTATAAATTTTTACTAGCATTAGACAATTTGTCAAGAAACATTAAACATTGGCACTTAACGGGTTTATACAAAGTTCTATTTACTGTGTGACATTTATTTACGAGTATAGGTTGACCATCTCAAATCCGGACTGATTGGGACCTGAGCAGTGCCGGATTAGTGATTTTGCCAAACCACCGGTGGTTAGGTTAGGATTAAATATATAAACACCTCTAACCCACTTCATAACCACCTCACCCTACCTTTAAAATACTCTGCAAATACTACAAGTTGGATAATAAAAAGAAACAGCCACTGGACTCTCAACTGTCAACAGATGTCAGCGTTGTGGTACACTGGACCTTCCTTTATGCGCATTCACTGTATACGAATTCGCATTTTTGTGGCGGCCCTATTTCTACCCATAATTCATTTTATGTGGAAAAGATTCCCTATTAGTAGGTTCTCAAATTTTGCGAGTTTTGAATTTGACGTTTTTTATTTGGACACAAAAAAAAGCACTACACAATTTCAAATTTCGATGGCGGAAACTCGAATTTTGACGGATTTGAGCTGCCTGCCAACATTCAGACGTGCACAATCGTGTAAACAGCGTCATTTCTCTTATGTACAGTCTCGTTCAAGATTCTTCGAACACTGCTGGAGACAGCTGCCAACTCAAGGCCGTTTGTTTGCTATAGTACACAGTAAAAATTATGAATGAATGTAAAAGTGATCAGCGATTGGTTACTTAGTTCCCCGTTGCTTAATTAATTGTTGGGCTTTGTTGTTTTGTGTTATATTATACTATGTACTATAGTAAACAAATGGCCTCGAATTGCCAGCTGTCTCCAGCAGTGTTCGAAGAATCTTGAACGAGACTGTACAAAAGATTCATTATTGTTTATTACTGAATGTCTTTTTGATTGAATTAATGTTTGTGTGCAAAATGAACAATACAATTCATTAATAATACGTAGAATATTAAACACATGAGGAGACGAGACGGTATTGTTTTCGTTAATGTTTGCCAAACCAGTGACTGATTGGTTCTGCATATAAAACTGAAGGAAATAAGACCCTGGTTGTAGCTGTAGTAAAATTAATGTAAAAAAATTAATATGGTTGTTTTAAGTAATGTTATTTAATATTAATATATGTAACAATAGAAGTAGCTAACCATTAATGGTAAAGAAAAAAGTGAGATCGCGTATGTACGTGCGCACATGTGAAAACATATCGTCATTACTCTACATATGAACATGAAAGCAACATTTATTTACTATTTATATATATTTTAATTAATGTTTCTGAATTTAAAAAAAAAATTCTACCCACCAGTGGTGGTAAAGTTGAAAACATAAGGACAGCCAATGTTGTTGTCTGTGTTTTTACTCGGATGACAAAGTTGCCAAGTCATCAGGTTCAACTCTAGCTGAAGCTGTAGAACATAAAAACTTTTTCTGTGTTGTTTTTAGTTTTTATTTAACTTTATTTGTGTTATTTTCGTTGGTTTATTAGGATGTTGCTTTATTACAGGTAGTAATTCACCAAAAAAGTAGAGTAAATAAGGCAAAATTTAGCCAAACATTGAAAGTACCTGACTCAAATTAATTTTTTCCATAGGGAGTTGTATTTAAATTTGGACGATTTGAATTTCGCGAGGTTTTTACAGTCTAAATGGGTGTCCAAATATGAGAGCCTACAGAAGATATGGCACAAAAGTTTTATATTATCATATTATCTTTATTTTTAAGCCACATTAGAGTATTTTGAATGATTTTTCCACAACTTTAACAGCATTAATGCTCTACAAATGGTTGTGAAATGTGGCACAATGTGTGTTGTGTGTGCACTGTGCTGTATGTGACGTCACGGGACGCGACTGAAGTGTTGAATGAGACACACTTACACATTCCACACAAACACCCATGCTCTTCATGTGTCTTAGTTTATAGTTTTTATATTATATTATCTTTAACCCACATTAGAGTATTGTAATGATTTTTCCACAACTTTAATAGCATTACTGTTGACTTTTAGTAGTTGTGGAAGCGCCAACGTTATACAAGTCACATATGCTGCGAACGGACACGCCACTGTCGAGTTTTTTGAGAAGTTCAACCTTATCTTGTATAGATAACGTATGGTGTTTGCGCTTTACACCACGAGAAGCACTTCCTTTATTTAATGAAGACATGACTGGGGCTAAATAAGAGCAGTTTATAACAATAAATGAAGAAAAACACAGAGAAATAACTTGCCGCGAAAACAGTAGCGGCGGGTTGGCGAGGAGACTGGCGCGAAATTTGAAATTACGGTGGCCAAATTATGTCCGAACCAGCGGTGGAACCGGATTACTGATTGCCGGATATGAGGTGGTCTACCTGTAGAAACCATGTTAAATCATAAACCAACACTGGAATAATCACATATTAACTAAATATTAACGTAAAGCACGGATTTACAGTGTGAACATGGGAATAATCACATATTAACTAAATTAATTGCATGGAGCATGCACATGCTCCTCGTTCAACTCATTGTTGTCATCCAGATCTTCCACTGTGCTGCAGCCAGCAGTGTGAGTGTAGCCATCCACACGGCGGCCCCAGTTGTTAGGAATCTGGCAATGGCTTAGTCCGGATTGAAGTTGCCAACACTCTCTGTTTGCAACTGAACCACCATGAGATCCGTCAGGTGGTCATCAGTGAGACGACTGCGCCAGTCTGTCTTAATGAGTTTGACCTGGCTTAAACCACGTTCAGCATCAGCCGAACTAGCTGGAATGGAAAGCAGTAGGTCAACCAGATGGAGAAATGAGGCACACCCTTCTCCGTATGATTGGTTGATTTGTTGCCAAGACAGTCTTGAAACAGGTGATGTCTTACTCTTGTAAATGTAACTTTTGAGCACAGTCTATTCATCCTCTACCAAAGTAGGATTCACTTCTGCCTCCATCAGTATTTTCTCAAAAGCCTGGGCCAACGCTTGCACAGCCCTATACCCGAAATCTTCGTTCCCACTGTACTCTGCAGGCCACAATTTGAAATTCAGAATCCATGCATTCTGGAGAATTGTACTGGCCATGTCAATAAATCTTTTGTTTAGACTGGAGATCAGTGATGTCAGCATATCACGTCTTGCAGTCTTGAAAGTGTTGCTTCTACCACTCAGCTTCTCTCCTTGGAACATGGTCATGTCACCTTCTATAATCCTTCTCAGGCTGGGTCCTGGCCAATCAAATATTTGTTAAGTACATCAACTGCAGTCTGAATTTCATTCACGATAGCAGGAATATTGGTTTGACCTGCTGGAACAGCTCTGAGAGGCCCCCAAGGCACCGCACCACATCCAGTAGGAGGTGAAGGTACCGGACTATGTCAGCACTGGTTAGAAGGAGCAGGTAGTTCTTAGCTTTTCTGGATGAATCCTTGTGGTATGCAGGATCATCAGGGTTCTGTATCTGCTGCATGTGGAGTACAATAGCCTTGTAACTTCAGTAGATGCTCCAATGCCTGCAGCATATGCGGGAGCCACCTTGTACCGCCCACACGTGTTGGAACCAGAAATGGTACCTGACATATGTCATGAGCATGCTTCAATATGCTCCTGTTGAGAGAACTCTTCTCATAGAACAGGTATATGCCTAGTAGCAGTAAGTCAACCTTTTTAGCTAGTGGAACATCCTTTACTGCATCCTTGTAAGCAAGTTCAATGTTATGTGCAGTGCAATGGATGCCTTCCAACTCCGGTTTCTCTAGATCTCTTCTCAATCGAGCTACTAAACCATTTCTGCGCCCAGTCATAACGCTGGCCCCATCTGTACCAATGCCAACTAGCTTCTGCTTCCAAGTTTCGCCATAGCATGAATTCATCGTAGAGCAAACACATTTCTTGATAGATGCAGCATCACCTCTCTCAATATTTTTTACAGCAACAAAGTTTACCTGTATATTTCCTTTATATGCTCAGCTAGTGTACAGGATCTCCACTTCAGTAACAGATCTATCAGTAGTTCCATCGCAGATTAAAGACAAAACCTTGACACTGTTGTACTCTTGTTTAATTCAAAGCCGCTGTTCATCAGCAATGGCATGAATAAACAATGGGGCACTCTTCTCATTTATGTATGTATTACCTACATCAAGGCCCTTGGAATTGTCTAGTTCACAGAGTGCCAAATAATCAGTATATGGACGACATCGCTTTGCAACTGAATGCGCGTTTCTAAACAGTATGCTAAGGCGATGTGCTTGCTTTTTGTTCAGTTGCATAAGTGCTCTTTCTGCCTCCCCTTTACCTGCCCGCTCTTACCACTGTCATCGGCCCACTCGCCCATCGGGCGATCCCCAGACCAGCAAAATAGTAAAATCTTGTCGCCCT
Organism: Homarus gammarus; assembly: GCA_958450375.1. Lineage (NCBI taxonomy): Eukaryota > Metazoa > Arthropoda > Malacostraca > Decapoda > Nephropidae > Homarus > Homarus gammarus. Next base: position 786,380 of record CAUDMG010001794.1, on the reverse strand, counting down.
TATGATATTTTGGTCGCCTCGGGCAACCGGGCGTATGTGAATTTCTACCCCTGCATTCCATCAGAAGGTCAGTACAGTAATATGAGATCACTAATCCCGCACCCTACCCCCACCTGACATTGAGTCAGGCCAGGTCAGGTCCCCCCCTCCCCCCCAAAAAAAATACTTTAACTTTCATCTTTATTCAAGACATTTTCAGAAATTCTCTCAATTTTCAATCTCAAAAAATTTGTTCCCAAAGCTGGATTTTTGTGTAAATTCCGGCTTTGGGAATGATTTCCGAGCAAATTTCAATTCCGGCTATCGGAGATTCCCGGGTTTGAGGGATTCCGGCTAACGGAGATATTACTGTACCTTGTTTAGGCAGGCCGACAAGTTCAAGGGTTCGTGGCAACACCCACGATCCAAACACTGGCATCTCATTGACTACATCATTGTCAGAGAAAGAGATCATTGAGATGTCCTCATCACCCGTGCCAAGCAAGGCTCAGAACACTGGGACACCAATCATCTGCTCGTCAGAGCCAAGCTCTCACTTCACATCGCCCCAAAACAGCAAAGGCAACAAGCGTCCAGAAGAGGTTTTAATACTAAGTGTCTGGAGGATCCAGTGGTAGCACATGCTTTCAGAGAGCAGATCAAACATGGGCTGATAAACAACCCAACAGCAAACAACCCAAATCCCAGTGCCAAATGGAGTATTCTCGACACTCATGACAGAAACCTGCAGAGAGACCCTCAGCCAGATCGAAAGAATACACCAGGACTGATTTGATGAAAAGACTGCTTTTACTGACTGGCAGAATAACCCTCAGTCTAGGACCATAGCTGATACCTTCCACAGGAAGAATGCGGCAGCCCAGCGGGAACTTCGCAAACTAAAGAACGACTTGTTTAATCATAAAGCATGTGAAACGCAAAAACTTGTAGGTCAACACAATAGGCGTGAATTTTTCAATTCCACTAAAACCTTTTTTTGGGCCAATCACTCATGGCACAGCCCGCCCTCTGCTCATCCAACGGTAACTCCTTAATTAAAGACGAATAAGCCCTCCGTCAGTGCTGGAAAGAGCACTACCATTCACTGCTCAACCGAAACACCGATGTGGATGTCCTGACTACCCAGCAGGTCCCTCAGCATCCAGAGCTGACCCACCTCAGCTATCCTCCATCTCTGGATGAGGTAACTACTTCCATCAAACAGATGAAAAATAACAAAGCCTCAGGGCCTGATGAAATCCCAGCCGAGGTGTACAAAGCAGGAGGACCTCTGCTTACCAGCCATCTCCACTCTCTCCTGGAGAATATATTGGAAAAGGAGGAAATCCCCCAAACTCTTAAAGACGCCTCCATTGTCAATATCTATAAGCCCAAAGGAGATTGATCAGACTGTGGCAACTACCGTGGGATCTCGCTGCTCTCCATAGCTGGCAAGATTATTGCCCGAGTCCTCCTAAACAGACTACTACCTGAGGCGGAAAAATTCCTCACAGAATCTCAATGTGACCTTAGACCAGTGGTTCTCAACCTTGTTTGCCCCATAAACCCCTTTCACCATATGTCAGAATGTCATTCCCCCTCCTTTCCAAGATTGTCTGCCTCAAAAAGTGCATTCCAAATAATATGCATATAATACTGAAAATCCTTTATTTTTTCCATATTAGTATCAGTTTTCCCCCCCCCCTGAAAACCTGAGGGGGGGAAATTCCCCCCTGGTTGAGAACCCCTGCCTTAGACCATCACGTAGCATCTTTGACATGAACTTTGCTGCCCGCCAGATACAGGAAAAGTGCAGAGAACAGCGTCATGACCTGTACATGGCATTTATCGACCTAACCAGGGCTTTCGACTTGGTCAACAGGGAAGCCCTTGGGCAGACCCTCAGCCGGTTTGGCTACCCACCAAAATTCATCGCCATTGCGAGGCAAGTCCACGACATCATGAACGGCAGTGTCCTGCACAATGGCACCCAGCCTGAGTTCTTCCCCATCCAAACTGGCGCCAACTCTCTCTTCCTTTTTCTTGGCTGCCTGCCTTACTCGTGCCAGCACCAACTTAGCCGGTAGGGTGGACATAGAGTACTGGATGAAGGATCTTATGAACATAAGACGACTCCAGGCAGGAACAAAGGTGTCGGCAGCTTCCATTACTGAACTTCAGTATGCAGACAACCTCACCCTTGTCGCTCACACTGAACTCAACCTACAGGAGATCCTGAACACCTGTGCACTCTTCGACCTTGAGGTGAATGTACTTAAGACTCAGATTCTCTTTCAACCTGCCCCTGGTTCAGACGCACCTCCACCATCCATCCAGCTTAACGGTACTACCCTCTCTAATGTTACCCACTTTCAGTATCTCAGCACCCACCTGTCTACCACCGCAGAGATCGACAAAGAGAGTCAACATTGGATCAGTTGTGAATCTCAAGCCTTTGGCAGACTCCGTACCCGTGTCTTCAACTGTAGGGAGCTGAAATTATCTACAGAGCTGAACGTATATCGAGCAGTGGTCTTCCCCACCTTGCTATATGGCAGTGAGACATGGGTCACATACAGGAGGCACCTTAAGGCACTTGAAAACTTTCACCAACGTAGTCTACGTTCCATCCTCCAAGTCTGCTGGGAAGACAAGAGAACAAATGCCAGTATTCTCGCTGACACCAACTGTAGGAGCATCGAGGCTACCATTATCCATCAACAACTAACCTGGACTGGCCATGTTTCCCGCATGGATGACAGTAGACTGCCAAAGTAGCTACTTCACAGTCACCTAACGAATGGTAGACATAACGCCGGCGGGCAATTGAAAACGTATAATAAGGATAGTCTTAAAACAAACCTGAAAAAGTGCCAGAGCGGCCAACCTCACCTGGGAGTCGATTACTCCACATCGTAACGCTTGGAGGAACACCACTCTTGAAGGTGTCAATACTTTCGAGTTAGCCCGACTGCAAACCGAGGCAGACAAGTGCCAATGCCGGAAAAATGCTGCCACCGCCCCTCCCGCACTAGAGCAGCTCTCCACATGCGCAACGAATGTGGACGACTCTGCTGGTCCCGTATCGGCCTCTTTAGTCACCTCAAAACTCACCAATTTAGGTGACAAACTTATTAACTCATATCATTGTATCATAGCTGGATGATCGTCATACTCGATTCCGAGTGACAGCAAAGTACAGTGGTCCCTCGGTTTACGAACACAATTCGTTCCAGAAGGTCGTTCGTCAACCAAAAATTTTGATAACCGAATCCATTGTTTCAATGGGATATTGGGTAATTGGTTCCAGCTCACCGAAAAGTACATACAAAGTAAAAAAAATGCATTAAGGTTCCTGGTTGATGATGAGAATGGGAATTAGAAGTGGGGGTGGAGGAGAAGGGAGAAGAGAAGGAAGTGGGGATGGAGGAGAAATCACCTTTCAGGGGACCCATGCTTGATGCAGTCATTTCACCAATAAAATTTTAAGTTCACTAGGTGTAATTGAAGATTATTTTATTTAAATCAACACTGCTCTGCACTGTATATTATCAATATGTTAACTAAATTTCAGAATGACCAATAATTTCAATGAAAAATGCAAAAATATTCAAGACACCAACAAAATTGATATTCACTCCACTGTTTTCAAAGCCCAACTGACTCCTTGTGGCTGAGCCAAGCTACTGATTGGCGTACAAAAAACTAGTTTCCTGTACTGCATATATTATCAATATGTTAAATAAATGTTAAAATGACTAATATTTTTAATATAAAAAATGCCAAAATATTACGGAGCACAACTTTCTTGATATGTACTCCACTGGAGACGAATGTAAACATAGAACAGATTACTGCTAGACCCCGACTTACGACTACATGGACTTACGTCCATTGGTACTTACGACTTGCTTTGACCGTACATCCGTCAGGACATACGACTGCGACCGTCGTGACCAAAAATATTTTCAAATGACGCGCGCATTTTCTATACCGAAACGTTTCCGTCCCGGGCGAAGGGTGGCGCGTCTCGGGTCGCCTCGTGGGTACACTCACTCAGTGGAGCGCTTTGTTTGTGTTTGGCTATCGTATCCTATACTGATCGCGCTGTGAACTTTCGTTATTATCGCATTTAATTGACTTTATAATCACTGGAAAGCGTAAAAGTGAGTGTGCTGGTGGTGTTCCAAGGAAAAGGAGACAGGCAATTACTTTTGAGATGAAAATGAAGATAATAACACAGCATGAGAATGGAAAAACAGTAGCAGCAATCTCACGCGACCTAGGTTTCTCACACTCGACCATATCCACTATCTGAAGGACAAGGAACGTATTCGTGAAGTAGAGAAAGGAACAACACCTATAAAGGGAACTTTAATATCAAAAAGAAGACAAGGTCCTATTCACGATATGGAAAAATTATTGGTGATATGGATAGAAGACCAGATACAGAAGCGTGTACCCTTAAGCCTTCAAACCATACAGGCTAAAGCAAGAAGCCTGTTCCAAAGCCTGAAGGAGCAGGCAGGAGATGAATGTGATCAAACCTTTACAGGAAGTCATGGGTGGTTTGATAGATTTAAAAAACGCTACAGTCTACACAATGTTAAGGTGAGTGGAGAGGCAGCTAGTGCCGATGTTGGTGCTGCCGAAGCTTTTAAGGAGGAGTTAGATGATGTGATTGTGGAAGGGAATTATTTGCCTGAGCAATTATTCAATGTGGATGAGACTGGATTATTGTGGAAGTGCATGCCTGAGCGGACATACATCCACAAAGAGGCGAAAACAATGCCCGCATTCAAGGCATTCAAGGACAGAATTACACTTCTGTTGGGGGGGGAATGTTGCTGGTTTCAAGCTAAAGCCCTTCATGATCTATCATTCAGAGAACCCCAGGGCTTTTAAACATGTCAGCAAGCACACACTGCCAGTTTTTTATCGCAGTAACAAGAAAGCCTGGATGACCCTAGCACTGTTTGAGGATTGGTTCATGACTTGTTTCAATCCACGAGCCAAGGCGTATTGTCTGCAACAACGGATTCCATTCAAGATTTTACTGATTTTGGATAATGCTCCGGGACACCCACCACACCTGGACGACATGCACCCTGATGTTAAGGTAGTGTACATTCCACCTAACACTACCTCTGTCATCCAACCCATGGATCAAAGGTGCTATTGCTGCCTTTAAAGCGTATTATTTCCGCACAACCTTCGCTCAGGCTGTTGCTGCTACTGAAGGTGAGAAAACGCTCAGACAGTTTTGGAAGGAGTACAACATTTTGTCATGTATAAAGAACATTAGTGCAGCATGGGATCAGGTTACATAACATTGCATGAATGGAATATGGAAGAAAATTCTGAAAAGATATGTGAACAGTTTCAAAGGATTTAATGAAAATGAAGTTATTTCGAATATTAGTAACAAGATAGTGGAGTTAGGTAAACAGCTGGAGTTAGAAATTGATAATGAAGATGTTGGACAGTTGGTTGAAAGTGTAGCAGAAGAGCTCAGTAACGAGGATCTTATTGAACTTGATGCACAGGAAATTGCAGAGGAAGACGAGAGACAAAAGGTAGAAGAAGAACCTGCACCCCCCAAAATGCTTTCAGTGAAACAAATGGCAGAGGCATTTGCTACAATTAATAAAGGAATGCAAATGTTTGATGCCATGGATCAAAATTATGAGCATTATGCCAAAGTTGACAGAATGGTCCAAGATTGCTTGCTACAGAGAAATTTATAATGAAAAGAAAAAAAAATTTGCAGGCTAAATTGGACATCTATTTTAAGAAGTCCCCCAGTGCTGTCTCATCACGCCCCAGCCGTGCTGCCTCTTCACTCCCTCAAAATGATCCAATACCTACAACCAGCAAGTTTCCACAGCACATAAACCTGTCTGAAGAAAGCGACATTGATGACCCACCCAGCCCTGTCTCCTCTTCTGCTTCTTCCAATTAATATAGTCTCCGTGTATCCTGTAAATAGAAAATTATGGGGGCCCTGTGTGCTTTCAGCTGACTACATTTAAGGTAAGGGCTCAGTCACAATTTATCCATTCCTCATTATTTATTACTTTTACTGTACTGTATCCATTCCTCATTATTTATTTCGTTTAGTGTACTGTATTTCATTGTAGATTTTTAATTTTTTTTTTTTTAAATTTGGATTTTTTTTTTTTTTGAATTTTTTTTTTTTTTTTTTTTCTATGTCGGACTTACGACCATGTGGGACTTACGACCTGGATTTGGGTCCCTAACCCCGTCGTAAGTCGGGGTCTAGCTGTACTGAATTGGCAGACTAGCCCATCAGCTGATCAGCTGATGCTCACAACAAAACGTGATGTTCGTCAAGGATTTCGTTATCAAATTTTTGTTCGTTAATCGAAATGAAGTTTCTTATGGAAGGTAATTCATTAACCGAACCATTCGTTAACCGAGGGACCACTGTAGTAGTTGTAGAAGTAGACACACACACACACAAAACACATACAAATAAATAATAATGGGAAAATCCTCTAACAAATAATCAGAAAAAATTATTAAAAAAAAATGTGTGGGTCTACCCTCAAGTCCACTCCATGCTTTATTAATAACAAAGCACGGAGTGGACTTGAGAGTAGACTTAACATTTTTAATAAATTTTTCTGATTATTTGTTAGAGGATTTTCCCATTATTATTTATTTGCATTTGTTTTGTGTGTGTTTCTACACATACATACACACTAACACATACAGGGTATATACACTACAGGTAAAGGAAATTATTGTCTCTAGGCCGAATGGCTCCCTGTCCCGGCCACGAGAATGCCAACAACTTTAAAACTTCCCTTAGACATTTTTGGGTACTTCCAGGGTGTCATCCACGAATAATTGAGGTCCGTGAAATAAAAATCCGTGAATTATCCAGGCATACTGTAATTGCTTCTAACATAAGTAACTCTTGACCATAACTTTTACTGGTAATATTACTTCTCTTTGTCAATTTTTTATTTATTTCACTTTGGATATTAGTAATCTATTATATTTTGTCTTGCAGCAAGTTAGCAGCACACTTCCAAAGCATGGAAGTGCGTAACTCCAACTTTGCCGCCTTCATTGATATCTTCACCTCCAATACATACTGTATGGTCATAATGTCTGATGCTTCAATACGTAAGTTATCTTCACTGTATTTCCTTTGAAGTTTAAGTTGGTGATGTTTTACTGTACACTCATAACCCTTGACAGAGATTGAGTTCATTGATTGTGTTGAGTTAAGGTAAGCTCAGAGTTTGTCACTGTGTCACATCAAGAGCCCTGGCTTACTTAACTGTACACAAGTATGTAGGAGTGGAAAGGATGTTTGTTTTTAAAGTTTTCAATAAATATTTGAGAAAGAATATACAATCAGTTCCTGCTGGTTGAATGAACTTTGTGTTTTAGACTTAGAGGATGAAGATTCAATTAATGAACTTATATTCAGTTTAAGAAGCAAAATTATGAGCGGAAGATTTTGCTCATCCTCATTAAGGCACTTGTTAGTTGTCAGTTATTCTCTTCATTTACACTTGGTCCTTTTATTATTAATTCACTCAACTCTTTGTGGAAGGTGCTTGCAAATTCCAGTCATAACTGCTGGCTGGGGAAATATAAAATTTGACGAAAAAACATCATAAAAATGTTTGAATCTTATTATCTTATATAAAAGGAAATATTGATTGCATGTAGGGGAGAAAAGAGTGTATCTTACATTATAGTTGAGATTTTAAAGTTATGCTTCAAAAACAATATTAAACAAAACTGTTTTTAACAATAAATGCTGTTTACTTACAATGGAGATAAGTTATGAGGCACTTCCAATGACATGAACTAATATTCCATCTTGGTGGGATAGTTTTCAAGGCAGAAGATCACATTACAGTTCAGGCAGTAGTAGTAGTATGTATCCTGGTATTTCTGAGGTCATAACTTTGTGTACTGACAAAAGTGGCAAGCTATGCTAGGCCTCTTAGACATTTCATAAATTGGAAGGTTGCACAAGAAGTGCTCACTTCTGCCAGCAGGTATAGAACCTGTGAAGTCAAAGTTCCCCAACAGCTGCCTCACCACACTGCGGTTGAAATCTGGTAGTGATAGTTTCTTGCAGATCATTCTAGGTGCAGTTTGCAGGCGTTGTAGAGTGTGACATCCATCAGGTACATGTCACTTGGTGATTGCATGTTGATGCTGTAGTAGGTGACAGCAATTGGTTTCTTGATCTCCATCGTCGGCCTGAGGTCGACTTTGCAAGAGTTGATGCTATTTCCTCCATGTACTGCTGACAACATGTGCACATCATGTTTGATATGCCATTTTAATAGCCAGGATGCAATTGACATGAATGGCTTTACACATGCCACAAAGCACATACTGTAGGCTTGGAATATGTTTCCTGTTGGCACACATTATGTCAACAGGAGCCTGTATCATGGTTGAACAGGTACTTGGAGAGGGAGGGAGAGGTGTACTAATTGTCTGTGTATGGTATGTGACTGTGGTCAAGGTATGGCTCCATGAATTCCTTGTCCACAGCACCAGTAATGCCAAGTGTGTTGTTTTGAACAATGTGTGTGTGTCCCTACCATTAAATACAATCATTTTCAATATTGTTGTTTACCAGTCACACTGTACAAAGATCTTGAACCCAAACCTGTGCCTCTTATTGAGGATGTATGGCCGGAATGATGGGCAACTGCGGAAACGCTTTAAAATGGAGCAGTCAGTCAGCATGAAAAATACTCATTGACATCAGCAGTATGAATAATCATAGACGTCTGGATCCTCAGTTTATGAATCATTCTGCAGCAATGTCATAAATTTCTCAATATCACTATTTTCCCACACTTTATACATTGATACTAATTAAGTTATTGTATACCATATACAAGAAATATGTTCTTAGACAATCTCCGGTCAGTGGTAATACTGTATGAGGTTACCATATCACCTGCCTCATGTCATGCAGGTTGGTTTGGGACAAATTTTTGCTCGACTGTACATAAATTTAACCCACAAACTTCTGTGTTTGCGCTAATCGCTGCTAGGTATTTAACTACAATGTTAAAGATTACCCGAGCAAAATCATGTTTACTGTAATTATGTCTTTACGTAAGTGTGCCTGAACCTGCAGCATCTGTATGTGGTGAGAAGTGGTAGTGTTAGTGAGTGTGAGAGATTTTTTTTTTTTTTTAATTTACCTCATGTTTTATTTGCACTACTACAACAGTACAGTAGATCAAATAAAACATTACTCAAATGTAAAGTATTAAAGAATACCTAAGCATAATAATGTTTACTGTAAAAATGTCTTACTGCTGAAACAGTGGCCATTATCAGTGGAATTTAATTGTAGGGATGAGGGCCATTAATCTGTGAAGGTTTCTTGTTCATTTGCATCCCATTTCTGTACATATAGGGATGGAAGAGTAGGAAATCCATAGCTGCCAATTAAAATTTATGCAAGAGATGAGAGACAGTGAAGTTGGTGGGTGGCAGTGGTCATGTTTCATCAGGGGGGGAAATGGGAGCCTGTCATGTGCACTGATGTTGTGTGTACCAACACTGCCAGGACAACCACAAGCAGCATAAATTTAGAGCTCTTGGGACTAAAGACTGGAGACAGATTCCATTGTCACACCAGTGTTAAATTAGGTTGTGGGGCTGGCATTCTATGGACTGAAGAGTGTCTCAGCTTACAACATGAGTTTTAAGGTCAAATTTTTGGGGCTGGAATGCATCTCTGCTCATTTTATGGGATGCTATGGAGAAAAGGATCCTGTTTAGTGAGAATTTCTCCAATGAACGCTTTTTCAAGAATACACGTCACTTGTGAAGTGGGACTTTGTTGTACAGTCCCTTTCACTCGTACGTTCACAGGGGCTCATCAGGTTTTGTGTAGTGTGACAGCCCTAAGTTTGTTTACATTCGACAGAAGGAAACTCAGAATAGTTAACATACTATGAAATAAAATTAAAACAATAATAAAGCAAATATTTTAAAGATACTGTAATGATTTGTGGAATGTTTATATGACAAGCCCCTGTAAATGCACTAGTAAAGAGGACTGTACAGGTGTTAAATAACATTATCAGAATAAGCTGATTGATATACAATCATGCGCCAGTTAACGTCCAACCGAACAACGTCATCCCTTGGTTATTGAGATTTTCGTTATCACGCCTCCAAAATCTGCACACTTGCCGTTATAGCGCATTTTTTAGGCCGAGAATTTGGTTGTCACGCATTTGCCTGCATCTGTTGAGGATAAAATCTTTCACCTACAAATTGACAATAACACATTTGCTGTAATCAAACATATCTAGTTGCCTCAACAATTGCAACCCTAGTTGCAATTGGCGTTGCAATTTCAAATTCTGTGTCATTACTAAGTAATAACGAAGTCTCTAATACATTCAAAGATTGAGAGAAAACAAAGGACTCAGGCATCTTGAAGCGAGAGAAAACGGACTCGTATGATGGGGGACTCAAATAAAGAAAGACATAGCTACATGTTTTGTGGACTATAGTATTGAACGTACCCTTTTCATCACTTTGTAATAAACCTAGCCATGCCTATGTGTGTCTCTGATATTTATCATAACATTATATATATATTTAGCGGGTCTAAATGGTCGTAAAATTGGAAACTTAGGGTTGGGTCTTGGGTGCCTGGAAGCAATTAGAATAAATCCCATAGGTTCTGTATTTTCATTATCGCGTTTTTCGTTATCATGCGCTCGGCGTGATAACCAAGGCATGACTGTACCGTACTGTATATACTTGTGACACTTGCCAGTTGCTTCTGGTGTCATTGTACAAGGGTACTTAGTGATAGCACTGGGATCCTGCTTCCTCTATCAAGGAATAAACAATTGAAATTGAAATTGAAAAAAAAAAAACTTCAAATAATGGAACGTAGCGAATGCAAGTGGCCCAAGAGCGGGTGCAGTCACGTTTGCATCATACTTCCTTCACACACCACCTCCCTCACCCCACCACCAAGACCTACCTCACACCACCACCAAGACCTCCCTCACACCACCACCAAGACCTCCCTCACACCACCACTAACACCTCCCTCACACCAACACTAACACCTCCCTCACACCAACACCTCCCTCACACCACCACCAACACCTCCCTCACACCACCACTAACACCTCCCTCACACCAACACCTCCCTCACCACCAACACCTCCCTCACACCACCACTAACACCTCCCTCACACCAACACCTCCCTCACACCAACACCTCCCTCACACCAACACCTCCCTCACACCAACATCTCCCTCACACCAACACCTCCCTCACACCACCACCAAGACCTCCCTCACACCAACACCTCCCTCACCCCACCACCAACACCTCCCTCACACCACCACTAACACCTCCCTCACACCACCACTAACACCTCCCTCACACCAACACCTCCCTCACCCCACCACCAACACCTCCCTCATCCCACCACCAACACCTCCCTCACACCACCACCAACACCTCCCTCACACCACCACCAACACCTCCCTCACACCACCACCAAGACCTCCCTCACACCACCACTAACACCTCCCTCACACCAACACCTCCCTCACACCAACACCTCCCTCACACCACCATCAAGACCTCCCTCACACCAACACCTCCCTCACCCCACCACCAAGACCTCCCTCACCCCACCACCAACACCTCCCTCACACCAACACCTCCCTCACACCACCACCAACACCTCCCTCACACCAACACCTCCTTCACACTAGCACCAAGACCTCCCTCACCCCACCACCAAGACCTCCCTCACACCACCACCTCCCTCACACCTCCCTCACACCTCCCTCACCCCACCACCAACACCTCCCTCACACCACCAACACCTCCCTCACACCACCACCAACACCTCCCTCACACCACCACCAACACCTCCCTCACACCACCACCAACACCTCCCTCACACCACCACCAACACCTCCCTCACACCAACACCTCCCTCACACCAACACCTCCCTCACACCAACACCTCCCTCACACCACCACCAACACCTCCCTCACACCAACACCTCCCTCACCCCACCACCAACACCTCCCTCACCCACCACCACACCTCCCTCACACCAACACCTCCCTCACACCACCACCAACACCTCCCTCACACCAACACCTCCTTCACACTAGCACCAAGACCTCCCTCACCCCACCACCAAGACCTCCCTCACACCACCACCTCCCTCACACCTCCCTCACACCAAGACCTCCCTCACACCACCACCAACACCTCCCTCACACCAACACCTCCCTCACACCACCACCACACCTCCCTCACACCAACACCTCCCTCACACCACCACCAACACCTCCCTCACACCAACACCTCCCTCACACCAACACCTCCTTCACACTAACACCAACACCTCCCTCACACCACCACCAACACCTCCCTCACACCAACACCTCCCTCACACCAACACCTCCCTCACACCAACACCTCCCTCACACCAACACCTCCCTCACACCACCACCAACACCTCCTCACACCAACACCTCCCTCACACCACACCTCCCTCACACCACACCAACACCTCCCTCACACCAACACCTCCCTCACACAACACCTCCCTCACACCAACACCTCCCTCACACCAACACCTCCCTCACACCACCACCAACACCTCCCTCACCACCACCAACACCTCCCTCACACCAACACCTCCCTCACACCAACACCTCCTTCACACTAACACCAACACCTCCCTCACACCAACACCTCCCTCACACCACCACCAACACCTCCCTCACCAACACCACACCTCCCTCACACCAACACCTCCCTCACACCAACACCTCCCTCACACCACCACCAACACCTCCCTCACACCAACACCTCCCTCACACCAACACCTCCCTCACACCACCAACACCTCCCTCACACCACACCTCCCTCACCCACCACCAACACCTCCCTCACACCAACACCCACACCTCCCTCACACCAACACCTCCCTCACACCAACACCTCCCTCACACCAACACCTCCCTCACACCACCACCTCCCTCACACCAACACCAACACCTCCCTCACACCAACACCTCCCTCACCCCACCACCAACACCTCCCTCACACCACCACCTCCCTCACACCACACCAACACCTCCCTCACACCAACACCTCCCTCACACCACCACCAACACCTCCCTCACACCAACACCTCCCTCACACCAACACCTCCCTCACACCACCAACACCTCCCTCACACCAACACCTCCCTCACACCAACACCTCCCTCACACCACCACCAACACCTCCCTCACACCAACACCTCCCTCACACCAACACCTCCCTCACACCACACCAACACCTCCCTCACACCACCACCAACACCTCCCTCACACCACACCAACACCTCCCTCACACCACCACCAACACCTCCCTCACACCAACACCTCCCTCACACCACCACCAACACCTCCCTCACACCAACACCTCCCTCACACCACCACACCTCCCTCACACCACCAACACCTCCCTCACCCCACCACCAACACCTCCCTCACACCACCAACACCTCCCTCACCCCACCACCAACACCTCCCTCACACCAACACCTCCCTCACCCCACCACCAACACCTCCCTCACACCACCCACCAACACCTCCCTCACACCAACACCTCCTTCACACTAACACCAACACCTCCCTCACACCACCACCAACACCTCCCTCACACCAACACCTCCCTCACACCAACACCTCCCTCACACCAACACCAACACCTCCCTCACACCAACACCTCCCTCACCCACCACCAACACCTCCCTCACACCACCACCAACACCTCCCTCACACCACCACCACACCTCCCTCACCCCACCACCAACACCTCCCTCACACCAACACCTCCCTCACACCAACACCTCCCTCACACCACCAACACCTCCCTCACACCACCACCAACACCTCCCTCACCCCACCACCAACACCTCCCTCACACCAACACCTCCCTCACACCAACACCTCCCTCACACCAACACCAACACCTCCCTCACACCACCACCTCCCTCACCCCACCACCAACACCTCCCTCACACCAACACCCACACCTCCCTCACACCAACACCTCCTTCACACCAACACCTCCCTCACACCACCACCAACACCTCCCTCACACCAACACCTCCCTCACACCAACACCTCCCTCACACCAACACCAACACCTCCCTCACACCACCACCTCCCTCACACCACCACCAACACCTCCCTCACACCAACACCCACACCTCCCTCACACCAACACCTCCCTCACACCAACACCTCCCTCACACCACCACCAACACCTCCCTCACACCAACACCTCCCTCGCACACACCAACACCTCCCTCACACCACCACCAACACCTCCCTCACACCAACACCTCCCTCACACCACCACCTCCCTCACCCCACCACCAACACCTCCCTCACACCACCACCTCCCTCACACCACCACCTCCCTCACACCAACACCTCCCTCACACCAACACCTCCCTCACACCAACACCTCCCTCACACCACCAACACCTCCCTCACCACCAACACCTCCCTCACACCAACACCTCCCTCACCCCACCACCAACACCTCCCTCACACCAACACCTCCCTCACACCAACACCTCCCTCACCCCACCACCAACACCTCCCTCACACCACACACCTCCCTCACCCACCACCAACACCTCCCTCACACCACCACCAACACCTCCCTCACCACCACCAACACCTCCCTCACCCACCACCAACACCTCCCTCACACCAACACCTCCCTCACACCAACACCTCCCTCACACCACCACCTCCCTCACACCACCACCTCCCTCACACCACCACCACACCTCCCTCACACCAACACCTCCCTCACACCACCACCAACACCTCCCTCACACCAACACCTCCCTCACACCAACACCTCCCTCACCCACCACCAACACCTCCCTCACCCCACCACCAACACCTCCCTCACACCACACACCTCCCTCACACCAACACCTCCCTCACACCAACACCTCCCTCACACCAACACCTCCCTCACACCAACACCTCCCTCACACCAACACCTCCCTCACACCACCAACAACACCTCCCTCACCCCACCACCAACACCTCCCTCACCCACCACCAACACCTCCCTCACACCAACACCTCCCTCACACCACCACCACACCTCCCTCACCCCACCACCAACACCTCTCTCACCCCATACCTCCCTCACACCACACCTCCCTCACGCCACACCTCCCTCACACCAACACCTCCCTCACACCACCAACACCTCCCTCACACCAACACCTCCCTCACACCAACACCTCCCTCACACCACCAAGACCTCCCTCACCCACACCAACACCTCCCTCACACCAACACCTCCTCACACACACCAACACCTCCCTCACACCACCACCAACACCTCCCTCACACCAACACCTCCCTCACACCAACACCTCCTTCACACTAACACCTCCCTCACACCACCACCAACACCTCCCTCACACCACCACCAACACCTCCCTCACACCACCACCAACACCTCCCTCACACCAACACCTCCCTCACACCACCACCACACCTCCCTCACACCAACACCTCCCTCACACCACCACCAACACCTCCCTCACACCACCACACCTCCCTCACACCAACACCTCCCTCCACCACACCAACACCTCCCTCACACCACCACCAACCTCCCTCACACCAACACCTCCCTCACACCAACACCTCCCTCACACCACCACCAACACCTCCCTCACACCACCACCACACCTCCCTCACACCACCACCTCCCTCACACCAACACCTCCCTCACACCACCACCACCTCCCTCACACCAACACCTCCCTCACACCACCACCACACCTCCCTCACACCAACACCTCCCTCACACCAACACCTCACCCCACCACCAACACCTCCCTCACACCAACTCCTCCCTCACACCACCAACACCTCCCTCACACCAACACCTCCCTCACACCACCACCAACACCTCCCTCACACCACACCTCCTCACGCCACACCTCCCTCACACCACCACCTCCCTCACACCACCACCAACACCTCCCTCACACCACCACACCTCCCTCACACCAACACCTCCCTCACACCAACACCTCCCTCACACCACACCTCCCTCACACCAACACCTCCTTCACACCAACAACCACACCTCCCTCACACCACCACCAACACCTCCCTCACACCACCACCAACACCTCCCTCACACCAACACCTCCCTCACACCAACACCTCCCTCACACCAACACCTCCCTCACACCACCACCAACACCTCCCTCACACCACCACCTCCCTCACACCAACACCTCCCTCACCCCACCACCAACAACTCCCTCACACCACCACCTCCCTCACACCCACACCTCCCTCACACCACCACCAACACCTCCCTCACACCACCACCTCCCTCACACCACCACACCTCCCTCACACCACCACCTCCCTCACACCACCACCACACCTCCCTCACACCAACACCTCCCTCACACCAACACCTCCCTCACACCACCACCTCCCTCACACCACCACCTCCCTCACCCACCACCAACACCTCCCTCACACCAACACCACCCTCACCCACCCACCAACACCTCCATCTCCCTCACACCACACCACACCTCCCTCACACCAACACCTCCCTCACACCACCACCTCCCTCACACCAACACCTCCCTCACACCAACACCTCCCTCACACCAACACCTCCCTCACACCAACACCTCCCTCACACCAACACCTCCCTCACACCACACACCTCCCTCACACCACACCAACACCTCCCTCACACCAACACCTCCCTCACACCAACACCTCCCTCACACCACACACCTCCCTCACACCAACACCTCCCTCACACCACCACCAACACCTCCCTCACACCAACACCTCCCTCACACCAACACCTCCCTCACACCACCACCAACACCTCCCTCACACCACCACACCTCCCTCACACCACCACCACACCTCCCTCACACCAACACCTCCCTCACACCACCACCAACACCTCCCTCACACCAACACCTCCCTCACACCACCACCAACACCTCCCTCACACCACCACCACACCTCCCTCACACCAACACCTCCCTCACACCACCACCTCCCTCACACCACCACCAACACCTCCCTCACACCACCACCACACCTCCCTCACACCACCCACACCTCCCCCACACCACCACCACACCTCCCTCACACCACCACCACACCTCCCTCACACCACACCACACCTCCCTCACACCACCACACCTCCCTCACACCACACCAACACCTCCCTCACACCACACACCTCCCTCACACCACCACCACACCTCCCTCACACCAACACCTCCCTCACACCAAACACCTCCCTCACACCAACACCTCCCTCACACCACCACCACACCTCCCTCACACCACCACCAACACCTCCCTCACACCACCACCAACACCTCCCTCACACCACACCTCCCTCACACCACACCTCCCTCACGCCACACCACCCTCACACCAACACCACCCACACACCACACCACACCTCCCTCACACCAACACCTCCCTCACACCAACAACCACACCTCCCTCACACCAACACCTCCCTCACACCAACACCTCCCTCACACCAACACCTCCCTCACACCCACACCTCCCTCACACCAACACCACACCTCCCTCACACCAACACCTCCCTCACACCAACACCTCCCTCACACCACACCACCTCCCTCACACCAACACCTCCCTCACACCAACACCAACACCTCCCTCACACCAACACCTCCCTCACACCAACACCTCCCTCACACCACACCAACACCTCCCTCACACCAACACCTCCCTCACACCACACCAACACCTCCCTCACACCACCACCTCCCTCACACCACACCAACACCTCCCTCACACCAACACCTCCCTCACACCCACACCTCCCTCACACCCACACCTCCCTCACACCAACACCTCCCTCACACCAACACCTCCCTCACACCAACACCTCCCTCACACCACCACACCTCCCTCACACCAACACCTCCCTCACACCAACACCTCCCTCACACCAACACCTCCCTCACACCAACACCTCCCTCACACCACCACCAACACCTCCCTCACACCACCACACCTCCCTCACACCAACACCTCCCTCACACCAACACCCACACCTCCCTCACACCACCACCCACACCTCCCTCACACCAACACCCACACCTCCCTCACACCAACACCCACACCTCCCTCACACCAACACCTCCCTCACACCAACACCCACACCTCCCTCACACCAACACCCACACCTCCCTCACACCAACACCTCCCTCACACCACCACCCACACCTCCCTCACACCAACACCTCCCTCACACCACACACCTCCCTCACACCAACACCCACACCTCCCTCACACCAACACCCACACCTCCCTCACACCACCACCACACCTCCCTCACACCAACACCTCCGTCACACCACACACCTCCCTCACACCACCACACCTCCCTCACACCAACACCACACCTCCCTCACACCAACACCTCCCTCACACCACACACCTCCCTCACACCAACACCCACACCTCCCTCACACCACACACCTCCCTCACACCAACACCTCCCTCACACCAACACCTCCCTCACACCAACACCTCCCTCACACCAACACCTCCCTCACACCAACACCTCCCTCACACCAACACCCACACCTCCCTCACACCAACACCTCCCTCACACCACACACCTCCCTCACACCACCACCCACACCTCCCTCACACCAACACCTCCCTCACACCAACACCTCCCTCACCCCAGCACTTCCCTCACTCCAACACTTCCCTCACACCACCACCTCCCTCACACCCACACCTCCCTCACACCAACACCTCCCTCACACCATCACCCACACCTCCCTCACACCAACACCTCCCTCACACCACCACCCACACCTCCCTCACACCAACACCTCCCTCACACCAACACCTCCCTCACACCCACACCTCCCTCACACCCACACCTCCCTCACACCAACACCTCCCTCACACCCACACCAACACCTCCCTCACACCCACACCTCCCTCACACCAACACCCACACCTCCCTCACACCAACACCTCCCTCACACCAACACCTCCCTCACACCAACACCCACACCTCCCTCACACCACACACCTCCCTCACACCAACACCTCCCACACACCCACACCTCCCTCACACCCACACCTCCCTCACACCAACACCTCCCTCACACCAACACCCACACCTCCCTCACACCCACACCTCCCTCACACCACACACCTCCCTCACACCAACACCTCCCTCACACCAACACCTCCCTCACACCAACACCCACACCTCCCTCACACCAACACCCACACCTCCCTCACACCAACACCCACACCTCCCTCACACCAACACCAACACCTCCCTCACACCACCACCAACACCTCCCTCACACCAACACCTCCCTCACACCAACACCACACCTCCCTCACACCAACACCTCCCTCACACCAACACCCACAACTCCCTCACACCAACACCCACACCTCTCACACCAACACCTCCCTCACACCAACACCCACACCTCCCTCACACCAACACCTCCCTCACACCAACACCCACACCTCCCTCACACCCACACCTCCCTCACACCAACACCTCCCTCACACCAACACCTCCCTCACACCCACAACTCCCTCACACCAACACCCACACCTCTCTCACACCAACACCTCCCTCACACCAACACCCACACCTCCCTCACACCAACACCCACACCTCCCTCACACCAACACCTCCCTCACACCAACAACCACACCTCCCTCACACCACCACCAACACCTCCTTCACACCACCACCAACACCTCCCTCACACCACCACCAACACCTCCCTCACACCACCACCAACACCTCCCTCACACCACCACCAACACCTCCCTCACACCAACAACCACACCTCCCTCACATCAACACCAACACCTCCCTCACACCACCACCAACACTTCCCTCACACCAACAACCACACCTCCCTCACATCAACACCAACACCTCTCTTACACCAACACCCACGCCTCCCTCACACCAACACTCACACCCTCCTCAAACCACCACCAACACCTCCCTCACACCCACACCTCCCTCACACCACCACCAACACCTCCCTCACACCACCACCAACACCTCCCTCACACCAACACCTCCCTCACACCAACACCCCCCTCACACCTCCCTCACACCAACACCTCCCTCACACCACCACCAACACCTCCCTCACACCAACAACCACACCTCCCTCACATCAACACCAACACCTCCCTCACACCAACACCCACACCTCCCTCACACCCACACCTCCCTCACACCCACACCTCCCTCACACCCACACCTCCCTCACACCAACACCCACACCTCCCTCACACCCACACCTCCCTCACACCCACACCTCCCTCACACCCACACCTCCCTCACACCACCACCAACACCTCCCTCACACCAACACCTCCCTCACACCAACAACCACACCTCCCTCACACCAACACCCCCCTCACACCTCCCTCACATCAACACCAACACCTCCCTCACACCACCACCAACACCTCCCTCACACCAACAACCACACCTCCCTCACATCAACACCAACACCTCCCTCACACCAACACCCACACCTCCCTCACACCAACACCCACACCTCCCTCACACCAACACCTCTCTCACGCCAACACCCACACCTCCCTCACGCCAACACCCACACCTCCCTCACACCAACACCCACACCTCCCTCACACCAACACCCACACCTCCCTCACACCAACAACCACACCATCCTCAAACCGTCACCAACACCTCCCTCACACCAACACCACCTTCACACCACCACCAACACCACCTTCACACCAACACCACCTTCACACCAACACCACCTTCACACCACCACCACCTTCACACCACCACCAACACCTCCCTCACACCAACACCACCTTCACACCACCACCAACACCTCCCTCAGACCAACACCACCTTCACACCAACACCACCTTCACACCAACACCACCTTCACACCACCACCACCTTCACACCACCACCAACACCACCTTCACACCAACACCACCTTCACACCACCACCACCTTCACACCACCACCACCTTCACACCACCACCAACACCTCCCTCACCCCGGTCACTTCTATTAAATTTTATAAGAAATAAAACAAAAACTTGACCTAAAGGACATAAATTAACAATTAAATACTTCACACCACAGGCGCCAACTGTCAAACATGTCACTGTCCCCCCCCCCCCTTCCCTCCCCCCCCTCCTCCCAGCGAAGGTTTCTGGTTATACAATAGGCTTTAAGTTAAATCATATATAAAATTACAGACTAAAGTTGGGAGAATATAATTTGCATTGCTGGAATCCTTGTAAGACAGCAGATGATTTGAATGTAAACGTCATATATTTTGCACAAAAGATAAAAATTTTGCTCTCTAATAAAATTCTTAAATTAGATCTAAAATTTGTGTGTCTAATGCAATTTATTGCCTGTTTATATTGAAGTTAATCAGTGTCCTGTGTGGATTCCAGCAATGAAACTTATATTCTCCCCGGTCTCTTCTATGAAATTTTATGAGCAAAAAACAAAAACTGATTTAAAAATAAATATACAAATAAATACTTCACCAGACCTTCGCGCTAACTGTCAAAGTACACCTCCCTCTCGCCCTCCCTCCCAGCCAGGGTTTTAGGCTTACAGTTTTTATCTTATATAATGTCTCAGACTAAAGTTAGTTGATTATAATTTGCGTTGCTGGAGTCCTTGCAAGACAGTGAGTAATTTGAATAAAAACGTCATCTATTTTGCACAAGAGATAAAAAATTTTGCTCTCTCTAATAAAATTCTTAAATTAGTACATCTAAAATTTGTATGTCTAATGCAAATTATAGCATGTTTATATTCAAATTGGTCGCTGTCTTGTGAGAATTCCAGCAGTGTTAATTATATTCTCCCAGGTCATTTCACTGGCATTTTATAATGAGAGAAGCTTAGTAGGACTGTTAAATAAACAGACTAAAGTTAGGAGATTATAATTTGCATTGCTGGAATCCTTGCAAGGCAGCCAATAATTTGAATATAAACATCATATATTTTGCTCAAGATATAAAAATTTTCGTACATTAGTGTACAATACTGTAGTTCATTTTATAATATAAAGTTTTTCAACTGTATTTTTGGGTAGATTTACATAAATTTTTTAATTTATTTTCATCCATTTACATGCACACACCATACTAAAAGAAACGTAAAAGAAATAAATGTCCTTAGTGCAAAGCTGGAATGTACATGTACTAATTTGATTATGGTACTAAAATTTTTATGTCTAGTGCAAATTATAGGTTGTTTATATTCAAATTAATCACCATCTTGCAAGAATCCCAGCAATATAAATTATGCTCACCCAGGTCATTTCACTGGCTTTTTATAAGAGAGAAGCTTAGTCACTTAAGGACTTGGCCGGTGCCAACTATCAAACCCCCCTCCTCACCTCCGCTCCCCTCTCCCCCCCCACTCCCCTCCCCTCCCCCCATGCCCACTCCCCTCCCCCCATGCTCCCTCCCTCCCTCTCCCCCATCTGCCCAGCATTGCTGGAATCCTTGTAAGACACTGAATAATTTTAATATAAACGTCATGTATTTTGCACAAGAGAAAAATTAATCACCTGTATCACATTACAGTAGTGATTTAAGAGTAAGAGTGTATATGTACCTTCCATAAGATTCTTAACTTCGGTTAACGAGCAATCCTTCGATTAACGAATTCCTTACAGCGCCCCTCAACATGTTTCGCTTGCACACTAGCTGTCATATAAGTCCACCAATACAGTAATCGGTTCTGGGGCTTAAATTCCTTACTATTTTAGTAAATATCAAGAAGATTGTACAATTCAATAATTTTAAAAGTCTTATGTTAAATTTTTTTGTCTTTTTAACGATTATTTAACATAATTTAAGTACAGGGATACTAGTTTTTAGCGTGCCAAACAGCCTGTCAAAACACCATCCAGGCGTCAGTCTCTGTGTCTTTTCAGTGGAGGTAACATCTTGCTTCAGACTCTCTTCAACATAAATGCTTTTTTCTGTGTTTCCAGTGAAATTATTGGTCATTTTGAAATTTATTTTACATATTGACAATATGTATTGCAGTGCAGTGTTGATTTAAAGAAAATAATCTTGAATTTCACCAAGAGAACTAAAATTTTATGGGTGAAATGGCACCATGGGGTGACTTCTCTTCCAACCCAATGCCTTCTCTTCTCCCTTCTCCTCCACCCCCATTCTAATTCCCATCATCATCATCCAGGAGCCTTCTACATACACACCTCAAAGTAAGTGTACTTTTCTACCTTTTTTGTTGAATTTAGGCAATTTTCAGTGAGCTGGAACCAATTACCCCAAAATCCATTGAAACAATGGTTTCGGTTAACGAGTTTTTCTGTTAATGAGCAACCTTCTAGAACAGACTGTGCCTGTTAACCGAGGGACCACTGTACAGTAAACCCCCGATAACGACGGTTCAACTCACAAAGATTAATATCTAAGAAACTGGTTAATTTAGGACCCAATTCAATTTACTCCATTATTTTCTTCGTATTAATGACGAAATTATAAAAAAGTATATTAAATTTTCGTATAAATAATAACTAAATCCTGATATTATAAAAAAAAAACCCACGCCTTGCGCATGAAGGCTGCCGGGATTGTTAGTGGTCATGCCAGTATCACTAGTATAAACAATCGCAGCTGGCGGGCCCTTTGTTTTCACGCATCTGAACATGAAAAGGAGAAAAACTTTCTCAGGTTTCTTACAGCAATTTTGCATCCCTATTCAACATGAACAAGAGAGCAAGTGATGGTAGTGTTGTTTCAAAAGGAAAAAGAAAGTGTATAAGCTTAGCCGAGAAACTAGATGTGTTAAAACGATATGAAAAAGGTGAGAGGTCTGTGAATATTATATGAAGCAAGCAATGAACATATTTTCTGAAGAGGATCCGTTAACAGAACAAAACATTAAAATTTAAATAAATGCATATGACCTCTACATAAAGATGTATAATGAGAAAAGAAAGCAGTTGTGCAAGGTTCTTTTGACAGCTTTATTATTTGAAGGCCTAAACATCAACTTCAGCTACACCATCAAATTTCAAAATGACAAATAATTTGCATGCAAATACAGAAAAAAAGCGTTTAATTGAAGAGAGTCTCAAGCAAGATGTTACCTCCACTGAAAAGACAGACAGACTGACGCCTGTTTGGTGTGTTGACAGGCTGGATGGCGCGCATAAAACTAGTTTCCTTACCTTCAATTATGTTCAATAATTGTTAAAATGACTAAAAAATTTAATATTAAACTTTTAAAATTATTGAATAGTATAAACTTCTTGATATTTACTAAAATGGTAAGGAATATAAGCCCTAGAACTGTATTGGCGGACTAATACTACAGCTGGTGGACCGCCAAATGCAAGCGAAAACATGTTGAGGTCGGCTCGTAAGAAACTCGTTAATCGAGGGATTGCTCGTTAACCGAAGTTAAGAATCTTATGGAAGGTAACTCGTTAACCGAGGGACCACTGTACATCAATTTAGTGGATTTTTTATAGAAAATATATATTATACATCCAAAAAGATAAATAAACTAAATTATTTTGTATTTTCTCACTGATGAGCAGAGGTGGAGCAATTGTGTGGTAGGTAGTGGAGAGGAAGAGGGTGGCTCCCGTTCCTGCTCTGACTGGGGTTCCTCCCACTACACTAGCATCACTAACACTTGATGGGTGCTTGGGAAGCCATTTCGAATGGTTACAGTACAGTATTTATAGCAAAAACACTTAAGCATGCTCGTACAATGTGGAAGCCTAACAAAGACTGCGGACACTGTGATGCTCTGCGAGAGAGCGTAGCGCTCCAAGATGAAAGAGGGTGTTGCGCCATACAAAGTAGTCCGTGTTGGGTGATAACGTTATAACAAATTGCTCGGGACGTTGTCGGAATCATGGATATCTAAAAGGTAGCGACGTAATGACGAAATAACGTTGTCGGGGGCAAGGTTAAACCAGGACTTACTGTAGTGTACTTTGAATTTGGTAATGCTCTGGATCTCTTGACCCAAGAGACACAGGTTCAGTCATATGGTGAGGGAGGGTAAGTTCAGTGCTATTTGTTGTTGTATGCATTAAGGCTGCTACTCACCATGTTACTGGTAACACTCTCGGGTTTTCATACTCAAATTTGCGTATGAACTAAAAAATTGCAATAAAATAATTTTATGTTTGCATATGAATGCTAGATACACAAGACTCACATTTAGCAACGTCGGTGTGATCTGGCACCTATGTAGTAGGGTGTGTCAATTTTGTCAACATGTTAAAAATCAAATTTGGTAGTCAAAATATTGTGCCTCTTTATGTCTAAACTTGAGATTAGCAAACGAAAATGAATTGAAATAACCCTCACCTACATCAATTATACCTTAAAGTTTCAAATATCAGTATTTCAACAAATTAATGAGACTTGATTAGAATTATTCACTTGATATTAACTAATCTTATGTAAGCATATGGATTATGGAGTATTTTATGGTTCTATAGCTTGTGTACAATATGCATGTCAGAACATGAACATGAACAGGCTCTCCGTGTGGGACAGTTTAATTCTTGTTTTGACTTGTACCAAGCGTGAGGATAAGGCGCCCGGCTCACTCTCCTTCTAGATATCATAGACGGTGGTTTGCTCTCATTGCACTTGCACCTACTCTACCAGACGAATTCTACATTTTAATTATTGTAAGTAGGGCATATTGATTGTCGCAGTTACTTATATCATTGTATAAAACATTATGTTCTAAGAAATTATTATGTTATTTCTGTTACAGCATTTTTGATAAACAAATTGATATTTTTTGAAACAACAATTGAATTATGAAACATTGAAATATTTTTCTATTTGTCAGATAGTGTGAAGATGTCAAAATTGAAGACAAGAAGTCAGTTGTCAACCCACTTGAGCCTGCTAGTTGGTAAAGGGAAGGAGCTTCCTGTATCAGAACTTCCAACAGTGAGAGACATGCTAAGATTAGGGTTACTCCTTCGAGAAAAAAATGCAAAGGACAGAAGGAACTATACAGATAAAGAACTCATAAATGACATGATAGTCCCTCTTCTGCATCAATGGACAAAAGCTAATGCACTATTCAAACCACCTGTGATTAATCAGTGTCGAACTATTGAGCTAAAACTAACGAAATTATGGCACAAAGCAGTTGAAACATCACTTGGTAAAGGAAACTTGGCCAGGAAAAATGAATTTCTGCACACACTTGATACTCTGTTTGACATTTTGACCTGCAAGTGCTCCATACAATTATGTTCTGAATCCAACTGTTCTCACTCAGGTAAGAGAGAAAATAATTCCCACATTGATTGTGGTTGTCCTCGTGAAAAGAAGATCCCTGTTTTAGAGCTTGAATTTATAAAGGCACAGAGGACAAAGGCAGAAGGCCAAGGAAGTATGCAAATGGGTTCAATAGATTATTCGGAAACAAAGAAGCAGATTGCTAATGCCAAGAAGAGAGAACAAATCCGAGAGAGGGAACAAAAGAAGAAAATGAAGAGTGAAGAAGCCATCCAAAGAGAGGAAGAGCTGTGTCAAGATGTTTATCACTTCTTTGATAGTTCTTCTGATGAACAGGAAGCAACATCAGATGATAGTTCCAAAGAGCCATCTGAACCTTTACCAAAGAAAATGAAATACAACACAAGAAATATTTCAAACATTGCTTTAGCTAGTATTCGCCACCATGCTGGACTTCGTGAGGC